>CM030043.1:16046226-16561529 GCA_017639485.1 Pluvialis apricaria
TCCTCCAGTCCTCAGGCACCTCCCCTGTTCTCCAGGACCTTTCAAAGATGATGGAGAGTGGCCCAGCAATGACTTCCTGATAGCTCCCTCAGCACACGCGAGTGCATCCCATCCAGGCCCCATGGACTTGTGGGTGTCCAGTTTACTTAATTGTTCTCCAACTCTGTTCCCTCTTCAACCAAGGGGAAAGTTTTCCTTCCTCCAGACTTTCTCCTGTTACTTGCAAAGTCTGGGACTCCCGAGAGCTGGCCCCGAGCAGTGAAGACAGAAGCAAAGAAGGCATTCAGCAACTCTGCCTTCTCTGCATCATCCGTCACCACATCACCCATCTCGTTCAAGAGCGGGCCCACATTTTCCCTGGTTTTCCTTTTGTCTCCTATATACTTAAAGAAACCCTTCCTATTGGTCTTGACATCCCCTCGCCAGGTTCAATTCCAAAGCTGCCCTTGGCTTTTCTCGTTTCTTCCCCTGCATACCCTGACAGCATTCTTATACTCATCCCAAGTCGTCAGCCCCCTTTTCCACATCCTGTAAACTCCCTTCTTCCACCTGAGTTTTTTCTGAAGATCCCTGCTCACCCATGCAGGTCTCCTTCCCTTGCCCGATTTCTTGCTCTTCGGGATGCACCCATCCTGAGCTTGGAGGAGCTGGTGCTTGAATATCAGCCAGCTCCTCTTGAGCCCCCCTTACCCTCTAGAGCCCTCTCCCATTTGATTTCTCCCATCAATTTATTGAAGAGATCAAAGTTAGCCCTCCTGAAGTCCAGCATTTCAACCCTACTTGTCATTTTGTGCATACTGCACTTAATGCTGAACTCCATCTTCTCATGATCACTACAGCCTAGTCTGCCCCCAACCTTAACATCCTCCACCAGTCCCTCTTTGTTTGTCAGTACTAGGTCCAGTAGTGCACCTCTTCTTGTGGGCTCTTCCACCACCTGAGTCAAGAAGTTATCATCAATGCACTGGAGGAACCTCCTGGACTTTGCATTCCTAGCTGTGTAGCCCCTTCCCAAACAGATATCAGGGAAGTTGAAGTCCCCCCATGAGAACCAAGGCCTGTGATTGTGAGGCGGTTCTCACCTGTCTGTAGAAGGCCTCATCAACTTCCCCATCCTGATCAGGTGGCCTGTAATAAACACCCACAACAGTATCTCTCATGTTACCCTGCCCCTTAATCCTTACCCACAAGCTTTCAACTTGCTCATCAAATAATAAGCACCTCAGTGTCCTGGTTCTGGCAGGGATGGGGTTAATTTCCCCAAGGATGGGGAGGGGACACAGGTATTCCATGCCATGTGAGCCATGCCCGGGCTATAGGGGGGAGCTGGCCAGGGGAGGGGGCAGGAAGTCCCTGCTCAGAGCGGGCTGTGGCAGTCCGTGTCTGGTCAGTGAGTGGCGGTACCGTAATCGCGTTTGTATATTCCTTCATCGGTTTTATTGTCACTGTTTTTCTCTTCCCTTTGCTGTTCTGTTAAAATGCCTTTATCTCAACCCACGAGTTTTGCCTTTTTCTTCTGATTTCCCCCACGGCTGTGGGGGTGGAGCGAGCGGCCGTGTGGTTCTTTGTCACTCAGTTAGACTTCCAGCCTCCTGTAGTGTGGGATCTTCTTACCAGCTTGAACTGGGCTTTTACAGAAACTTGGAGAAACTGGAACTGCAAGTGCATAAACATATATGTGTATACATGTATGTATTTCAGATTCCAGAGGGGAGAATTGATAATTTCACAGGAGTTTTCTCCTCTGTTGGGAGTGCAAGTTGACTTGCAGATGTAATGGTCTACATCTACTGACTATGAGCTACAATAACACATACATCCTACAAAAAAGTTTGCTGCAACTCTTGGTCTTTCCAGGAATCTCTCCCCTTTACTATTTCCTTATTTCCATTTCTCTTATCTGCTCATAAATTTTAGGTACAGACCACCATAATCCTCGTGCTTCTCTCAGAATGGTTTGATCTTTACACCCCACCTTGCATTACAGTGGCCCAGACCTTGGAAACGCTTGAGATCTTACCTGAAAGCCTGATTATTTCTTTTTAAGACTCAACCCAGACTGAGCATTGCCTTATTCAAGCCTCGTGATTCAGGCACTGGACTAGGAGGTGAGAGGAAAAAAAATCTCTAGAACAAAAGGGCCTCACCACCACTGTAGTCAACATGGTGACATGCTGGTGTATGCCTCAATCCATTTGAGGTGCATCCATGGGGGGGAATGGCTCTTGGTGGTTCACCTGGCCCTCTACTGACAACCTGTGTCTTTGTTGAAAGGGTAATCCCAGCACCTGCCCATCTTCTGTAAAGCACATTGAAATCTTGTTTTATGCTTCAGATAGACACTGTTATTGACTCAAAGGGATGGTTCCACCTGAGTGACGGGTGGCAGTGAGGGCCCTGCACTGGGTCCCCAAGGCCTGGGCTGCCTGTCACTCTGCCGTGCACAATGAGCAGAGTGACAGGCCCTTAATGAGAATGGCCGTAGCAGGCAGCAGTCTAATAAAAGTAATCCTATTTAAAGCCTGCCTTGAGATGTTGCTGTGAGTTGAAAAGTTCACCTCTGGCGGTTTCCTGGGATTGTCACCTTTTCTGCCATTTCCCTTGCATATAGCTCAAAGGTACAGGTTTTTATTAAATGGGAAATAGAAATAATAAAGGAAAAAAAAAACAAACTAAAGCATGTTCTTGAATATGGCAGGAGTCCCATCTCTCGGAGTTTAACGGCAGCACATTTTTGTCTCCTTGTCAGAGAGACAAAGCTGTTCTTATAAACCTAATCTACAATATCACATATCCTTTGTATGTGGATGATGTTATTATCTCCTATCCATGGGCACTCAATCCTAAATTAATTAATTTAGCAAGCAGAAGTATTGTGCTGTGGCACAGTCAGTGTCTTTTACACTCACAGACCATCCTACCCAGCTGGGTATCAAGACTCTTTAGCTGTCTACACTTACTTTTGATCTGTGTGACATGCAATAAATCCAGTCAGCAGCCCCATAGAGCTTGGCTCTATATCACCACTTTGAGGAATGGACAGACTGCTTTTGTTTTTTTTTAACTTTTCTGTAAAATTAAAAGCCTTCTCTGCTCCCCAAATGAAGCCTTATTTTTCACTATTTTATTGTATTTCTTAAATCATTGTGTAGAAGATGAGAAAATAGGAACTTAGAATAGCCATTGGGGTGGCACGTTAACATTCATACAGTAGTGGGTTCAGATTTCAATTTTGTAGCTGTAAAAACAGAGAAAAATCTGGTCTGACATGGTTTGGCACTCTAATGTGAATGAGAGAGACATTGGAATTGATTGATTAGATTTTTAATTAAGGAAATGGGCACCCTGAACCTGACCCTTTTTTGAGGTTTGAATGATTTCCAGGAATCAGCATCTCTTCCGTTCCCTCCCCATTGATGTTTGTTCATCCTTGTCATATTCTGATCTGCCAAATTTTAAATGGAGAGAGAAAAGTGCTAAAATATGACAAAGATCTTTCAGCATGTCTGGAAGAAAATAACATCTTATTGTAGTCTTCTAGGCTATAGCAAATGAAGACAAGGACCTTGTTAGATTATCAAAACTTTATAATAAATTACCTTATTTTCAATAAATTTAGAGTAATTTTTTAATATTTTGGAAAAACTTGAATGGAAAATTCTTCCTAATTAGAAAAAAATGTTCTTCACAAAAGTCACTTTTAGCAACCAAAATTTGACAATGTTCAGGTAATAAAGTAAACATTTTCAATTACAATCTCTGCCACCACATGTACATATAAATTATGGGTGAGATGAACAGTATGTAAAATTTAGATATCGTTTGTTTAGAGGAGTGCAGCATTTTTGCTACAAAATCAAGAATAATAAAAAATTATTAACATTTTTCATTGAAAATGTATTTGTAGATTTTTATATATATATCAATCAGATTAATTGTCAACAGATGCAGTTAAATAGCAACACTGAGAATCAACGACATTAGGCTCTTTGTGGCATATGTGTCGAATAGTCACTACATAAATCTGAAAGTCCTACTCCAGGAGAGAGAGGAAATCTGAACAGCTACCATGTGGGGGAGGGGAGGAATTTATTTCAAAGTCTTCTGTAGGACTTTGTTATGGGACAAATTAAAATCAATACTTCACATTCTCTGTGGGTAATAGTTAATGTATGATACACGGTTATCAAAGTTAAAACTAAAGAGCCATTTTTCTGTTTAGTCATTTCTGCAGGAAAAACATGTTGCACTTTATGTGAAAGCAAATCGGTATGTTTAGATAAAGAGTTACTTTGAGATGTTAAGCTCTGCTTGGTAAATCTACATCTAAATGTTGGAAGCAGAAGAGAAGAGCCAGTCTGCCTTAGAGAGAGAGCTCATTATAAAAATTACTCTTTAAACTTTTGACACCACAACAGTTTTACAAGCTAATATTTTTAACTGAACTTAACTTTTTTATGGGTTCAAATTTGACTAGAGGATGTACATGTAACCTTATATCAAACTAAGATCACTGATTCCTGCAACAAAATAATTTGATTGTAAAACCTGAATATCATTTCAAACATTTTAACACCTATCTGATGTAAGCCAGGTATTTCTTAAAGCTGCTTCTGGTGTCACTTTGAGCTATAAGGTTTTCTAAACATTAAAGGCAAGGAAGGCCTGGGGAGGGGAGCAATCTCCCATTGTCGAATGACCAAAATAGGGAATATATGTGCTAAAAGCAGAAAGAAAAGGTGATTAAAATAGGTGATTCAAAACCGGGCTATTCTAATTAGAAATAGATTTGAACCAAACTCCAGACAAAAAGCCATTCGCACATCAGTCACTTTGGAATTTATGCACTAAGAATGCAGTGGACCAAACTTTCCTAATAGCAACAAATTTATGTAAATACATACTTAGCATCTTCTCAGACACAATTATCTTTACTTTGTCACAACATCTGGCAACTGAAAGCTAAAGATTAGAAAGTATGTTGGGAGTTCACTGGGGACTTTGCCACTCATTCATTCCACCAAATTGGGGTGAATTGGGAATAACTGTGATTACCCAAAGGTAATAATGATGCTAAAAATGAAACAGATTAAGCTGGTCCTTTTTTGTTTTACTTTTTTTTTTATTGCAGAAACTTATTATTTCACAGAAATATATTAACTAAAAATAAATACTTTAAAAAAAATTGTATGAAACCAAAACACTGAGGATAGGATCATCTTGGTTGTATTTACCTGAAGGTATCCAGACTAAGTAGTTGTATAAGCTCCTTTCAATAGTCAATGCTGAAAAACGAATGTTCCCAAACATACTTCATCCTATCCTAATACAGATGTCTGAGACCACTAATAACACCCTGAAGGTGTTGATAGCGCTCATTTAAGGACACATGGAACCTAGATAATGACCTTAGGTCAAATTTAAGGGGTGATTCACTGCATGTCTATGAATTGTGCATTCTGCTGAGTGTCCAGCTCCCTCTTTGAATGTTTTTTCCATAAGACCTGTGTCACATCTGCCAGCTATTTCTCAAACGGAAGATATTTCCAACGGTACTAGATTTCTATCACTGAGAAAGTGAATCCTGCTCTTAGCGTGACTCAGATGCAGGTATCTCCATTGTAAACTTCTGAAAGCAGATGCTTGAACTTACACTTGAAGCTTCCTCCTTTATACTTCAGGTGAGATGACTCTTACTTAGATGTTCAAGTTAAGTGAGGAGGGCAATAAGATGTAAGAGATTTCAGTTGGGATCCTTCATGTGTGCTGAATGTTTGAATATGAAAGGCAATCAGATGAACGAAGGATTTAGGTGGGTTTTTTTCCCTTAAATCCCTCAACTAGAAGGCTGTAGAAAGTTTCCTTTTCAGTTAACTTCTAAAGGTTTAGCTTGTAGCCTGAAGAGGTATGAAGACAGGTACTGGTATAAAACTGTTCCTTTCTATTCAGCCCAGCTGAAAACCAATCTCACACTCCTTTGCTGTACATTTCTCCGTAGATCTGTCTTATATCTGGGACATTACAGCTGTCTCAGTGCATATCTGTGGAGCAGGTATAGGGAAAACTGAGCTGGACTGGGTCATGATGAACCTGGAACTAGAGGTTATTTCCAACCACAATGGCAACTTCACACTTTCTGCTCTAAGTTGGCTGTATGTGAACTGCTGGGGATAGAAAAGTTGTACAGATGCTTTGGTGCAGGTCCTCTTTGCCTTGCTCAGTCTGTGATAAAGACATGTCCCAAGGCTCTTAGAAATGTTCCTCACACCACAACTCACCATACTGCATTCAGTTGAGAAAGCTTAATGAGCATTGGATTAGGACCAAGCAGTCACCAGGAAAGCACTTAATTTGACTGTCATTATCTCATAGCAGCAGAGATATGGCAAGCCTGACAGCTGATTTCCTACAGTATTCTGCATTTCATTTTTTCCTAGTAAGAAACAAAGCCAAAAATACTCTCTATTTCTTCCCTCACCCCCCATAAACAATAGTTGGTACGGTTTTCTTTGGCTAAAAGATTTATCCTTACAGCCATGGGTTTCACCTACACAAACTTTAAGAAGTGAAAAGAAAGAAATGCAACCTTGCTGCGTCTAATACAGTTATGATCTAGTCTCTCCATGCTGCACTGGAGAAAATTAGTGTCATAGTGATGAAATTCAGCTATATCACATTTTCAAGTGATGCACTAGTAGCCATGGTAACAAGATATTCCCTTTCAGTAAATGCCTGTAATGGTGCTTTTAAGATTGTACATCAAAGCCAAAGCATAATGTTGAATCACCCTGGAGCAAGTACTGACTTCAAAGCAAAAAGGTCAGAAGAATAGGTTATTCATAAACAGAGAATAATTCCTATAAGTTTTTCTTTAAGATATGCTCTAAGATAAAACTGGGAGCAATATAGTGGATCTTGCACTACAGTTGTGTACTCAGAGGTTACTGCATCACCTCCTACCTATACTCTCCTGGCTTCCTACATGGCTTCTGCTACATGGGCCTGGTGCTCATTGCTGTGCCTTGGAGTTCTATAACAGTCAATGTGATTTAGTCTGACAAGGGAGAAGGGGGTTTACTGAACTTAAAGGAATCAGAGGCAGGCAAATAATTTAAATAGATGGTGTAAGTGTTCTAGTCTGCCTAGGTATTCTACTAGCTTTATTGTGAAATTTTAACACTAAATTAAAAGGCTAAGTGGTGAAAAAGCTGTTGAAGGGGAAAATAGTGCTTAGAAATGGCTTTAAAATAAAAAGCAAAAGATATTCATGTCTGAGGAATACTAACGTTTTGCAAAGGAATATTAAGCTTATTGCTAATTAATTCCACAAACCCCAAAAAGGTGAGTTGAAGAAGAATTCCTTATTACAGAGGAATTTTGTACATCATTCATGCAGTAGTGAGGCCTACTACCTTTCCTGAAAACTGAAGCTCCACATTTTTTCTTTTGTAAAATCATTTCTGTTAAGTATCTCTGCTAGAATTTCTCTGTTTTCTCTGAAATCTCCTATTTTCACTCCTACACATTTACAATGTAGTATCCTTTATTGTGTAGTGAGTGTAATGAACAGGTCAGGACAGTGATGCTTCAGAGGATTTTTAATTAACAGTAACTATGGAGAACGTAATGAACTCACAACAGGTGATATTTGGCTGAATATCTGAAATGGCTTATTAAGAGGTCAAAGCTTTTTTTGTGATTGAATTCCTTATGTGGCAGATATTACAAATACAGAGATTGTCCTTTAGCTCTGTGTGCATATTTCTGTATGTGTGTGTGAGATAAAACCTGCTACAATTCAGAGTTAGGGGCATATAAGTAATTGGAGGATTTAATAATTACTGTTTTAATCCCTGGAGCATGAATTTTAAGATCTCTTCCAGCATTTGGAAGCATTATGTCAACTCTTTAGAAACTAAATAACCTTGGAAAACACATAAATATTTAGTACTAGAGGCTACTAGACTATTGGGTTACTTATATTTCTTGTCAATTTGCTGTAGGAAGCAATTTTGAACTAGTCATGTGTTGGTAAAGACTATTTTCTTTCTTTGTCTGGATCATCACTATTAAGACCAATGAAGGGGTGATGGCAATTTTGGTGCATGTGGGGAAGAAGTTAAAAATCACACACAAAAAATGAAAGCCAGTAGCAATAATAGACCTGAACATAAACCTGAAGCTTATGTCTTTAGATGATGAAAGAATTGAAAATTAAGTTAGTATGGTGTCATGGTTTGGCCTCAGGTGACAACAAAGCACCACGCGGCAGCTCGCTCAACTCCCACAGCCGTGAGGGAAATCAGAAGAAAAAGGCAAAACTCGTGGCAAATCCCCGACTCCAAAACCCCAGGGGTCGACCTCGAGTCTCCCCTGGTGCTTTCTGCCAGAGGCTCCAGGTAGGGCCATTCTCCTTGGCTGCGGTGTAGAGCACATTTTTAACATCTTGTCCTACCCGGACTGGCCCCAGGGCTACTGCATGAACTATTTCCTGCTTAATTTGTTCGAAGGCTTGTCGTTGCTCAGGGCCCCATTTAAAATCATTCTTTTTCTGGGTCACTTGATATAGAGGGCTTACAATCAGACTGTAATCTGGAATATGCATCCTCCAAAACCCCACAACACCTAAGAAAGCTTGTGTTTCCTTTTTACTGGTTGGTGGAGACATAGCTGCTCTTTTGTTGATCACATCCATTGGGATCTGATGGCATCCATCTTGCCATTTTATTCCTAAAAACTGGATCTCCTGTGCGGGTCCCTTGACCTTACTTCGTTTTATTGCAAAACCAGCTTTCAGAAGGATTTGAACTATTTTATTCCCTTTCTCAAAAACTTCTTCTGCTGTGTTGCCCCATACAATGATGTCATCAATGTACTGCAGATGTTCTGGAGCTTCACCCTGTTCCAGTGTGGTCTGGATCAGTCCATGGAAAATGGTGGGGCTGTGTTTCCACCCCTGGGGCAGTCGATTCCAGGTGTATTGGATGCCCCTCCAAGTGAAAGCAAACTGTGGTCTGCACTCTGCTGCCAAAGGGATTGAGAAGAATGCATTGGCGATATCAATTGTTGCATACCACTTGGCTGCCTTTGACTCCAGTTCGTATTGAAGTTCTAGCATGTCTGGCACGGCAGCGCTCAGCAGTGGTGTGACTTCGTTCAGGCCACGATAGTCTACTGTTAGCCTCCATTCTCCATTAGATTTCCGCACTGGCCATATGGGACTATTAAAGGGTGAGCGGGTCTTGCTGATCACTCCTTGAGTCTCTAGTTGACAAATCAGCTTCTGGATGGGGATCAGAGAATCTCGGTTAGTGCAATATTGCCGCCGATGCACTGTTGTGGTAGCAATTGGCACTTGTTGTTCTTTGACCCTCAACAAACCTACCACAGAAGGGTCCTCTGAGAGACCAGGCAAGGTAGACAGCTGTTTAATTTCCTCCGTCTCCAAAGTAGCTATGCCAAAAGCCCAACGGTATCCTTTTGGGTCCTTGAAGTACCCTCTCCTGACATAGTCTATGCCAAGGATGCATGGAGCCTCTGGGCCAGTCACAATGGGATGCTTTTGCCACTCATTTCCAGTTAGGCTCACTTCAGCTTCCAATACAGTCAACTCTTGGGATCCCCCTGTCACTCCAGAAATACAAATGGGTTCTGCCCCTCTGTAACTTGATGGTATTAAGGTACATTGTGCACCAGTGTCCACTAGAGCCCTATACTCCTGTGGGTCTAATGTGCCAGGCCATCGAATCCACATGTTCCAATAAACCCGGTTGTCCCTTTCCCCCACCTGGCTGGAGGCAGGGCCCCTCTAATCCTGATCATAGTATCCGTTACTCGCTGGTTGCAGAAATGACTTGGAAGTCCCTTCAAGAGGCTCAGAGGTAAGATCAGGCCTTCTACTCTGTCTGGGGAGCTGTCTGCTGGAAACGGGAGCAGCACTTTTCCTGGAGGGATCCCCTTTTGTGATTGTTCTTCCTTGCAACTCATGTACCCATGCCTGTAGGGACGAGGTAGGTTGTCCATCCCACCTCCTCATGTCCTCTCCGTGGTCACGCAAATAAAACCACAGGGTGCCTCGTGGTGTGTACCCTCTATACTCTCCCTCTTGAGTAGGAAAACGCCTGCTCCTAATAGCTGAGATGCTGGCCTGTACAGGTGGGGCGTAGGACATATTCTCTTCAAGTTGCTGGACCTTCTGGGACAGTTTCTCCACAGCTGAGACGAGGGGGGAAGAGGGACTTTCTTCATATTGCCGGAGTCGGCCAGCTACCTCATCCACTGTTGGTCCCTCTTCGCCTTTCCATTCCATCACCGCCAAGGAGTTGGCATATGATGATGGTGCGCTCCGTACAAAGTTCTGCCATATGGGCCTTGTGCATTGGACTTAATCAGGATCTGTGGGTAACTGCACGTTATCTGGGTCGTATTAAATCATCTCCCGCACGGCTAATTCTCTCAGGTACTGGATACCTTTTTCCATCGTGGTCCACTTGCTTGGACAACATACGACATCTTCACTGAAGGGGTACCTTTCCCTCACACCTGACAGGAGTCGCCTCCAGAGGCTGAGGGCTTGCGTCTTTTTCCCAATCGCCTTGTCATGCCTCCTTCCCTAGACAGGGATCCCAGCTGTTTGGCTTCCCTGCCCTCTAATTCCAAGCTACTGGCCCCATTATCCCAGCATCGGAGCAGCCAGGTGACAATGTGCTCGCCTGGAAGTCGGCTGAAATCTTTTTGCATATCTCACAGCTCATTCAGGGATAGGGATCGGGTGATTATCTCTGTTTCCGTCTTTTCCTCCAAGTTCTTTTGATGGCCCTGGTTCATCATCATCCCTTACTAAGCAAACTGATTTCTTGGTGTATTTCTTCTTCTGTATAGGAGCAACAGATACCGGCATGGGTTGGTTGTCTGGTTCAGCTGCAGTGCCTGCCACTGGGGTTTGAGTAGCTGCATTGCCTGTCACCAGGGTTTGAGTAGCCACAGTGCCTGCCACTGGGGTTGGAGTAGCCATATTGTCTGCCGCAGGGGTTGGAATAGCTTCAGTGCCTACTGGTCTGGTTTCCCCCTCTTTCCCCTGAGGGTGCTGCATAATACCGAGCAGTGTTTGGTTGATACTGGCCAGGGCCCAGCACAGTGCAGTGAGTTGTGCCTCTCTGGAATAGCCACAGCATTTTCCTTTTAGAAATTCTACCACTTTATCAGGGTCCTGTAGTTGTTCGGGGGTGAAGTCCCAAACCATTGGTGGTGAGAAGTTCTCTAGATACCTGCCCATATTCTCCCACATGCCATGCCACCCATGACTATCCAGCCTTGGGGCAGATCTCTGGGTGGTAGTCTTAAACAGTCATTTAACCCAAAACAAGACCTGAAACACATTCAGGAGACATAGCAATAGGAACATGCTGGTTTGAGCATCCAAGGATATTTGAAATTCTCAAAAGCTGTCATACCTGGCCTGAAGGAGAAAAGGGAGGCGAAAGAGCCGGGGAAAGTATCCCCCCCTGTTTCCCCCATAGATTGGGTGTGATTATTAATAAATTCTGAGAGACGGCGACCAAGGTATGGGCAGGACAGCAATACTGCATAAACACCCCAGCATAGCCACCTGAGCAGTGATGTTATTATATCATAAGCTGATATTGCACAGGACAGCAAAATGATAATCCTGATCCCTCTCCCTGAGGTAACAAACAGCATCATGGGGATGCATCATAGAGCATGTAAGAATTTACATAACACAGCCACCACGCAAACAAACAAAGCAACATTGTAACCGGCGACTATCTAACTAATATGAGAAAATGCATATAACAAACTCGTGTTCACAAACTCTGGTCGGATCTGTTGTTATCTCAACCCTCCGAGCCCCACGTTGGGCGCCAAAAAGGACTGTCGTGGTTTGGCCTCAGGTGGCAACAAAGCACCTCGCTCAACCCCCACAGCCGTGAGGGAAATCAGAAGAAAAAGGCAAAACTCGTGGGTTGAGATAAAGGCAGTTTAACAGAACAGCAAAGGGAAGAGAAAAACAGTGACAATAACACCGATAAAGGAATATACAAACGTGATTATGGTACCGCCACTCACTGACCAGACACGGACTGCCGCAGCCCTCTCTGAGCAGGGACTTCCTGCCCCCTCCCCCGGCCAGCTCCCCCCTATAGCCCGGGCATGGCTCACATGGCATGGAATACCTGTGTCCCCTCCCCATCCTTGGGGAAATTAACCCCATCCCTGCCGGAACCAGGACATATGGTGTATATCTTATCAATGAATGTGAAATGAAACATTCTGACTGGTACATCTCGTACAATCTCAGAAGGTCTCCAAAGCCAATGTAGTCAAAAGAAGTGACACAAGAAGCCTGTAGCTCAAAATGCAACAAAGAATAAGTGCTGAGTATCAGCTACTCACTGGTCATGGCAAACAGCTGAGGTCTTTCCCTTCAGCTTTTCAGTGACATTATTTTCTTATTCAGCTCCGCTCTCTAAACTCTCCTTGCCATAGCCCGTCTTCTGCAAAGATCTCACACAGTTGCTGAAAGCTTAGTTTAGAGTGAGCATTGCGGTCACTGCTGACTAATTCTATCAGGTTTATGTGGAGTTTTTCTTGCATGTGTGTGTTTTTCTTAACTAGATGAAATGAGAAGGCAATTGATTTTTCCAAAGGTTAATACTTCTCACTGCTAAGTCACCAAACCTATTTAAACAAAAATAAGAATAATGTACCATTTGAACTATTTAACCAATCTTTTTCAAGATGGCAAATTATATATTGAGAATACAAACATTCATCTTTGTAAAAGCTTTCATTCAAAGTAAATTATGTGCTATTCAGTACTACTCACAATTGTGGTCGTTTTGCCCATATGAAGGTTGATAACTGTAGTCCAATAATTGTATACTTATACTGCTGTTTGCTTCTCATTTGAGAAATGCAGCTTAATTAGAATTCCAAGTGTAATCCATTTGTTTCACGGAAAAAGCTGCCAAGTGCAAGATCTGACATTCGAAACAAAATCAATACTTTTGTAGAACATTTAAACATCTCGGGTAATATCACAGGACTGAAGTAATTTGCATCATGTAGTAAAGCTCTAATTAAAGAAGCAACAGGAGCAAGAATTGTATTTCTTCATTTTTCAGTCTGCGCTTTACTGTTCAGTTCATACAAGGCTATTGATTAAACGTTCATGTTGTGAAATGTGTTCACCTGATTTGTGTCAATATAGAACAATGTTAGGGCCGCATGGTGAAATGTGACCCTCTCTGTATATGTAACCTTTAACCATTCTGCTTGTTCTTGTATAACAGCAGGCTTAGGGGAAGCAGGATGGTATGTATATAGTTCCTACTTCTTGCAAAAGCCACCTAATGAACATTCTAGTATACCAGCTTAAACCGGTTTTGTTGCTAACCGCATGGTGTTAAGCAAGAAAAATCTATAGGGCGCATGCGTAAAATCTAGGGTCATCCTAAGGGTGAGCCGAGGAAGACTACTGACTTCATCCACCGACCACCAGATGGGAGTCAAGAAGACCCCAAAAGGTGAAGAGAGCATGCGCTAAAGAAGATACGCCCATCCCTAGAAATCATTAGCAAAGGCCAACCTTTTCTCGGAAATAGCTATGAATATGTATTAGCAGATGAAATATAAACCGAAAACAGGAACTGTATGGTGCGCGTCTTGGTGGAGTGGAGACTCCCGGCGCACCCAGCGCTGTTTGCTTGCCTCAATTCTATAAATTGTAAACTAAAATTGCAATCCTGTTTTGGGACTGAATCATTTATCACAATGTTTATTATAGCTTCCCCTCTCCAATCATAAGTGTGAGAAATGAGAGTTGGGGTAGATGAAAAAATATTAATTCCTTGTCAGGTATAAGAGACACTCAAGGTCAGATGCGGATAAGGAGAAGCAAGGAAATGGAAAGGTTTTGTTTAGTGGTAAGCTATAGATTCTATAGATTTAGATTAATCTTTTTTTTTTTTTTTTTCTCTCCAAGAAATATCCCTGAATTTCTGTCAAGGGAGTTGGGTATCAGTATAGTTCTTATCTCTTTAAAAAGTGTTAGATTTTATGAGCTCATAATATCTGGATCTAAAAGTTTCTCTAGCCTCTGAATTGAATCCTTAAGGCCAAACTGTGAAAGCTCGTTTAGATGCCAAGATACCTCACTCTAGGTATAAACCCATTTCTCCCAGAGGAGCAATTCATGAATTAAAATGTAATTTGATGTTGACTTAAAAGTGTGGCAGAGACTTACAAAAAAGTCATCTTGTCCACCTTCCTGCTTTAACAAGGATGTTTGCCAAACTTCTTAAAGACTTCCCATGCAGGAATCCTATTCAGTAAACTCTGTGGAGCTCCAGTAATCCATTTGTTGTTAAAAAGACTTTCCTCATGTTTCCTCTCTGTGGTTGAAACCTTATTTCTTGTCTGTTCTACCTTGAATGTAGAGCACATATTGTTCCCTTTCTCACTACTGCATTTTTTAATGTATTTGAAGCCAATTATGCTGTTCTTGCCAAACACTTGCTGGAATCTGGCTCTCAGTCCAGGGTTCATACCCTTTGGGAATCTAATTAAGATCTATATGTTAGAGGTCTAGTTGCCAAGTGGAGGTGGGTAAACCCATCCACAAAAGCTTTGAATCTTAAGTGGAATGAATCAAGCTAAGCTGGATGAAGTTAGGCTTTAGTATTTTGTTTTAGAAGGCTTTAAAGCCTTTATTCCATGTGGCAATAAAATTCTGAGGAGATAGAGGTAGGAATAATAGAGAAAGTAGAGTTACATAGGTCATCTTCTGGTTGTCTGCAGCTGAAAGACAAGAAATGAACAAGTAAGCCCTGGGGCACCTTAAAAAATTTTGAAGAGGTCAGATATCAACCTTAGAGCTAAGCCCATTTGTTTCAAAAGGAGCTGAATGGCTTTTTCATAGGGAATAATTGAAGAGAAGGATAAATACACTGTCAGCAATAGAAGAGAGAAAAAACAGAGCTTCCTTCATTGGACTTTCACAGTATTTAGAGGCTGAAGTCTTACCACCCCTGGTTAACATGGAAGAATACCCAGAGAAAAAACTGCAGTAGGACTGGTCCTCTGGTTACTGTTTTCTAGAATACCTGCCTACACCCATAACAGAAAATATAAGCCATGCCTGAAGTGTAAATGTTAAGGACTTTATTCAGTAGCCCTCACCTAGATGTCTTCTACGATCTGAGATAGCCCAGGCAGTGCTATCTGGTCTCCAGCTGTTGCTTCAGACATGTACAATCTCCCTCAGGTCCTCTGTGAGATCTGCCAGTGCCATCTGAATGTTGATACCTGAGGGTATCTCAAATGGTCCTCGGTCCCCTAAGCGTGGGCAACTGAAAGAAATCTGAAGTCAGTGGTAAAACTCTGCATGTTTTAAGAGATGGCCAAACAAGAGTCAAAAACAATATGAAGACATTAAGGACCAATCCCAAGAGCAGTGTAGCTGCATCAGCATAACATTACAACAAGGATAACTGGCTTTAGCTTGCAGCAAAGAATACCTACTTCAGAATAACTTGTCAGTGTGACCTCTGGGGTTTCTGCGCTGGTGGTGGACACACAGCCAGTAGGGCTAACTATATTGAGGAAGGCTTGATAAGTATATGTAGAAACATATTTGGAATAAGAACAAGAAATATTCTGGAACACATGTATTTATGTACATCTTAATGAAGTTTTAAGATATGGAATCTGCAGAGAGGAATCTGTCCCAGTTCTAAACACCTAATCATTTAAAATTCAGAAAAAATTCTAAAGAAAATATTTTGACCCTGAAAGGCCCAATTTTCTGAAATTCCATTATGTTTCCTGATGGGTTTCAACAAACAAAGCTCATGGATATTAATGCAATTGCTACATGCATATCTGTTGTTATACAGACTCAGTGGGAAGATATCTTCTAAGCTGTTTCTACAGCACCTTGTACAGCAACGTTCTACTTCAACACCATTTTTTCTAATTTGATTGCAATAAAAATGATGAATTCAAGTATTTATGCAGTTTCCATGCTATCACTGATCTTGTTTTCTTTTACTTTCATTTGAAATGTGAGGATGATAAAGCGTACAGATGAAATTTCTTCAATATCTTTAAAGAAAGTATCCTTAATAGCAGCGTATTTAAGGAAAGTGTGGTATTTAAGGAAGGTGCTCTATCAAAAGAGGCATCTCAGAAAAATACAAATTTGCTTATGAGATAACTGGGCAAATAGTGATAAAGGCTGCTATTCTTTCAAAAGAAGTAAGGATAAAAAGTGAAATAACACTAAGATGTTCTTGCTAGCAGAGGTAATATTTAATGATAAAATCAGAGTATATGGAGCTCTGGGAGTTTGATTTTTAAGGTTCTTTTTATAAAAGATGAAAATATATAAGAATGAATATTATGGAATAGCTTTCTAGAATATATTTGCTGATAATGGAAATAAGGCTGGCCTATTCACTGAGGTTATACACTGAACAGTTCTGCGCTGTATTAAAAATTACTGAGTCTTTCAGAAGTAAGCTAATGCACTGCATATAGCCATTCAGGTTCTGTTAACCATTAAACTAAATAGAATACTATTTCATGCATGATTTCATTCAGTTAGATGAAGAATGCAGCAGTAGGTCTGAAGAAGTAATGGGTAAGAGTGGAAGTTTAAATAAATATTTCCTTTTGTTGGGAGGCATTTCCCTGTGATTTCAAATGCCTTATTAAGAGATCTTTATGGATACCCCACTAATGTGTGCCAAAAATGTTAACAGATGATTCTCTCCTCTGTGTTGATAACACAGCTGTTTGTATCCCTGCTGGGAAGAAAGAAACAGATTTTAATTGGCTACTGATGAACCTGAATTCTTTCTTACAGTAAATTCTTTGTTTCCCTGAAAACACTAGATTGGGACATCCAGTCAGGCTAACAAACCCCTGCAACAAATAGCAACCTTAAAATGTGGTTTACCTGAAGTTAGCTGTCATCTTTCCATTTTATTGATATCTCTTTTTGGATACTGAAGTATGGGATTCATTGCATGCACATCTGATGGGGCTGCTTCACTACTTCATTAATGGGAAAATTAGTGCTACACTGAAACACTATGTAGATCTTGATGATGCTTACTGGTTCTAGTCTGAATTACTATCTAGTTCATGCTGCTCACCTAGATTATGATGCTTCCCTGTTATGCAGATCTATCTTCTAATTGTTCCCTTTTTCTGCCACTGAGCTTGCAAGCATAGCTGTTCTGCCCAGTGGTTATGGAATAATACGCATCTAAACTATCATGAAGAAACTCCTAAATTTCATTCAAGATTTTGTTTGTTTTTTCCTCCAAAGAGTATCACTTATAATTTTCCTTTTGAAGCACTAAGTACATATATTACTTGTGAATATTGGTTTCTATTTGTTCATATTAGGAGTAATTGAAACACATTTCACTTTTTCCTGACAATCATCAACTTCCATACATGCTTAATTTCTCCTTACTCACCATAATAATCTCCCCAGTAGTTTTCTCATGAGGGGAGGGAAATACACTTCTTAAGGAATTTTTGCATTTTGAGCTCTGCTAGAGTTATTGCATCAAGTGCAGTTTGTAAAGATACAACATATTTAAATTTAAAACAGCTTGGGGAAAGGCAACATAGGAGATCGGCTAGCACGTAACTCACCAGGTCAACTGCCAGAAATTCCCCTTGCTGATAAATTGTGGATTTTAGTGTCTTATGAGCTATGCTATGTCCCTTTTTCTGGTATCAATACCTAAGTTAACAGTTTATAGTAAGGTTAGATACATCCATGTGAATTGCAGTCAATTTCTGGAAGGTTAGGGACAGTCAACTGAGCCTGGGGATTTTAGTGAAAGTTATGCCATGCTAATTCATTCTTTTGTGTCAGGCAAGGAGGTGAGTCAAATCCACATGTAGCAATTGCTCTAAATACACGCAGTAAATCATTCCTGTGTGTAACAGTCTGGCTGCAATTTTAAAAGCACAAATAATTTTCTGCAGTTACATTCAAATAAAGCATATTGATGTTCAGTAGCAGTAAAAAGAGGCTTAGCATAAACACTTATAGAATTTTATGACACCGACTGTGTATTATAATGCTTTTAAATCATCTCAGAAAAGGAATTTTGAAGTATACTATAAAGAATCCTTAACAAGAAAGCATTGATGTATTATGGTATTAGTGGTAAGCCCCAGTGTCTTTCCTTGCAAATTTAGAATATCCCAGAGAAGTCTTGAACAGACTATGCCACCTAAGTTTCTCAAGTTATATCAAAATTTTAAGAAACATCATAGTTAACACAAACACCTCTCCCCATATCTGACTCTCATATTCTTTTTTTAACCATATTTACAACTATACTCTTTATTAGAACCCTATGTATTTTGCAGCAATAAACTCTCTTTATTCACAAAGGTTCATATTAATCCCTTCTTAACCCTTTAAGGACTTTTCTAGTGATAAAGCTCTGCCCAGCTAATCCTGGTACACTCCCCTAGACATTGGGACTGAAACAGCCTATAGAGGTATAGTCTGTACGTCTTTGATCTGGACTCTGATATTCCGGGAAGTGTACCAGAAACACTTAGGATCAGTTTCTTTGATTTTCATCTTTTGGCTTTTAACTTAGCAATTGTTTCTTGCTTTCCAAACTAGCTCAGCCTGCAAAAGCCATGGTTAATTTTAACTCAGTAATAAGTACCCGATAATTGATATCATGGGCATGTTTGCTGAAAAATAAATTAATTTTAAAAAAATCAGCAAACTGATACAATTGCTTTTAATGCTGATCAATCATTTCTTCTCTCAGAAGCCTAAGTAGATGCACTTTCTGCTGCACTTGTACAAAGGTTACTTAATGCACAGCAAGAGTATTTATTCTCTGCTAAATCAGTTTCATTTACTCGCTATATTTCTGATACTCTGCCTTCTTCCTTATTTACGTACCAAGTTGCCTGTAGTAATCTTTTACCCTCGATCTTGTAAACTTCTGGGCAGAGAACATCTTGGTCTTCTGAGCTGTACAGCATCTGTCACCAGAAGGCCCAGGACAACTGCTATGTTGTTTGCTTTGCATTGTATGCAAGCTTGAACCAGTTACCCTCAGTCTTGTTTAGGGAAAAGGAAAACGACTTATGTATAAATCCAGGAATTTATTGTTGGTATAACTGAAATCTGAACAGTCTAATCCAAATTATTATTAGTCCAGATGTGATTAAAACAGAAAGGAATAATACTACAGAAAGAGTCTCAGCATGAACAAAACTGCCTTTTGCATCTGTCTACTTAAAAACGATGATTGTATGATACAAGTACAAAGTAAAACAAATTAGCCGGTGATCTGTTGTTAGAAAACACTTTTTTAGCTAAAGTAGCTAAGACAAAGCCCCAGGCAATTAAGACAAATTCAGACAAAGCGAGCCTGGCAAGCCTTGCTCCTGAGGCCCTGCAAACTCAGTACAAAGCCTCTTAGTTGCAATACTGTATTTACTGGGCCGCAGCACTGCAAACTGATATTCATAATAACTCCATGAATTATTTTATTAGATCTAGCTCTCAGGAGGACAGCATCAAAAATTGCAGTCTACAGTTTCAAAATTTTTCTCTCTTCTGAAATGGATGTGAGAAATCCTAGGAAAACCCCAACTGTCAGAAGGAAGAAAGGAAAAGCTGGAGCCCCATAGCCCAGTAAATCTGAACTGATCAAGGACGTTCCCAAGTTCTGCCCCATGGTCAATTTTTCCTGGGGCAGAATATTTTCTTCTCTGGACAGCTGTTCCTTTGCATGTGATTACTTGCAGCATTTCCCTCCAGGCTTTTGCCTAGAGGTTCCTTGTCTTGGGCAACTTTGTTCATGTAGCTGTTGCCTCAGGGACACTATGAGGATAAATTTATTAAGATTTGTAAAGCATTCATATGATATAATAAGAAAGGCTAGATAAACTTCTTACCAAAAAATACAAGCAGGGTACAATTATCAGGGCTATGGAATCAGCTTTCTAGAATATATTTTTGAGAGATAGCTTATGTTTTTGCTGAATTACTCACCATTAAAATTTGCCACTTTATAATCAGTTATGTAGACTGTTGATTAAGTAGTTAAATGCTTTGGGGACAGTATCATAACTAATCAGTGAATTGTTTATTTACAAATAGTTTTCTCCTCTTGAGCAGCTGCAATGTTGATTGATCTGAGGCTCTCCATCAGATAATGGATAAACCTACATTCATTACGTGTTGCTCCAAAGCCTGTTGAAGTCAATGAATCTCTTAATTGACTTCCTTGGGTTTTGGAGTAGCCTCTATTTCTATAATCTCTAGAAGCTGTCCAGACACACTGTTTCCAACTTTTCACCTCTATCAATCATCAACAAGAAAGAGGAGAATCCCTGAGAAGCTTTTCATCTTCTTATTGTACACCAAACCGAGACATAACATTGTCTGGGAAATACTGAAGACATAAGTGGAGATGAAAACATGTACATCTCAAGGGGCAACAGAAGAACAAGTCCAGTGTGAATTATCAAGGATGAAACAATAAATAACTTAGTGAAGCTGAGAAACAAAACTATTTTTATGAAAACATGTACAGCCCTAGACTGTCAAACAGGTAGGTACCAGATGTGACACAGAGGACATCACACAGTGGAAAGACTGAAATTTTAAATGATTTATCTTTTTCTGATCCAATAATCATGCAAAGAACTTTTCTGTCTCTGTGTCTTCTAATTTCTTTGCTTTGAGCCATATTTTATCCTTGTCTTGTAAGTTTATTATCTTATTAATCTATTTTTTTTTAAGCATGAAGGAGTTGCTATGTTTTTTTCCTACTTCTTTTCTGAATTTTTGTAGATATTTCTATTGATGAAATGGGGACTTTCCAGAGGAGATGATATTAAACAAGTTGAATAATGAAAGGTATTTACAGAATATCACAGCAAGATGAGGAAATGTTAGGTAGGAAAATAACAAAATTTGATCCTGGTATGGATGCAGGTTATAAAAGGTTATAGCACTTTGGAAATCAAGTAGATGGACTTATGCCATCATGCACAATGAATAGATCAGGATCATGACAGGGAAAATTTATTTTCTCAAAAAAGAAATAAGACCCGTGAGCATTGTCTTAGATTTATGGATAATCTTTAATCTCATAGACCTTGAAAGCACATTTTGCAACCTAATTTCCCTTCTGCTTTGTATGCATAAGATGTTTTGAGAGGTTATTCAGTGCTGGTCATTGTCTTATTCTTTGAAATTAAACCTTATGCTTTCAATATTATGTCATTTCTGGACAGGCCAGATCTTCTCAGGCCCTATATAGCTGATGGTTGAAACCTAAAATTTTTCTAGGCATAGAAAAAATTAATCCTATGAACTACTTTATAATTTCCCAGTGATTCTGCTGAAATGCTACAAATGAGAAAGAAGGACTTTTTCACTTGCAGTTTGGTGGAATGATATATGTGCCTGCAGAGATGAAAAATTGCTGGCCTGGTCTTAGTGGACATTAATAATGAGGAAGAACGTATCTAAAACATTAGGTGCTTATTAGTCTCAGAACTGTAAGATCTAGCTATATTAAATCCTTCTGGTGACCACTACTAATTATGCTATTACCTAATTCAAGTAGCACCACAGTGACTGCTCCTGTATGACATTTTCTAATATGCAGCTGGGTGAACTGTTTACTTAAAAGGAATTTATTAATCATAAGCTATTCAGAGCAGTTTCAATTTTGCTTTTAGTTGATCATGTCTAATCCTTGCTAAATTTAGTAAAAGATGGACTTTGAAACAGAAAAAAATGCTTTAAAAATTGCAATCTCAATAAAGAAATATCAGTCCAATTAGGAAAACTTCTGAATCTTCTCTGATATTTGAAGTGCTCTAAAGTTAAAAGGGCTAAAACAGTGCGAGAAAGAAGATAGTGCAGGAAAAGGGGCTCTGAACATCTTTAATATATTTTTAGATCTTAAGTGGGGATGACTGAGGAGGAGGCAGAAAGCATCAAAGGGTTTGCATTTAGCACTCAATAATTAAGAAATTGTTTTGGTGCTACTATTATGCTGATGTTGATTACTACACATTTGTTATATAAATTCAGTTAATCTTTCAAGCTGTAACTTTAAAGATCCCATTAACTTTGGAGAAAATATCTCTATTCAGCACCTGAAGGAAAATACCTCTAAAATTTAAGGTTCTCAGCTCTCATACAGATTACTTCATGTATTTTTAAATAAATTTGTCAAAAGGTTTTAGCAAATAATTTAATACATGATCTCCTATTTAAATAGGAAAAAAGGCTGATCATGAGTCACTGACTGAATTCACTTGATCTGAGGTTGTCCAGGTTTTAAATTCAGCTGATACTTAAATATACTTGAAACTTGATCAAAGCATGTACCTGAGGGTTGAGTATTTGTATGCTTTGTATGAGTAGTTTTGAGTAGATTTGTATGATCTGAAGTACCCTTTGGTCCATCTTCCTCCATTGGCTGAGAGAGGAAAGAAACAGTGGCCATAATCCCAGATTAAGCATTTCAATCAGGTATTTTAAATTATTAGATGAATCACTGGAAAAAAATGTTTTGAGGCATGTGGCTACAAGGGAGAGCAATTTGTTAAGAATTCTTTCTTGTTAGGTGGCAGGAGTTTGGGAATGCTTATATACAGAGTACCAAAGCAGTCTTCACCACAAAGATCACTCTGTTATGATAAATGGACCTGATACATGGATGGAAATCCTGGTTAGCTCTAACAGGTATGAGACCTTTCATTTCAGCTGAATTAACTTCCATGTCTTCACAGAAGGTCTCTTCAGAGTCATCATTTTTATTCCTGTCTGGATTAATTTAATCTAATTTTAGCCATATGCAGAAGTTTTAGCTAAAATATCTATCTCCCTCTATAGTTAGTGGAAAGACAGAGAGGCATTTCTAGGATACAATTCATGAGGCTTGACATGATTTGTCCACTTGCATTACCTATCTCTAGAAAACCTATTACATGTTTTATTTACGTGACAAAGCTAGGCCGATTCTCTAACATTTATAAAGCCAAATAAATTTCCCTTAAGTTAACATGACCACTTATCAAGACATGTTAAAAGTGGTATTTTTTAAAGAATGGAGATAAAACAGCTGTGGTATGGAGCTATTTGTGATATTAAGAAACTGAATTAAAAAGTCCATTGCATTTTCACATAAGCCCAAATTGTCTCAGAACATCCTTATGAAAACCTATTTATCTGTCTCCTGTTATTTCCTCTTATTTGTTACACTTCAGATTCTCAAGGGCAAGATTGCTATTTGTCTTTTGTTTAGAAAGTAGCTACCACAATTCACTCATGATTTAAAACTTCCCATGGTGTCATCATCAAAATAGCAATACCTCTAGAAATCATAATATCTGAATATCTTTTCTTTGTTTCTTGCAACTAAAGCTAAACCTATGCTTTTATACATTATAATTTATTCATATCCGATGCATTTTCAGTCTGTTACATAGCCTGTACTCCTTTTTTTTTCTGATGAGAATGACAATGGCTATGAATAGGAAGTTGTAAAGGAACTTGTGTGATAGAAGGGAAACATTTCTGAGGTCTAGGTGAGGAGGAACTATTAGTGATAAACTGCCAGTTTCACGCTTTCTCTGGCATCCTATGTTACCTTTTTCCCCCTAATACTACAACACCATTGAGTAGGTCTCTGGCACAATGACTACACTATACACTGATGGAATAAACAGCTATTATTGGCCTATGTTGCTGCATTTGACAAGGAGCAGCTATAATTTTACTTTGTGTGTATGTTTCACCTGCAGCCTTTCTGAAAGCACTCATCTGTATGCAGTGAGGCTGAGAGCCAGGCAAGTGCACATTCTGCCCCCATCCACGGCATGTCACAATGGCAGCACCTAGGAAATGCATTAATATTTATGGAAAGGGAACAAAGAAATCAAAGCCTCTCTGTCTCTTTCAATTTATTCCTCTTTTTATAAATTTAATTTTGGAAGAACTTTTGGAGGGATAGACCCTGCAACAGCTACATCAAGACAGGAATGCACATGTATGGTATTTAGTTGCAATTTAAAAACTTCATGCTGATTTTTCTTCAGTGAGATTGTGATTCCCTCCACCTTTTTAAAATTTAACACTTTTTAATCTCTCTTCTAATGAAAAGGCATTTAATAAGCAGTAGCTCATTAAACACCTCTGGCTGTTTCTTGTTTGGGATGCCCTCTTTCTCCTAAAGTCCAGAGATCAGCTGGGCAGAATCACAACTTTGGAATCCATATGTATGCAGTGCCACCTTCACACAGGACACCACCCCAGAGGTTCACAGTAACTCACAGGAATTTAGGGGTTCCCACACCAAGTAAAATGGTCCTAGTCCAGAATGGCCAAGAGGTGCATATATTTGTTAGTGCTATGGATACTTCCTCCAGCACCCTATTCACTTCTGTGTTCTCTGCAGGAGAGGCTGGAGGTGAAATGCCTCCAGGGAGGAAGATGGAATGACTATACTACCTGGTATGGGATGTCTGAGGCATCATCTAGCAACAAAACTCTGCAGTGCTGTAGCTGTTCCCATCTGAGCACTTTCAAGTACTATTTTTTTGTAAACTAATCTGTCACACAGTTAAGGCTTTGACCTCTTTGTGCTCTCTGGGATCTGAGTGGCTAATGAATCACCAAAACTCTTGAAGGTGAGCAAATAGTCTTCTGTAGACAGCTATGCTGCCATAACAGGGAAAGTGACATTTCCTGCAAGGAGTGACTTGCCCACCCAGGCAATGGATTGAGGTTTTAAAAATTGGATTCAAGTCCTTTGCCACATCTGTGTGCCACTGACCCCCTTTTTGTCCTGTGTCTAGTCAATGGTAAATTCTGCAAAGCAGGGACTGTCTCAGCTGCAGTGTGTGGAAGTAAAAGGCTTTCAATAAATGTTTCTAGTGAAATAACGAAGAATAACTTGTTAGAAATTGGGAGAGGTGTGACCCAACTAAAAGCAAAGAGGAGCAGGCAGGCATTGAAACACCTTTTCCCATAAATGTGGCCATTTCTTCACACTCGGTCTTATAAAGATGCATGATGCTCACACTGCATCTTGTGATGGCAGCTCCTATATGCCTTTGTAGCTCCTTGTGGGAAGGGACTGGGCACAGCAGATTGTGCTGCAGGTATGCTCCTGGTTGCCATATAGAGTGGAAACTTTCCAATGGCTTGTAGTATTGGAAAAGAAGATGGATGAGTAGCCAGAGCTGTGGTAGGGGATGGGGAACTGAATGGACAGCGGGGTGGATTGAACAGTGGTTGACAGACAGAGCTCAGAGGGTTGTGGTTAGTGGTGCAGAGTCCAGTTGGAGGCCAGTAACAAGTGGTGTCCCTCAGGGGTCAGTACTGGGTCCAGTCCTGTTCAATATATTCATCAATGACCTGGATGAAGGGATAGAGTGTACCATCAGCAAGTTTGCTGATGACACAAAACTGGGAGGGGTGGCTGACACGCCGGAAGGCTGTGCCGCCATACAGCGTGACCTGGACAGGCTGGAGAGTTGGGCAGAAAAAAAACCTGATGAAATTGACCAAGGGCAAGTGTAGGGTACTGCATCTGGGGAGGAATAACCCCATGCATCAGTACAGGTTGGGGGCTGACCTCTTGGAGAGCAGCTGTGCGGAAAGGGACCTGGGAGTCCTGGTGGACAACAGGATGACCATGAGCCAGCAATGTGCCCTGGTGGCCAAGAAGGCCAATGGCATCCTGGGGTGTATCAAGAAGAGTGTGGCCAGCAGGTCGAGGGAGGTCATCCTCCCCCTCTACTCTGCCCTGGTGAGGCCACATCTGGAGTACTGTGTCCAGGTCTGGGCTCCCCGGTTCAAGAAGACAGGGAACTGCTGGAGAGGGTCCAGCAAAGGGCTACAAAGATGATTAGGGGATTGGAACATCTTTCTTATGAAGAAAGGCTGAGGGACTTGGGGCTTCTTAGTCTAGAAAAAAGAAGACTCAGGGGGGATCTTATCAATGCTTATAAATACTTAAGGGGAGGGTGCCAGGCAGATGAGAAGAGTCTTTTTTCAGTGGTGCCCAGTGATAGGACTAGAGGTAACGGGCACAAACTTGAGCATAGGAAGTTCCATCTTAACATGAGGAGGAACTTCTTTCCTTTGAGGGTGGCAGAGCACTGGAACAGGCTGCCCAGAGAGGTTGTGGAGTCTCCCACACTGGAGACATTCAAAACCCGCCTGGATGCCTTCCTGTGCAGCCTGCTGTAGGTGACCCTGCTGTGCCAGGGGGTTGGACTTAGATGATCTCCAGAGGTCCCTTCCAATCCTGACCATTCTGTGATTCTGTGATTCTGTGATTCTGTGATTCTGTGAACTGAGGCCAAGGAAGGGAGTACAACCCATTGCAGAGAGCCTGCTTCTGTCTAGAGATAAAAATCTATTTCAATAGTCTCCTGGTCAGGTATATTACTTCCCTGTTTACTTGATGAGTTAAGGCATTTGGTTATTGCCAAGGACTTATAAAAGGCATAGTTTCTCCGCTTTCTGTAGGAAAAGTTTCATTTTTCAGCACAGAAGCTTCCAGGTTTTCTCTTGAGCTGCAAGTCTCTTCCAAGTGAAACTGCCTGTGGTAGTCAAAGGATTATTGAAAAAGGGGTTTGCATGATTCATAAATGAAGAGTTCAGTCCTTGACTGGCTGTTGTCGAGACTGCTGTGGCAACAAAAGGCTCAGCAACATCATAGTCCTAGAGCTGTTAGCCTCATTTCCCCTGAACTGCTTCACTTCATCTGAAAAATTTCACTTTTAATGTGTGCATGCACATTGCTCCTTCAGCTCCATTCACTAGTTTTTGGGTTTTATCCTGACTTCTAATTGTGCTATATATTTTAGCATTTCAGCTGTACAAATTCTTCTTGAAAGCTTATCAGCCTAGTTACAAAATCTGCTGCCCTTCATGATAACAGGACAGAAAAAATATAAACACAGCTCTCCACCCATTGTGCATATAATGCACCTGAATGATTAATAGTTCCCAGTCATGCACTGGGTTTTTTTTTAATATTTTGTTTCTGTGTTAACTAATGCCTTGGAGAGTAAAAGGAAAGGCCAACCAGCTGATCTTTTTAAGGAGAGGCCACCTTCCACACTGAGAGATATTGACAAGGATCATAAAGTCTTGTTCTTTTCAGATGCTCACAACCAGCTTTGGTTTGCTAAAATACCTGTTTTATCATTTAACAGTCCTCTGACCCTAATACCTGCTCATGTGTCCTGTCTGTTTAGATCTCCAGCTATATGCAAATCCTGTTGGCCAACAGCTCTGTATGGCTGGATTTTACCTGTCCCCACAGTTTTGCTGAAAGCAGAGGAAGTGAGCTGAATCATGGGGTTGTTTCCATGAAACACCTCAAAGATTTGGAGCAAAAATCTGCACGTAAACATGTATTTTAACTATGGATAGTGTGGAGATATTCCTAAATGAAAAAGGGCATGGTTTGGTTCCGTTGAGCAACCCAGGGTTTCAACTAAGCACCCAGAATGAGGAAGAAAAGATCTAAGTAAACAAGAAAGGTGACATCACCAGACCCGGGAGAAGAGTTAAACAGAGGCGTGTGAACAGAGGGTCTTAGCCAATCAGGTTGAGGGGCGTTGTGCGTGAACAGGGGAGCTGGACCAATCATAGCGTTGTTGACTACGCATGCTTTTGCTGTGAGCCTATATATACTCTGCTAAAATACTCAATAAAGGAGAACGATCATACTCACATTGAGATCGCGTCGTTACTCCGGGTCCGATCCCACTCTGACATCTGGTAGCAGAGGATGTCGACGGTTGCCCTTCAGCACGACTGAGTTCTCCGAGACTGCGGTAAGCAGCGAGAGGAGGGGAGTGGGAAACACGGCTGGAAGGAGTGCTGCTTGTGAGCATAGACTAGGGCAGACACGGTTCGAGGTGGTCTCTCGCCTTCCAGGTTTAAAGTGAAGTATAGTTGCTATCATGGAAGTTGAAGCAACAGCAACGCTGCTCGCAAGTATCCTCTCTAAGAGAGGGGTCGAGACAGCGGCCAAAATGCTGATCAAGCTGATTAAGTTGGGATGACGATGGGGACATTTTAAAGACACGCATATGTTGTTTTCCCCCATGGAATGACGATCTTTCAGTGATACAATGTGGGAAAAAACAATAACCGGGGACAAGAAACGGAAGAAGGAGATAAAGGCTGTTCACGAGTTGTGGCGCACGGTGTTAGAGACTTTAAAGGCCATGAAAGCGGAGAGAGAAGTAGCCTGTGCCGCCGCTCAAATGCTGGGTCCAGATCCAACTAGAGAGCAGGATATAAGAGCACAGAAATGAAACCTGGTGCGTGGGCATGGTTCTTTGGGCAGCCGGCGATGAAAGGGATGACTGGAATTACGTGTAAACTGTTGCCGAGGTCCGCGCGGGCGCCGACCCTGCTCCGGCGACACAAAGGGTGGAAGTCGCCGCTCCCGAGATGCAGAGCGCGAAAAAGGCGGAAATTGCCGCTCCCGAGCCGAGACAGCCAACTGAGCAAAAAGCGGAAGAGGCACCTCAGGAGATCCTAGAGGGGGTGTGGCCTCAGTCGCCGTCACAGCCAGGAGGAGAAACCTGTCGACCTATGCCTTCGGCTCCTCCTCTGCCCCCCTCCACTGACTCATCTGTTCCTTCAATGCCACCTGTTGACGACTGCCAGGATCAATCACACGAGAATACAGATAAAGTGTTACGAACAGTGCTGCTGATGAGGTTGTTGCTCACACCAACACAATTCTTGCTATGGGAATCATCTTGGCAGCAACGCGCGATGCAGGAAGCAGCACAGAGACAAACGCAAGGTGACCCACTGCTAGGGGTCACCACAGAAATGTTCACTGGAAGTGGGCAATTTGCAGCCCTAGAAAAACAGCTGACTTTCCCTGCGAGTCTCCTGCAGCGAGCCGCGCAACTTGCCTTGGACGCATTTTTTGGTTTGCCCGGATCGACAATTCCGTCATTTGGAACGATAAAAAAGGGAACAACAGAAAAATATAGCAACTTTATTGATAGGCTGTGGGAAGCAGTGATGCAACACCCTGACCTGAATGACGAAAACAAAAACCAGATGTTTAAAATATTAGCCTTTGATAATGCCAATAACGCCACCAAACAACTACTGGCCACCTTACCCAGAGGGGCAGGAGTTGAAGACATGTTATTAAGAGTCGACAGGGCCGAAGGCCAAAGACAGACCGCTACGGTTGCAGCGGCGGTCCAAGGAGCGGTAAGAGAGATCATACAGCCATTAGCCACGGTTGTGCAGAAACAACAAATGAAAGGCGTTGCAAACCCCAATAAACAATTCACAGGAAAATGCTTTCGGTGCGGAGAACAGGGGCATGTTAAAGCTCACTGTGGAAAAGCAGTATGGTGTGAAAAGTGTCAGAAAAATACTCATGCCACAAAAGCGTGTATGGGAAATGAGAGACAGAGCGCGGAAAGAGGCCGTGTGATGAAACAAATGAAACCTCACGAGGAACCAAAGGCTTTCTACAACAGCGTCGACCAGCAACCATGGGAAGCCTGGGATTCGACTTGGCAACAGCAATAGACACGACACTTACTGATAATCCTGTCCAGAAGATACCCAGTGACGCAGTAGGGCCTTTATGTCACCAAGACAGCTCTATAGGAGGTCTTTTAGTGGGCCGATCCTCAGCAGGAATTAAGGGACTAATTGTATTAGAACTGTTATGAGGACGACAACCAACCGACATCATTACACTGTCCACAACACAGCAAGCCGCATTACAACAAATTGTACAGAAACTACAAGAGGCGTGGTCAGCCCGGCGCATCTTGGAGTTGCCAATTTCTCTGTTAATTTGTAATACTGTTGAATCGCCGTATGCAGTTATTTGCCGGTGGCAAGCAGGAAAGGGGGAAATTCTCCCCCGGCCCACCTGTACCACTGACAAATCATCAGGTGACATGTTTAAGATTTTAGAATGGGTCTTTTTAAGAGTACAACCCAAGTCTAGCATTCAAACAAGACCAGAGGCAATAGGGGAGTTGATCAGGAAGGGCAGAACAAGAATCATAGAGATTAGTGGAAAGGAACCCGATGATGTCAGTATTCCAGTGAATGGTGCCGATCTAGAATGGTGGTTGCGTAACTCAACTCCCATCCAAAAAGCATTAATAGGCTGTAATGGTCGTATACATTCGCAACAACCAAAAGGGAAAATGTGGCAAGTGTTAAAACGAAATCAGTGGATGACAAAAACAAAAGTCAGGCGAGAACCACTGGCTGATGGTCTCACAGTGTATACAGACGCTGGAAAACGGCTTTGCCGTGCGGTGTGTGTCTGGCAGGATAAAGGACGATGGTGCCAGCACATACTGGAGGGGCAGCCACAAGACTCCCTTCAAACATTGGAACTTACTGCGGTAGTCTGGGCACTAACCAACTGGCTAACAGCCCCCTTAAATGTAATAACAGACTCCCTGTATGTGGCTGGGGTAGTGCCGTGACTAGAAGATGCCCTCCTTAGGGAAACAACCAACCCAAGGTTGGGAAAATTATTTATCCAGCTGAGGTCCACTCTGGGTCAACGAACTGCGTCTTGTTGTATCATCCATATTCGCAGCCATCAGTTGGATTTAGGTTTAGGATTGGGTAATCAAATTGCCGATAACCTAGTCAGTACAGTGCGACATTTACCTCCAACTGACAAATTTCAACAAGCCAGACAAAGTCATGACAACTTCCATCAAAATGCTAAAGGCTTAAAAAGGTAATTTGGATTAACCGAAAATGAAGCACGCTCTATTATACAAGCATGACCTACATATATTAGTCAAAAGGTGAGAGCTTTTCTACTGAGATGGGGAATTAAACACGTAACGGGAATACCCCACTCACCAACAGGGCAAGGCTTGGTTGAGCGAACCCATCAAGTGCTAAAAGATTATTTAAATAAGCAAAAGGGTGAAGACACAGATGCACAACAGCGATTACACAGGGTATTGTTTACACTAAATTACTTATGCCTTATGGGCGATCAAGAGGAACCGCCAGTAGTGATACACCATCAAAACATTAAGCTGAATAGTACCACTACCCTACCTAAATTTATGGTACATTATAAAGACCCGACCACCGGAGCGTGGGTGGGACCAGTGCCAGTCATTTTTAATGGTCGAGGGTACATGTGTGTCTCTACAGGAACAGGCCCAGTGTGGGTACCGAGCAGAGCGATAAAACTAGCATTGGAAGGATGACGGACAGCCCAAGACCAAGAGACGGCGCAACAAAATGGGGAAAAAGAACCTTAAGAGTTTGCTGATAAGTAGTTGCGTCCTTCTTTTAGGTGCAGTAACTGCAGGATTTGGTTACCCCCGCAGCCTAAAAGGAATGTCTGGGTGACCTTGGCAAATATGACCGGTCAAGATTCCATTTGCCTATCCACAGCATCACCCGAGAATCCATTTTCCACCTGTCTAGTCGGTCTTCCGTCTGACCAGTGGCCTTCCAACTTACAAACGCAACTCCTAGGTAATGGCTCTGCAACTCTTGCTGATAGCCGGGATGGATGGGCTGCATATCTGCCACCCCTCCATGCCGAGCCGCAAGAGCTAGAACTTCTAGGATCACTCATGATAGATAGCTGTGTGTACTACACAAACAATTTTTGCCTCGTTTTTTGCACCAGGAGTAGCAGCAGCACAAGCTTTAACCACGCTTAATAAACTAGGATGTTGGTTGCTAAACAATCTAATGCTACTGCATTGGCATTGAGTGGATTATTGTTAGACGTAGATTCTGTTAGACATGCTACACTCCAGAATAGGGCTGCCATAATTTTTGTTATTAGCGCATGGTCATGGGTGTGAAGATGGGATGTGTTGTATGAACCTATCAGACCTCTCCAAATCAGTGCACCAAAGCATCAGAGGAATACAAAAGCTGAGAAAAGATGATGAATGGGGATGGTTGAATCAAATACTATCAGGTTGGGGAATCAAAGGTTGGATAGCTATAATTGTGAAAACTGGCTTGCTTATATTGCTCATTGTAGTTGTTATAATCTCAGTTGTATTATGTATCTTCTCTTGTCTACAGCACATGCTGATGAAAATTGTGCACCAAGCCTGGGTTGCTCAAAAAGAAGAAGGGGGAATTGTGGAGATATTCCTAAATGAAAAAGGGCATGGTTTGGTTCCGTTGAGCAACCCAGGGTTTCAACTAAGCACCCAGAATGAGGAAGAAAAGATCTAAGTAAACAAGAAAGGTGACATCACCAAACCCGGGAGAAGAGTTAAACAGAGGCGCGTGAACAGAGGGTCTTAGCCAATCAGGTTGGGGGGCGTTGTACGTGAACAGGGGAGCTGGACCAATCATAGCGTTGTTGACTATGCATGCTTTTGCTGCGAGCCTATATATACTCTGTGAAAGTACTCAATAAACAAGAACGATCATACTCACATTGAGATCGCGTCGTTACTCCGGGTCCGATCCCACTCTGACAGGATAGCACCCAGTGACACGAACCATGCTTCTAATTTGCTACCATCATATGAGTAAGTAATTCAATAATGATGCTGTCAGCAGAAATTTGAGCTTAAATGGCTCCTGGGTTATAAACTTGGTTCATCTCCCTTTTTTGGGGACGCTAGCTCAGTACTCTAATGTTGTCAGCTTTACTCCCTAAAGATCAGTCTTTCCTGAGACTAGTCTGTGCCTGTTATTTTGGAGGGATAAGAAAATAAGAAATCAGTGCCACAGCTTCCATGATGATTTAATTCTTTGTTACTTACATATCAACATCATGTTCTTTTTTCTAAACAAAAGATTACAAATGCAGCAAATTGTCACTATGGCTCCACACACTTATTTGGTAGCCCTGGGCAATAGTCATTTAACTTGTTTACCACATGAAATTGCTTTGCTTTCTCTACTTTTTTCCTGATTTAAGGCAGTAAACATCCCAAAATTTAATATTGGAGTAAATTTATTTTAATTTGCAAAGCCAGGCACTGCAAGAAGAGGCTTAAAAAAAATTAAAAGCCAGTTAATTGCATTGCTGACATTCTTGCTGTAGCAAGAAACTGTAAACCTTCATGAAAGTTACATTTACTCTAGCTATGTAGTAAAACAGCAATAGCATATTTGCTGGATCAGTCATTCATTTTCTTCCATGCAGAGCAGAGTTTGAATTTAGGCTGATTGAAGTCATAGAATCATAGAATCATAGAATGGTTTAGGTTGGAAGGGACCTTGAAGATCATCGAGTTCCAACCCCCCTGCCATAGGCAGGGATACCTCTCACTAGACCAGGTTGCCCAAGGCCACGTCCAGCCTGGCCTTGAACACCTCCAGGGACGGGGCTTCAACAACCTCTCTGGGCAACCTGTTCCAGTGCCTCACCACCCTTAAAGTGAAAAACTTCTTCCTAATGTTTAATCTAAACCTGCCCTCTTCCAGCTTAAAGCCGTTCCCCCTCGTCCTATCACTACATGCCCGTGTAAAAAGTCCTTCCCCAGCTCTCCTGTAGGCCCCCTTTAGGTACTGGAAGGCCGCAATAAGATCTTCCCGGAGCCTTCTCTTCTCCAGGCTGAACAGCCCCAACTCTCTCAGCCTCTCCTCATAGGAGAGGTGCTCCAGCCCTCTGATCATCCTCGTGGCTCTCCTCTGGACGCGCTCCAGCAGGTCCATGTCTTTCTTATGTTGGGGACTCCACAGCTGGATGCAGTACTCCAGGTGGGGTCTCACGAGAGCGGAGTAGAGGGGCAGAATCACCTCCCTTGACCTGCTGGCCACACTTCTTTTCATGCAGCCCAGGATACGGTTGGCCTTCTGGGCTGCGATCGCACACTGCTTGCTCATGTCGAGCTTCTCATCAATCATCACCCCCAGGTCCTTCTCCACAGGGCTTCTCTCCAGCCATTCTCCGCCGAGCCTGTATCTGTGCTTGGGATTGCCCCGACCCAGATGTAGGACCTTGCACTTGGCCTTGTTGAACTGCATGAGGTTGGCTTGGGCCCACCTCTCCAGCCTGTCCAGGTCCCTCTGGATGGCAGCCCTCCCCTCAAGCGTGTCTGCCTCGCCAAACAGCTTGGTATCATCAGCAAACTTGCTGAGGGTGCACTCTACCCCACTGTCCATGTCGCTAACAAAGATGTTGAACAGTACGGGTCCCAGTACCGACCCCTGAGGAACGCCACTCGTCACTGCTTTCCACTTGGACACCGAGCCGTTGACCGCAACCCTTTGAGTGCGACCATCCAGCCAGTTCTTTATCCACCGAGTGGTCCATTTATCGAATCCATGTCTCTTCAATTTAGAGACCAGGATATCGTGTGGGACAGTGTCAAACGCTTTGCACAAGTCCAGGTAGATGACATCAGCAGATCTTCCTTTGTCCACTGCCACTGTAACCCCTTCGTAGAAGGCCACCAAATTTGTCAGGCATGACTTGCCCTTGGTGAAGCCATGTTGGCTCTCGCCAATCACCTCCTTGTTTTCTGTGTGCCTCAGCAGAGTTTCCAGGAGGATCTGCTCCATGATCTTGCCAGGCACAGAGGTGAGACTGACTGGCCTGTAGTTCCCCGGGTCTTCCTTGTTTCCCTTTTTGAAAATAGGGGTTATGTTTCCCCTTTTCCAGTCGGCAGGAACCTCGCCAGACTGCCACGACTTCTCAAATATGGTGGCTAGTGGCTTAGTGACTTGATCTGCCAGTTCCCTCAGGACCCGCGGATGTATCTCATCAGGTCCCATGGACTTGTGCACCTTCAGGTTCCTCAGGTGGTCTCTCACTTTATCTTCATCTACAGTGGGCGGTGCTCCGTTTTCCCAATCCTCTCCTTTGCAATCTGCGTCTTGGGCAGTGTGGCTGCTGTCCTTGTCTGTGAAGACTGAGGCAAAAAAGTCATTGAGTACCTCAGCTCTGTCGCTGTCCCGGGTAACCAGTTCTTGCGTTTCCTTCCGGAGAGGGCCAAAATAAGAATGATTAGATAGTGATAAATAATTATAATAATAATTAATAAATAATAGTGATAAAAATATTGATAAAATAAGTTTGATGACCCCAGTTAAATGTTGAATAAGCTGGAATCCACATCAGAAGACCATTGCATGTTTGACACATTTGATAGCATGTGCTCCAAAGAGAGACTTAAGATTAACTGAGCATGGAAAGTGAACAACCTTCTCAATACACTGTCCTGTAGTTAAAGGTTAACATGCTCTGGTGAAGCCAAAGACAGTGTCTACTGAATTGAAGCTAGGAGGAAATGGTGATTTAAAATTTAGAAATATGTTAATAACAATTATAATTAATAATTATTAATAATATAATCCAGTATTAATCTCTGCTATTTGGGGAAAAAATCCTGACAGCTGTTCACCTGCAAGTGGTGATTTTATTCCCGTATGTGCTTGCCACTCCGGAGTCAATGAAGGAGCCACATGCCTAACTTTGGTTCCTATAACAATTGAGTTAAGACAAGGAGATGAATCCCATGGTATCATCCATCTCAAGAAAATACCAAAGGAATAATAATATACGTCTACATATATATATATATATTTTTTTTACTGTAGGATCAGGAAATCACTGTGATTATTTAAGAAACAGATTGTCTAGTGTTCAGAAAGAGTGGTCAAGTGGTTGGTGAAAAAAGTTGTAGTAACAGAAGAACATACATTTCTTCGAAAGGCTTGAAGATCTTGACTTCTCTTTCTTTTTGTACCGTACAGGCTAGAGATTCATTTGGTTCAAAACACTGATAAATCATTTTTCTTTACTGTTGTTGCTTTGAGTGTCAGTTGATGATTTGCATTGAGTTATTTCTGACTTATTACAAGTATAAGAAAAAAATAATAATACAAATAACAGCAACAGTAGCAGTTTGAATTTAGTTTGTTCACAGATTTTCTGTCCAAGCCTATTAGCATGTGAATACTCTATTGACCATACAGCATTACACTTCATCAGGGTTGTTCTGCTGTTCAGAGGGACCTCAACAGGCTGGAGACTAAAGATGGAGACAGACTCTTCTAAGTGGTCCCCAGTGACAGGACAAAATGAAACACAGGAAATGGTATTTAAATATAAGAAAATACATTTTTTTTATTGTGAGGGTGGTCAAACAATGACACAGGTTGCCCTGGGAGATTGTGAAGCCTCCATCCTTGGAGCTATTCAAAAACTGATTGGACGTGGCCCTGAGCAACCTGCTTTAGGTGACCCTGCTTGAGCTTCCTTTTTGAGGAAAAGGAGAAAAAAAAATCCAGGAAAACATAGCTCGACATTAGGAAGGTCCCATGGGTGGGTGTTTTTTTGTAGGTTTTGGGGTTTTTTTAAGTATTTTATATTTAAGTTTTTAAGACAAAAGAATGCAGAAAGGCAGAGTCATGGAAAAGTACACCTATGCCATAATAGTGAAATTATGCCTAAATATAGGCGTATGCTGCCATTTTAAGCAGGTGAAATATTTCACTCATCTCTGCAGCCACTCCAGAGGAGCCTGGGTCTCCTGCAATTCTGTGCTAAATCTGTCATACCTGTGCAAAATTCTTGAATGTTATTGGGCATCTCAGGGCACACATTTAGGATATCTGATTGGGATTCAGTTGTCTAGCACCTGCAGCCATTCTGACTTTTGAGTAGCTGTATCAGCAGTGGACAGGTTTATCAGATTCATTAACACAGCCACAAAAAGACTATTTTTTTACCAAACTGTAGATAACTACCACGCCACAGAAATCTGCTAACAGCTTGCTTTTTGCATGCATGTTCGTACACTACTTTGCATAATTTTTTCATGAAAATTGTCTCCATAATGAAGCATTATGCCTTAAAAATCCTCATATCTCTTCTACTGCTAACAGTGCTGATTGCCTATATTCTTGATAAGTGAAATAATATCAAATAGACAATCTGTGTAACAGGACATGACAGCATCCTCAAAAAAGCAGAAAGACAAGCAAATAAAGACCAAGCGCCATCCCACCTTTCAGACCCAATTCCCAATCCTGAGTTTTAGCTTTGTTATTTCTTTTAATCTGTTTGATGAAACCCCTCCTGGGCAGGGCACCCTTATTGCAGGGGTCATTAATTTGAAGAGGCAAATGAAAAATACAAAATTTGTATTTCAGTCACAAAAAGGATCAAAGAAAACTTTCCTAGGGCAAGGCACTGTTGTCAAGATTGTCCTGAAGAAAGGAAAATCATTACAGAGGATTATCTGTAACAGTGGTTCTCAACCTTTCTTTCAGCTTGTGTACCCCAAGCCAGAAATACAGTGTGACTGATTATGATTACCACACACGCACACAAAGACCCACTCTTCTACAGATATATTTTTGCATGTTCTATAACGTCTATTCCTAAAAACAAGCCCACCATGCACATATGCACATGCTCAGCTTAATACATATAATAATAATGAAAATTTATATTCTCTTAAATCTCCCAGGCAGTGTGACTCAACAAATATTGAGAAATGCATCCTCTGCTTGGAGAAAGATGTGAAAGGAGGTTCATTTCATAGCTCTTCCTCCATTACTGCTCACTGGAGCTTCTCAAAGGTCACCATTTTAAGGAGATTTTTCTGGGGAAACATTGATCCTTTCACTATCAATTATACCTAGATGTGATGTGACAGGTGAAAAGGTATCCTTTAATTTTATTTACTTGGAGCACCCTTGGAGCTTGTTTGGGCAGTGGGACACTACCTTCATCTGTACTACCAAATAACAGATCCTGTTCTCAAAGCTCCCCAACCTTGCAGCAGCTTGCACCTGTGTGGCTATATCTGCTTTTCCCCCAGATCCACATGGCCCGATTCTTGCTGTCTATTGGGAACATTGTTTTGTCATGCTATGCCTACTTCTGAGTATCTAGGAGACCAGGATAAGTTGTCATGAGATAAAACCCTGCAGGAAGCATGCTAGGAATTAAATAATATAACTTAAACACAACTGAATACAGCACAGTATTCAGGTCCTGTATGGATTTCTAGTGTGGACATAGCTCCTGGGAGACAGTAGCGTGCTCAGCTCATTTCTAGGGTCTTGCTCTTCATGGCAGGGATATTAGAGATCTTGCAGCTGTTATTTAATACTCAGAGCAATGAAACCCTTACCCAGAGTGGGGCTCATAACTTCTTCCACAGCACAAATTTTGGGAAGAAGCATATTTCATAGCAGAGGACTCAGCACTTGATTTCATAACCTTTCAGTGCACCCAGCCTCAACTCAAAAGCTAAAAGATGTTAAAAGTCATGTTACAATCCTCCTGAAAATAAACACTAATATCTGTCCCAATGGTAAGCATGACAAAGATGAAATCACATGCAGGATAGGAAAAAAAGCAGTCTTGTTTCCTATTCTCTATCCTCTTCACCAAGTTTGGTGCATTTCTCCTTTGCTATTTTTCCATAATCAGAATGGAGATAATAATACCTTCCTCACGGTCATAATATAAAGATATTACCTCCTTGGCTAGCTAAAGTTGTGAGGTGGTAGTGAAGACATTTTTTTATTACATTATTATAAAATTTGTTAAATGGGTCCTAGTTCACACTCCAGTAAAAAATTTCTTCCTAAAATGATTATGAAGAAGAAATGCAAAGAAAAGTGAAGGACATGAACTTCCAGGCTTACGAAGACAAAAAAAAAAGGTTCTTCTGAAAAAAATACAAGCACCTTTAAAATGAAAAAAATCATATTATGATCAGAGGGCTGGAACATGCCTCCCACGAAGAAAGGCTGAGAGAGAGGGGAATGGAGAGAGACTTTTTATCAGAGCCTGTAGTGACAGGACAAGGAGCAATGGTTTAAAACTAAAAAAGGGTAGATTTAGATTGGATATAAGGAAGACATTCTTTACAATGAGGGTGGTGAGACACGGGAACAGGTTGCCCAGAGAGGTGGTAGATGCCCCATCCCTGGAAACATTCAAGGTCAAGTTGGAGGGGGTTCTGAGCAACCTGATATAGTTGAAGATGTCCCTGCTCATTGCAGGGGGGTTGGACTAGATGACCTTTAAAGGTCCTTTCCAACACAAACCATTCTATGATTCTATGAAACCCTAACACCGTAATAAAAATGGTATATTAAGTATGTTTCCAAACACAGAGGTTTTTTGTGATGAAATCTTGCAACTATTACTAGATCACAAAAACATCAAGTAGTGATTGTGTTATGCTGTGGATTAGGGAGGTCATTATTTAGGACAGTGTTTAAAATACCTCTCTACTCTTTCTGTTGTAGGAAACCCCCTTGGTGCGGTGCTATCTTGGAGCTGAAAAAAACAGAATGAAATGAAATGATGTTGCCATCACAGTGTGCTTCAGAGAGAACTCAGTTCATTGGGATTCCAGATATTATACACTTCTGCAGTTCCCTTGGAATTCCTTCCATAGAGGCACAGCAGATGCTGAATGCCAAATGTTAAACCCTAGTGGTTACTTTAATTGCCCCTTTCCACTAATTTGAGATGTTGCAATGGTAGGAAAGCAACAGAGGTTGCTGTCACCCAAGTTCTCTGAATCTGCAGTTCTGCCTGAAAATAAAATAATAAAAAATGGACATAGTAAAAAAGAAAAGAAACTTCCACAGGCTCATGACAAGCTTGTAAGCAAAAAAGTAAAGGGAAGTGAGGAGGAGGAAGTTTTGACTCAATTGTAGATTCAAGGTTTTACCTGAAAGTTTCATTATGCAGCTGTGAGTGTTTTACAAGAGACAGGATCCTCAGCAGCAAAGTTGCAGCATGATGGACTCTGACATTTTGTAAAACCATAAAACATGTAAGTAGCTTTAACAAGCAGGAATGCTTTGACCTCCTGAGGTTCCTGTCCAATTTAGCCATAGCAACTGTTTGATTCACACAATTAATGGTTACATTTAGTCAAGGGAAGAAGGGAAAAGAGTGACAGGAAACATCACCTTAAAACCAAGACAGCATTTCTTTTTTCCTGCTCTAGATCACTTATCAGAAAGCACCCCCCGCCAGTCTTCACTGTCTGTTAGATGTTTTCATAGCTCTAATTTTCCCTTGGCATCTATATTTGCAGGCCTCTTGCCCTGTGAATGTGCATTAATGGGATAATTCCAAGTGAGTCTGTCCTTTGACTAAAAAATCATAAGGTTATTTTGCAGACATTTCATTTTATATTTCCTAGCTCTTATACAGTCTCCATGTTAGCCTGGTTGGTTTCTTATTTTTTCTATTTTGAGGATACTCATGCTGATGTCTTGGGAGGCAGTCCTCAAGGACAAAGAAGGCTGGATGTTTTTCAAAAAGGCAGTCTTAAAGGTGCAGGAGCAGGCTGTCCCCATGTGCCGAAAAATTAGCATTCAGGGAAAAAGACCAGCCTGGCTGAACGGAGAGCTATGGTTGCAACTCAGGGAAAAAGGAGAATTTCTGGCCTTTGGAAGAATTACAGAATCACACAGAGTCACAGAATGGTCAGGGTTGGAAGGGATCTCCGGAGATCATCTAGTCCAACCCCCCTGCCACAGCAGGGTCACCTACAGCAGGTTGCACAGGACGGCGTCCAGGCAGGTTTTGAATGTCTCCAGTGTGGGAGACTCCACAACCTCTCTGGGCAGCCTGTTCCAGTGCTCCGCCACCCTCAAAGTAAAGAAGTTCCTCTTCATGTTAAGATGGAACTTCCTGTGCTCCAGTTTGTGCCCGTTACCTCTAGTCCTATCACTGGGCACCACTGAAAAAAGACTATTCTCATCTACCTGGAACCCTCCCTTTAAGTATTTAAAAGCATTGATAAGATCCCCCTCAGTCTTCTTTTTTTCTAGACTAAAAAGACCCAAGTCCCTGAGCCTTTCTTCATAAGAAAGATGTTCCAATCCCCTAATCATCTTTGTAGCCCTTTGCTGGACTCTCTCCAGCAGTTCCCTGTCCTTCTTGAACCGGGGAGCCCAGAACAGGACACAGTACTCCAGATGTGGCCTCACCAGGGCAGAGTAGAGGGGGAGGATGACCTCCCTCGACCTGCTGGCCACACTTTTCTTGATGCACCCCAGGATGCCATTGGCCTTCTTGGCCACCAGGGCACGTTGCTGGCTCATGGTCATCCTGTTGTCCACCAGGACTCCCAGGTCCCTTTCCGCACAGCTGCTCTCCAGGAGGTCAGCCCCCAACCTGTACTGATGCATGGGGTTATTCCTCCCCAGATGCAGTACCCTACACTTGCCCTTGTTGAATTTCATCAGGTTTTTTTCTGCCCAAATCTCCAGCCTGTCCAGGTCACGCTGTATGGCAGCACAGCCTTCCGGCGTGTCAGCCACCCCTCCCAGTTTTGTCTGGACCCAGTACTGACCCCTGAGGGACACCACTTGTTACTGGCCTCCAACTAAGCTCTGCACCAGTAACCACAACCCTCTGAGCTCTATCTGTCAACCACTGTCAAATCCACCCCACTGTCCATTCATCTAACCCACACTTCCTAAGCTTGCCTGTGAGGATGATGTGGGAGACAGTGTCGAAAGCCTTGCTGAAGTCAAGGTAGACAACATCCACTGCCCTCCCTTCATCCACCCATCCAGTCACGCCATCGTAGAAGGCTACCAGATTAGTCAGACATGACTTCCCCTTGGTGAATCCATGTTGATTACTTCTGAGAACCTTCTTTTCCTCCAGATGCTTGGAGATGACCCCCAGAACAAGCTGTTCCATCATCTTTCCAGGGATGGAGGTGAGGCTGACTGGCCTGTAGTTTCCTGGGTCATCCTTCTTGCCCTTTTTGAAGACTGGAGTGACATTGGCTTTCCTCCAGTCCTCAGGCACCTCCCCTGTTCTCCAGGACCTTTCAAAGATGATGGAGAGTGGCCCAGCAATGACTTCTGATAGCTCCCTCAGCACACGCGAGTGCATCCCATCAGGCCCCATGGACTCGTGAATATCCCGTTTGCTTAACTGATCCCTAACTTGTTCTTCTCTGACCAGGGGAAAGTCATGCTTCCTCCAGACTTTCTCTGTTACTTGCAAAGTCTGGGACTCCTGAGAGCTGGCCCGAGCAGTGAAGACAGAAGCAAAGAAGGCATTCAGCAACTCTGCCTTCTCTGCATCATCTGTCACCACAGCACCCGTCTAGTTTAAGAGCGGGCCCACATTTTCCCTAATTTTCCTTTTGTCTCCTATATACTTAAAGAAACCCTTCCTTTTGGTCTTTACATCCCTCACCAGGTTCAATTCCAAAATTGCCTTGGCTTTCCTTGTTTCATCCCTGCGTACCCTGACAGCATTCTTATACTCGTCCCAAGTCATCAGCCCCCTTTTCCACATCTTGTAAACTCCCTTCTTCCACCTAGGAAGAAAGGGCAGGCCACTCATGAGAACTACAAAGATGTAGTGAGGCTATATAGGGAGCCAAAGCCCAACTAGAACTTAACATGGCTTCTGATGTTAAGGACAACAAAAAAAGTTTCTATAAATATATTAGCAATAAGAAGAGGACTAAGGATAATCTCTGTCCTTTATTAGATGGGGGTGGAAACATAGTGACAAAGGATGAGGAAAAGGCTGAGATACTTAATGGGGCCTTTGCCTCAGTCTTCAGCAGAAGGACCAGTTATTTCCCGAGTACCCAGCTACCTGAGCTAGAAGACAGGGATGGGGAGCAGAATGAAGCCCCTGTAATCCAAAGGGAAATGGTGAGGGACCTGCTTCAGCACCTGGAGGTGCACAAATCTATGGGGCCAGATGGGATCCATCCAAGGGTACTAAAGGAGCTGGCGGAAGTGCTCACCAGGCCACTTTGCATCATTTATCAGCAGTACTGGCTAACCGGGGAGGTCCCAGCCGACTGGAGGTTGGCAAATGTGACACCCATCCACAAGAAGGGCCGGAAGGAGGATCCAGGGAACTACAGGCCAGTCAGTCTGACCTCGGTGCCTGGGAAGGTCATGGAACAGATCATCCTCAGTGCCATTACACGGCACATGCAGGAGAACAGGGTGATCAGGCCCAGTCAGCATGGGTTTGTGAAAGGCAGGTCATGCCTGACAAACCTGATCTCCTTCTATGATAAGGTGACTCACTTAGTGGATGAGGGAAAAGCTGTGGATATTATCTACCTGGATTTTTGCAAAGCTTTTGACACCGTCTCCCACAGCATTCTCCTGGAGAAACTGGCTGCTCATGGCCTAGACAGGTGGACTCTTCGCTGGGTAAAAAACTGCCTGGATGGCCGTGCCCAGAGAGTGGTGGTAAATGGAGTTGAATCCAGTTGGCGGCCAGTCACAAGTGGTGTCCCCCAGGGCTCAGTGCTGGGGCCGGTTCTCTTTAATATCTTTATTAATGATCTGGATGAGGGGATCGAATGCACCCTCAGTAAGTTTGCAGATGACACTAAACTAGGCGGGCGTGTTGATCTGCTTGAGGGTAGTCTGGCCCTGCAGAGGGATCTAGACAGACTGGACCCATGGGCTGAGGCCAATGGTATGAGGTTCAACAAGGCCAAGTGCCGGGTCCTGCATTTGGGTCACAACAACCCCATGCAGCTCTACAGGATTGGGGCGGAGTGGCTCGAAAGCTGCCTGGCAGAAAAGGACCTGGGGGTGTTGGTGGACAGCCGGCTGAGTATGAGACAGCAGTGTGCCCAGGTGGCCAAGAAGGCCAACAACATCCTGGCCTGTATCATGAATAGTGTGGTGAGCCGGACTAGGGGAGTGATCATCCCCCTGTACTCGGCACTGGTGAGGCTCCACCTCGAGTATTGCGTTCAGTTTTGGGCCCCTCACTACAAGAAGGACATTGAGGTGTTGGAGAGTGTCCAGAGAAGGGCTACAAAGCTGGTGAGGGGTCTGGAGGACAAATCTTATGAGGTACGACTGAGGGAGCTGGGGTTGTTTAGCCTGGAGAAGAGGAGGCTGAGGGGAGACCTTATCACCCTCTACAACTACCTGAAAGGAGGCTGTAGAGAGGTGGGGGCTGACCTCTTCTCCCTAGTGACAAGTGATAAGACAAGAGGAAATGGGTTCAAGTTATGCCAGGCGAGGTTTAGATTGGATATTAGGAAACATTTTTTCACTGAAAGGGTTATCAAACATTGGAATAGGCTGCCCAGGGAGGTGGTGGATTCACCATCTCTGGAGGTGTTTAAAAAAAGGGTAGATGTGGTACTTGGGGACATGGTTTAGTGGTGGTTTTGGCAGTGTTAGGTTAATGGTTGGACTTGATGATCTTAAAGGTCCCTTCCAACCTCAGCAATTCTATGATTCTATGATTCTATATATGTGTGTATGTCTGTAGACACAGATACATAAAAAACAAATTATGTTACTGCAGTTGTTTATAGCTTAGAGGAATGGTTTAGATTTTTCTCTGCCTTTCAATGGTAAAATGATAAAACCGCAAATGCAACCAAGCAGGATATATATACACAAACATAGGTATAATATGTATTTATACATACATGCATCTATATACATATGCATACATACATATATGTATGCATGTATGTATATATATATGTATACATATGTGTGTATGTGTGGATGTGTGTATTTCAATTGCATGGGCACAGTGTGTTCCTCTCCAACCATAAAACTTATTGATGCGATTAGTCTTTGATATCTGTAGAAAGGACCATATCGTCTACCTCCTAATTCATTTGTGAATGACAAGACCACCTCAGAGCTTTTCACAAGAAACATATGTCACCACTGTTCCCATGTGTGGCCTACTCATGTGTTCTGTGATTTTCTTTTTCCTTCTGTTCAGTCTTAATTCAGACCTAATGATTATCTAATAATTAGTGCTTCATTTCTGGTTCCTCTTAATAAAAAAAGAGGTAATTTACAATTGAATATTCTCCATCTGAAACTTCAGAATTCATTTACTTTTTGAAATAGCTCAGATTAAGGAGCACATTTCCAAGTTGGCTCCAGAATTATCTCAATTCATACCAGTTTTGATAGATTTCATGTGCAAATTTTCCAGAGGAAACCATAGAACTAAGAAATATTGCTTTTTCATTGTGTTTCCTGTGGAATAGCTGTTTTATGTGAAGACTTGCAGATGTGTGATTTATAGGTGAGTATTGAGAGCTTTGTTTGAGTTTATAATGTCTTGATTTACAAGCAAGGCACATACAATTTCTGATATTTAACCTGCAACAGAATAAATACAGTTGGATTTTTTTACACCAATTCCAAGAGAGTTCAGTTCCCACCGGAAATTTCCTCAGCCATTATGAAAACTGTACTGTAAATGCATAACAGAGTGAAAGTTTAGGATTAAGCACCTGTTATGGTTTGAGAGACCCATAACAATTTATTGTAATTTAGACAATTATTCTATCACCTGATGACCCCTTCGCTTTCCAGCTGACGGATCAAATTCTGGACAGGGAGCAAAGAATCTCGATTAGTGCGATATTGTTGCCTGTGCACCATTGTAATAGCAATGGGCACCTTTTGTTCCTCAACCTTCAGCAACCCCACAATAGAAGGGTCATCTGACAGCCCAGGCAAAGTAGACAGTTGCATAACTTCCTCCGTCTCCACCGCCGCTACACCAAACGCCCACTGGTACCCCCTTGGGTCCTTAAAATACCCTCTCGTGAGATAATCTATGCCAAGAATGCACGGAGCATCTAGCCCAGTCACAATGGAGTCTTTCTCCCATTTATTCCCAGTAAGGCTCACTTCGGCCTCCAATACAGTCATTTCTTGAGATCCCCCTGTCACTCCAACAATAGTGATGGGTTCTGCCCCTCTATGATTTGATAGCATTATGGTGCACTGCGCACCAGTGTCCACCAAGGCCCTATACTTTTGTGATTCTGATATGCCAGGCCATCGAATCCACACAGTCCAATAAACTCGATTATCCCTCTTCCCCTCCTGGCTGGAGGCAGGGCACCTCTACTTTCAACTAGAGGGCCCCTCACTTCCATCCCTGACAGCCACATGTCGTAAATCAGGCTCTGAAGCCCATCTGTGTCATCTGGGGGACTGTCCACTGGAAACTGGAGCAGCACTTCTTCTGAAAGAACCCCTCCTTGGGGGTGTTCTATTCCGCAAGTCACATATGCGTGTCTGTAATGCCGAAGTAGGTTTTGCATCCCAGTTCCTCATGTTTTCCCCCCAATCACGCAGGGTAGCCCACAGAATGCGTCGTGGTGTGTATTGTTTCTCTTGAACAGGTTTTTTAGGAAAGCATTTTTCCTTAACTAAGACACCGGCCTGGTCATATGACTTGTCCAATGCTGAGACACCGGCCTGTGGGGCAGAAAGAAGATTATGTGCATAATGCTGCATTCGAGTATCCACATCACCCACCGTCGGTGCCTCATTGTCTTTCCAGCAAAATAATGCCAATACATTAGCATACGCCGACGGTGCACTTAGTACCCACTTACGCCAAATGGGTCCAGTAATTTTGAGCCCATCTGGATCTAATGGTGTCTGCAGGTTGTCCAAATCAGTAAAAATCATCTCTCTCACAGCTATTTCCCTCAGATTCTTAACACCTCTCTCAATAGTTGTCCACTTGGATGGGCGGTATGGGATATCACCCCTATAGGGATACCTGCTCCTCACACTTAACAGGAGTCGCCTCCAGAGGGTGAGGGATTGTGGTGGTCTTCCAAGAGCCCTGTCAATACCCGATTCTCTAGCCAATGGTCCCAACCACTTGGCTTCTCTACCATCTAAGTCCAAACTATCGGCTCTAGTATCCCAGCATCGGAGTAGCCAAGTAATCACTTGCTCGCCTTCCTGACGGCTGTAATCCTTATGTATGTCTCGCAGCTCACTTAGGGATAATGATCAAGCAGTTTCCTCTGTTACTTCGTTGTGTGATGCCCCTGGTTGACTGTTGCTATCTGGCTCTATTGCAGTTGACTAATTGACAGTTGACAACCTATTGGGTTGACTAATACTGGCACTGATTGTGTCTTTAGGTCAGCTGCATCATCCATCACCAAGGTCAGAGCAGGTCTAGTACTTGTTGCAGCTGCAGGTCCTGTCGTGGGAGGCAACAGGGTCTGGATAGGATCAGTGTCTTTCACAGGGCCAACAGGGTCTGTGCAGGTATGATGTATGTCACAGGGGCTGGCGGGGGTTGTGCAGGTGTGATGTCCATTGGGTGGGGTGGCAGGGGCTGTGCAGGTGCAATGTCCATCAGCGGGGCTGGCAGGAGCTCTGCATGCGTGATGTCTGTTGGGGGGACTGGTGGGTGCTGTGCAGGCACAATGTACAGCCGGGGGGGTTGGTGGGGGTTGTCGTAGGAGCCGGTAGGATCTAAGCCAGCGGAGTCTGGATCTGATCAATGCCTGCCATAGAGGCCGGCAGGGTCTATGTGTGGTAAGAGCAGGCGGGGTTGCTGCCGGACGTTTCCCTCTACCGCAGATCCAGCCAATGAAAAAGATCAAACCCGCAAAACTTAACAACCCAAGCATAGTAATCAAAACATTCCAAGGGTATTCCAAACTCTCAAAAACTGTTACTATTGATGCCACTGGTACATACAAATTCTCAAGAGACATCCCCCCCCTTGCTAAATGGCCCGTAATATAACCCAAAGTATAATTATGCACAATGGTCAGCAGAGGCCTCCCACTGTCCCAAGGTGGGTCTGACCACTGTGATTCTTGAGATGCCATTACATAAGTGACAAAAAACGGAAAGATTACAAAAGACCCATAACATAGCAAAATACCGTCACACAAAATAACAAGGCAATGTTTTTTAGTCCACATTGAGAAACGATAAGCTGCCCTAAAGCAGAGACAAACAGCAATTAACTCCCCCACAGCTCCCATAGCTCCCGACCTAAGTTTATACAAAGATAGCAGAGAACTCTGACTATAGTCCTTTGAAACCATTCCAACAGAGTCATAGTGACTTTTCGATGAATCCAATCAAATCTGTTTAAAACTTCAACCCTTCAGAATTCTCAAATTAAAACCTACAGTTCTCCCAGCACTATTAAAATTAAGTGCAAAATATCACGTTGAGTGCCAAACTCATTACAATGCCACATTGGGTGCCCAATTTATTATGGTTTGAGAAACCCATAACAATTTATTGCCATTTAGACAATCATTCTATCACCTGATGACCCCTCCCCACCCGGGAAAGGGAATTGGGAGAAACAAGGAAACCCAGGAGTTGAAGTATAAACAGATTTAATAGAGTAAGATTAGATAATTAACATTAATAGCACTAATGAACCAATAGTGATCCCGATACCAATACAGAACATGCAAAGATTATACTCAGCCAATTCTATCAGTAGGAAGCTGTGCACTCCCAGCAGTGGACAGCACATGTCGGACACTGTGAGCACTACGGCTTCAGGAGGAAGGGAAGGCCTCAGTAGTCCGGCACCAGGGCACGAAGCTCTCAGGATGGCAGCCATCAAGGGAGAGAGAGAACTTCGCAGCAAACTTCCTAATTTATAGTGAATGTGACATTGATGGTATGAAATAATCCTGTTGGCCAGCTTGGGTCAAGTGCCCGGGTCTCGCTCCTCCTCATCCCTGCTGCCGGCAAGCTCGAAAACACTGAGACCTTGAAACCCACACACCATAGTTGGCTAGAAAGTAAATATTTTCAACAAATTCAGACACTCGAGTCTTCTAAAAGTGCATTCTTCCCAAGTATTAGAAGAGAAATTAGTCCTGTGTTGCTCAAACCAGGACAGCACTGCTTCTGCAGGTTACATTTCTGCAATTTGAGGTGTCTGAGCTGGCTGAGGGCTCTGCAGGCAATAACCAAGGGCTTGGGGGTGCAGGTGGTTTTCTCCTTGATTCTGTTGATGAGGGAGAAGAACCTGAGTAGGAGCAGACGCATCCTGAGTGTCAACAACTGGTTGTTCAGTTGGTGTGGGCAACAGGGATTGTTTTTTTGTGACCATGGGACCTTCTTTGAGGATTGAGGCACGTTATGAAGAGACAACTAAATGGAGCAAAAACATCTTTGCCAAAAGGCTGGCTGAGCTGGTAAGGAGAACTTTAAACTAAACACAACAGGGGATTGAGATTATGACCCACAGTCAAGTGAGGAAGCGGTGGACCAGCTTGGCAAGCACATGGTGCAGGGTGATGTGGAGAAGAGACCTCCAAATGAACAAAACAGGGCTGAAAGGATCCACCTCAAGCATATGCACATAAGGAAGTGCCATCAGGACAGCATTACGGGGAGAGCTAGTCATACCTTTTCTGGGAAATCAGCACGATTGGGTGCATCTCTGCAGTACCTGCACACTACTGCATACTGCATTGGGAACAAGCAGGAGAAAATAAGAGATTCCTGTGCAAATGCAGGACTATGATCTCATTAGGATTACAGAAACCTAGTTGGATAGCGTTGCTGTGAAAAGCCAAAATCAGGACTCAATAGTCAGAGTGACTATTAAGCAGGTATTCTTTATTGCAGTGCTGGACGCACAGGGGATCACTCTTCCTTATGTGCGTGCCGTAAAGGGTTAGTTATACAGCTTATATACATGCCATATATACATATTCACAAGGTTTACGAGAAATGATCAACATATTCATTAACTCTTTATCATAGGTTACTACCCACTCCCACATGCGCACTATAGTCTCTCGGTGGTCTTCAGAGACAACTGGTGGTCGTTTACTTCTTCCACTCCTCTTCATCGCAGTGTTCTTTTAGTGAACTTTAGCTCTTTACCTCCTTATTCTGCTAACAAAGTCGCAGAGTCTGCAGTCTGCAGTCTGCAGCCTTGAGACATCCCGTCTGTCTTTATCTCATGGCAGCTTTGCATTCTGTTCTCAGAGATAAGTTCTGACACAACTTATATATTTCACAATACAACTAATACAACTGTTACAATGCTTTAGGAAATCAGGCTCTCGCATCAATAGTTTACATGCCTGGAATGCTGCCATAAATGGATACAGGCTCTCTAGGAAGGACAGGCCAGGACTGCAAGGAGGGGGAGTTACCCTTGATGGGAGAGAGCAGTGGGAATGCATAGAGCACTGCCTACGAGCAGATGATGATCCAGTTGAGAGTTTATGGGTCAGGATTAGAAGGCAGTCCAAAATAGGATACATTGTGGGTGTCTGCTAGAGGATGCCTGATCAGGGCTCCTTGTGAGGCCACTCTGAATTATCTTTGAAAGGTCATGGTGATTAGAGACTTTCCTGATGACTGGAAGAAAAGAAATGTCACACCAAACTGCAAGAAGAACAATCCAGGGAACTAGAGGCCGGTCAGCCTCACCTCAGTCCCTGCGAAGGTGATGAAGCAAATAATCCTGGAAACCATTTCAAGGCATATGGAAATGAGTATGAGTGGAGTCCCTCAGGGGTCAGTACTGGGACCAGTACTGTTTAACATCTTTGTTGGTGACATGGACAGTGGGATTGAGTGCACCCTCAGCAAGTTTGCCAACAACACCAAGTGGAGTGGTGCAGTTGTCAAGCTGGGGGGAAGGGATGCCATCCAGAGTGACCTGGGCAGGATTGAGAAGTGGCCCTGTGCAAATCTCATGAAGTTCAACAAGGTACTGCACGTGGGTCACGGTAATCCCAAGGAAAAATACAGGATGGGCAGAGAATGGATTGAGGGCAGCCCTGAGGAGAGGCACTTGTGGGTGTTGGTTGATGAGAAGCTCAGCATGACCCAGCAATGTGCACTCGCAGCCCAGAAAGCCAACCGTATCCTGGGCTGCATCAAAAGATGTGTGGCCAGCAGGTCAAGGGAGGTGATTCTGCCCCTCTACTCCGCTCTCGTGAGACCCCACCTGGAGTACTGCATCCAGCTCTGGAGTCCCCAACATACGAAGGACATGGACCTGCTGGAGTGGGTCCAGAGGAGGGCCATGAACATGATCCGAGGGCTGGAGCACCTCTCCTATGAGGAGAGGCTGAGAGAGTTGGGGCTGTTCAGCCTGGAGAAGAGAAGACTCTGGGGAGACCTTATTGTGGCCTTCCAGTACCTAAAGGGGGCCTACAGGAAAGATGGGGAGGGACTGTTCAGTGGATCAGTAAGGGACAGCACTTTTTTTTGCTGAGGGCCAGGTGCTTTTCAGGACAGAAGTTCAACTTCTGGAAAAATAAAGAACAGGCAAATTCTACAAAACTTAAAAAGGGGCAATAACAAAAAGAGGGGAGAAAGGGTGATGATGACATAGTTTTGATTATTCCTAAAGTATATTGGATTATGTTTTCCAGGCCCATGAATAGCTCGGGTGTGAGAGAAGCATTTATTGGGAAGAGATTATGAGAGTGTTAATCCAGTGATTTGATGCAAATGGATACAAAGCCATCTTTACCTCTTTATTGAGCTGGAAAATTCATTTAAGTAATTTAGGATGAAGTTAATAAGTTCCTTTGTTGTTTTTTTTTAAGTCTTGAAATAACATAATTTTTAGAATCTGAATTAAAGAACATGTTAATACAGCATTATAGTTTGTAATTTGGGAGTGGATGTTATATTCAGCTGTGACTATACTGCTCTTAAATCTGGTGTGTGATTAGAAAACTATAATAAATGTATGTAAAAGGAGATGTAGTTATTTCTTTGTTCTGCACAATAATTGAATATATTTAATTTTAGGAAAAGACTTTCAACTGGTATAAACTGGCTAAGTTCTGTTGATATCTATGGAGCTATGCCAGTTTACACTAATTGATAAACTGGCCATTATAATTTTATCAGAGTTTTTCAGCTTGCATGAAAGACAACATTTTTGGCCATGTCATAAAAATAGCATTCCTCATAAAAAAGAATTAAACTACAGGAGCATCTGCATTCTGAGGCAACATGTCTTCAGCTACATCCTTACATGTCATTATTTCTTACTTTTTTGGACTGTCTCAGTTGTCAGTTTATGAACATTAGAACTGTGACTTGAGAATATTGTGTCCCAAATTTTGAGAACAAATCTAGACACTCTTTCTCATCTGTATGCTAACTACTACTTGCAACATTTTATTTTGTAAAAAAGAAAATGTCTGCTTAAAGGCAGATTCAGGGATAACATAACAATGAAACTTCTGATATACACTCACATGAGGATTGAAGCTGTCTAACTTAAGCCATCAGAATTCTTGCTAGAGTAGCTATATTTACCAGAACCAATTCTAATTATTATGTATTTTGCTTAGAAGGTGGAAATATTCACTGTGAAGACAAGTATTCCCATTTGATATTATTCAGAGTAATAGGTTCTCACATGAATAATGATTTCAGCTTTAGGTAGTTCTAAATTTCAAGATCCTCAGTACTCAGCCAAACTGTGCATATACTGCTGTTGCTTGCTAAAGCTTGCTAACCAAAGTGCTCTAGACATGTTTCATGGTCCTGTTGATGTTTGTTAGCAGAGTACGTGTAAGTCTTCCCTAAACCCGAACCTCCATTTCAAATTCAGTCCCCATGCCCATCAGTCTTGAAGAAACACACACAGAAATATTTTATTTACATAGTTTTAGGTTTTAATGTTCCTGAATTGATCCAAGTTTAAAGTCCATGAGAAATCATAATTACTTTACTTATGCATTCAAATGATAAGTAAACCATATTCAGGCCTTTTACAAAGTCCCTAATATGCAATACTGATATCAGGAATGAATGTTCTGATGTAAACCAAGTATAGCTGCGTTAACTGCTCTCCTCACAGCTTTAATGATGTGTTTCAGATGTGACACGTACGTATTAGGGCTGGAGACCATGACCCAGGATCCTCCAGTTCTATTGCCAAACTAAAACCCTGTTCTGGAACAACCTCATCTGCGCTGGATATCTACATCTGCATTCATATATTACATGCCATTTAGTTCTCATTTATATAGCAGGCTAACAAGGAGAGGCAAACACTGATCCACTTACCTCTGAATGGAGGGAGTATTATTACTGTTTGGAAAAATTGGTAAGGAGGCACTAATGAAGCCAGACCTTATTATACTGTCTCAAATTTCTCTGCCATCTATCAGAATTTGAACTTGCTATTTTTCCTATATGGGAGAGCACTAGCATGTTCTCTCTTGTTTGGCCATTTCTTCTCTTGAAACACATACAAATATACCTACGTTATCCCCTTCTGTGCCCCTCTTCCTACTTTGGGATATTTTGTTGTAATTAGGCAGCACATCAAAAGTTTCTTACCTGAAGGAAGGATAGACAACCAGAAATGTATTGTAATTGCATAAACCACAGTTTCTCAGAAGCTAGACAAAAAAAATAAAATAAAAATAAAAACATGGGGCATGTGAACAGAAGGAAGATGTAGAGGAATTAAAAGGCCATGGAAGCAATTGCAGCTTCTTGCACCACTTGCTCATGGCAGGTGGAAGCTATAAACAAGGAGATCCGTGTCAGTGAAACAGAGTTATTGTTTGGGTTGCTTTCATGCTTGGGATTATTACTATTATTATTTTCATCCTTTCCATGCTCTTTTAATATATGGCCGTTAACTAAAGTAGCAAAGACGGAAAAAGATATTGCTTGTTTCACAATTACATTGGAATGTTGCTTTGATAATTAGTTTGCAGAAGCTGTCATACTGGTCGATACTCTCTTCTCTGCTAAAGACAGCATTATTGTTTAATTTATGTTTTGACTCGTCCCCTTGTCCCCTTATGTTAATCATCTGCTGTTGATAGCCATTTAACTAAATGTGTCTGGGGAAATAGGGTGAATAACAGTAATGTGGATGACAAGGATTAGAACCATTACCCATAAAGCAAAAAAGATTTTATGCATTCAAAAAAAGATGAGACAACTGTTCTCTACAAAGAAAAAATTCTGACCTCTGGAGCACCTCTAATTTCTCACAGTAGATCACGTAAGACTTTATATATACATATATAAATCATAGAATCATAGAATCATAGAATGGTTTAGGTTGGAAGGGACCTTGAAGATCATCGAGTTCCAACCCCCCTACCATAGGCAGGGATACCTCTCACTAGACCAGGTTGCCCAAGGCCACGTCCAGCCTGGCCTTGAACACCTCCAGGGATGGGGCTTCAACAACCTCTCTGGGCAACCTGTTCCAGTGCCTCACCACCCTTAAAGTGAAAAACTTCTTCCTAATGTTTAATCTAAACCTGCCCTCTTCCAGCTTAAAGCTGTTCCCCCTCGTCTTATCACTACATGCCCTTGTAAAAAGTCCTTCCCCAGCTCTCCTGTAGGCCCCCTTTAGGTACTGGAAGGCCGCAATAAGATCTCCCTGGAGCCTTCTCTTCTCCAGGCTGAACAGCCCCAACTCTCTCAGCCTCTCCTCATAGGAGAGGTGCTCCATCCCTCTGACCATCCTCGTGGCTCTCCTCTGGACGCGCTCCAGCATGTCCATGTCCTTCTCATCACAGGAGACACCAGGACTGGGAAGGCCTGCTCACAACATTAAGACCGCTGCTACAAGGAAGAAAAGGAGGGCTATAGTTGTGGGCGACTCAGCACTGAGGGGGACTGAGGGCCCAATATGTAGGGCAGACCCCGCTTTCAGGGAAGTCTGCTGCCTCCCGGGGGCACGCGTTAGGGACATCACTAAGAGACTCCCTAGCCTGGTGCAGCCCTCGGACTACTATCCGCTGCTCCTGTTTCATGTGGGGGGCGATGAATCTGCAGAAAGGAGTGCAAGGATGATTAAAAGGGATATCAGGGCTTTGGGACAGTCACTACAGGGATCTGGAGCACAGGTGATTTTCTCATCCCTACTTCCTGTTGCGGGCAATGACATTGAAAGGAACAGACGGGCTCAATCTGTTAACATGTGGCTCCGTGGATGGTGTCAACGCCACAACTTTGGGTTTTTTAACAATGGAATGACCTTTGCGGCATCAGGCCTGCTGGCATCAGATGGGGGCTGGCTCACTCAAAGAGGGAGAAGGGGTTTTGCCCAAAAATTGGCAGGGCTCGTTAACAGGGCTTTAAACTAAAATCGACGGGGGAAGGGGGTATTATCAGGGTTGCCCATGAACAGCCAAGGGATGTTACATCAAGGAAAGGGGAACAGGGCGCTGGTGAGGGCCTGCAGCCATTAGCTCCAAGATGTGCCAGCTACGCTGCAGTATGCTCAAACCTTCACGTAGATGAGCTAGGAGCTCCTGGACCAACGGGAGTCAATCGGGAGGCACTGTTAGTACAGCACAAAGGAATTACAGCTGCTCCAACCAAATCGGCTGCAACGAAGACACGGCTGAAGTGCCTCTTCACAAATGCGCGGAGCATGGGGAACAAGCAGGAGGAATTAGAGATGTGTACACGCCTCCAAGGCTACGATCTCGTCGGTATCGTAGAAACTTGGTGGGACGACTCCTGTGACTGGAGCGTTGGCATGGAAGGGTACAGGCTCTTCAGGAGAGACAGGCAAGGGAAACGAGGAGGCGGTGTTGCCTTATATGTTGATGAGCAGCTGGAATGTATGGAGCTCAACCTAGGGGAGGATACAGAGCCAACTGAGAGCCTATGGGTCAAGATTACAGAGAAATCGGGAGCAGGGGACGTTACAGTGGGGGTATGCTACAGGCCACCTGACCAGGAAGACCAAGTGGATGAAGCCCTCTACAGACAGATAAGGGCGGCATCACGTTCACAGACCTTGGTTCTCATGGGTGACTTCAACCACCCTGACATCAGTTGGAAGGATAACACAGCCAGGCACAGGCAATCCAGGAGGTTCCTGGATTGCATTGAGGACAACTTCCTTCTCCAAGTGGTTGAGGAGCCGACGAGGAGAGGAGCCATGCTGGACCTTGTTCTTACCAACGAGGAGGGGCTGGTTGACAGGGTCAAACTCAAGGGTAGCCTGGGCTGTAGTGACCATGAAATGGTTGAGTTTGAAATCCTCAAGGCAATGAAGAAGGTGCGCAGCAGGCTGATGACCCTGGACTTCAGGAGAGACGACTTTGGCCTCTTGAAGAATCTGCTTGGTATGGTGCCGTGGGATGAAGCGCTGGAAGGAAGAGGGGTCAGAGAAAGTTGGTTAATATTCAAGGACCACCTCCTCCAAGCACAGCAGCAATGCATTCCTACAAAGAGGAAGGCAGGCAGAAAAGCCAGGAGGCCTGCGTGGATGAACAAGGAGCTCCTGGAACTGACCAAAAGAAAAAAGGAGGCCTACAGGGAGTTGAGACAGGGGCGGGTAGCCTGGGAGGATTACAGAGGAATCGTTCGAGCAGCCAGAGAGCGGGTTAGACAAGCTAAAGCCCAGCTAGAACTAAATCTGGCCAGGGACATTAAGACAAACAAAAAATCCTTCTATAGGTATATCAGCGAGAAAAGAAAGACTAGGGAAAATGTAGGCCCTCTCCGGAAGGATACGCAAGAACTGGTCACCTGGGACAGCGACAGAGCTGAGGTACTCAATGACTTTTTTGCCTCAGTCTTCACAGACAAGGACAGCAGCCGCACTGCCCAAGACGCAGATTGCAAAGGAGAGGATTGGGAAAACGAAGCACCGCCCACTGTAGATGAAGATAAAGTGAGAGACCACCTGAGGAACCTGAAGGTGCACAAGTCCATGGGACCTGATGAGATACATCCGCGGGTCCTGAGGGAACTGGCAGATCAAGTCGCGAAGCCACTAGCCATCATATTTGAGAAGTCGTGGCAGTCTGGCGAGGTTCCTGCCGACTGGAAAAGGGGAAACATAACCCCTATTTTCAAAAAGGGAAACAAGGAAGACCCGGGGAACTACAGGCCAGTCAGTCTCACCTCTGTGCCTGGCAAGATCATGGAGCAGATCCTCCTGGAAACTCTGCTGAGGCACACAGAAAACAAGGAGGTGATTGGCGAGAGCCAACATGGCTCTCGTGAGACCCCACCTGGAGTACTGCATCCAGCTGTGGAGTCCCCAACATAAGAAGGACATGGACCTGCTGGAGTGCGTCCAGAGGAGAGCCACAAGGATGATCAGAGGGATGGAGCACCTCTCCTATGAGGAGAGGCTGAGAGAGTTGGGGCTGTTCAGCCTGGAGAAGAGAAGGCTCCGGGGAGATCTTATTGCGGCCTTCCAGTACCTAAAGGGGGCCTACAGGAGAGCTGGGGAAGGACTTTTTACAAGGGCATGTAGTGATAGGACGAGGGGGAACGGCTTTAAGCTGGAAGAGGGCAGGTTTAGATTAAACATTAGGAAGAAGTTTTTCACTGTAAGGGTGGTGAGGCACTGGAACAGGTTGCCCAGAGAGGTTGTTGAAGCCCCATCCCTGGAGGTGTTCAAGGCCAGGCTGGACGTGGCCTTGGGCAACCTGGTCTAGTGAGAGGTATCCCTGCCTATGGTAGGGGGGTTGGAACTCGATGATCTTCAAGGTCCCTTCCAACCTAAACCATTCTATGATTCTATGATTCTATGATTCTTATGTTGGGGACTCCACAGCTGGATGCAGTACTCCAGGTGGGGTCTCACGAGAGCCATGTTGGCTCTCGCCAATCACCTCCTTGTTTTCTGTGTGCCTCAGCAGAGTTTCCAGGAGGATCTGCTCCATGATCTTGCCAGGCACAGAGGTGAGACTGACTGGCCTGTAGTTCCCCGGGTCTTCCTTGTTTCCCTTTTTGAAAATAGGGGTTATGTTTCCCCTTTTCCAGTCGGCAGGAACCTCGCCAGACTGCCACGACTTCTCAAATATGATGGCTAGTGGCTTCGCGACTTGATCTGCCAGTTCCCTCAGGACCCGCGGATGTATCTCATCAGGTCCCATGGACTTGTGCACCTTCAGGTTCCTCAGGTGGTCTCTCACTTTATCTTCATCTACAGTGGGCGGTGCTTCGTTTTCCCAATCCTCTCCTTTGCAATCTGCGTCTTGGGCAGTGCGGCTGCTGTCCTTGTCTGTGAAGACTGAGGCAAAAAAGTCATTGAGTACCTCAGCTCTGTCGCTGTCCCGGGTGACCAGTTCTTGCGTATCCTTCCGGAGAGGGCCTACATTTTCCCTAGTCTTTCTTTTCTCGCTGATATACCTATAGAAGGATTTTTTGTTTGTCTTAATGTCCCTGGCCAGATTTAGTTCTAGCTGGGCTTTAGCTTGTCTAACCCGCTCTCTAGGTGCTCGAACCATTCCTCTGTAATCCTCCCAGGCTACCCACCCCTGTCTCAACTCCCTGTAGGCCTCCTTTTTTCTTTTGGTCAGTTCCAGGAGCTCCTTTTTCATCCACGCAGGCCTCCTGGCTTTTCTGCCTGCCTTCCTCTTTGTAGGGATGCATTGCTGCTGTGCTTGGAGGAGGTGGTCCTTGAATATTAACCAACTTTCTCTGACCCCTCTTCCTTCCAGCGCTTCATCCCACGGCACCATACCAAGCAGATTCTTCAAGAGGCCAAAGTCGGCTCTCCTGAAGTCCAGGGTCATCAGCCTGCTGCGCACCTTCTTCATTGCCTTGAGGATTTCAAACTCAACCATTTCATGGTCACTACAGCCCAGGCTACCCTTGAGTTTGACCCTGTCAACCAGCCCCTCCTCGTTGGTAAGAACAAGGTCCAGCATGGCTCCTCTCCTCGTCGGCTCCTCAACCACTTGGAGAAGGAAGTTGTCCTCAATGCAATCCAGGAACCTCCTGGATTGCCTGTGCCTGGCTGTGTTATCCTTCCAACTGATGTCAGGGTGGTTGAAGTCACCCATGAGAACCAAGGTCTGTGAACGTGATGCCGCCCTTATCTGTCTGTAGAGGGCTTCATCCACTTGGTCTTCCTGGTCGGGTGGCCTGTAGCATACCCCCACTGTAACGTCCCCTGCTCCCGATTTCCCTGTTATAAGATATAATATATGCACACACACACGTGAAATTATATCCATATAATTGTCCTGGTTTTAGTGAGACAGGATTAATTTATCTTTCAGTGATTTTTCTTTTTGGTAAGGTCTAATCTAATGCTTGGAAAGACTGCATTTTTAGAAGACTCGAGTGTCTGAATTTGTGAAAATACTTTGTAGCCAGCTATGGTGTGTGGGTTTCAAGGTCTCATTGTTTTCGAGCTTGCCAGGTGCAGGGATGAGGAGGAGCGAGACCCAGGCACTTGACCCAATCTTGCCAACAGGATTATTTCATACCATGCACGTCACGTTCAATATATATTAGAAAGTTTGCTGAGGAGTTCTCTCTCTCCCGTGATGGCAGCAACTTCTTGCCCCAGTGCCGGACCCCTAAGCCCTTTCCTTCCTCCAAAAGCCACAGCGCTCGCAGTGTCTGACATTTGCTGTCCCCTGCTGGGAGTGCATAGCTTCCCACGGATAGAATATATATGAGTATAATCCTGGTATATTTTATATTGGTGTCAGGATCAATACTGGTTCTTTAGTATTACTAATGTTAATTATTTAGTCTTATCCTATTAAATGTTTATATTTGAACCCTCAGGCTTCCTTGTTTTTTTCCCGATTCCCCTTCTCGGGTGGGGAGGCGTCATCAAGTGACAGAACAATTGTCTAAACGACAATAAATTGTTGTGGGTTCCTCAAACCATAACAATACTGTGTATATATAAATAAATCTATAAAATATGTATGTACATGTGCAATTATATGTTTACATATATGCATTTTCACAATTGCTAAATTATCATTGATGTATTATTTAAGGACTGGCAGGACACCATAGAAAACATAAAACCAGAGCTGAAGCAATTTGCAAGACTCTCTTTCAGAAAGGCTGATCATGAATTCTCCAGCACTGGACTATGGGGTCAGAAAATTGCTGTCTCATCTCTTTCCTCTTTGAGTTTGCTTTGTATTATCTGGTCTACCAAGGTCATCTGGCATTGGGACTGGGATTAGTCCTACACCAATGATTTCATTCTTTAATGAAAAAATTAATCATTGGAAAATAAAGTTTTGTGGGTTTGGTTTTTGTTGTGTTTTGTTTTGGGTTTTTTTTAGTATAAAATGCCTAGTCCTCCTTTTTTTCCCTTTATATATTTTTCCAAAAAGCATAGGGGTATTTTTTAAGGTAAATATGTTTGAGTTTTGCTGAAAAACTGCAGAGAAATAAAATCATAGAAATGTAGACCTGGAAAAGATCTGGAGATATTCAGACCAATTTGCACTATGGCAAGACAGAGTATACTTTGACACCCCTGAGAAATACTTGATTCAGAAATTATACTCTATGGCTACACTCAGTTAAAGTTCAGGAGCTTCATGATCCTAATATACTGCATTTGGTATGTCCCCCAGCCAAACTATATAGTACGCTGAAGAGGTCTATCAAATGCAATATCTTCCTTATATTGAGGAGGGGAAAATTTTATGTCAAATCTTGGTGGTGGAAGAGAAGAAAAGCACCCAAATACCCATGGCACCATGGTCATATTATAAAAGCAAAATATTTTATTTTTTGGTGATTATATTTGTTTCCTTTTTCTAATAAAAATCAGTATTTTCTATAAAAGGAAGTGAATTTTCTGACTACTTTTAATTACAGTGCACTAAATTCTAGAAAGATTTGCATGTACTTTAATACCTGCAAAGAAGATATATAGACTTGGAAAAAAAGCCTTGCTTTTCCTGTGAATTCACTTCATTCCTTTTCCTTATAAGAATGGTGGATTCAGGAAAGCTGGTTAAAGCAACAGAAATTATGGAGGGTCTTCGGGCTCTCTACATTAATGACAATTTTTAAGCAGATCATTTTTAGTTTTTAATCTCACCTTCTGTTCTATATACCAGTTTGAAATTTGCTTCCAGGGCACTTCAGCTCATAATGAGTAAACAATATGTTCAGCAACTTCACCTCATTGGATATTGGGCCAAAAATATGCACGGCCCTTTAGAAGTCATCTCCAAACACTAAGATCTGCAAAGTCAGCTGGACACCTCCAGAAAAGTTCCTGTAAGTTCTTTATTAAGGACATAAATAGCACAGAGCAGACTTCTCTTATAAGCACTTCTTTCCTGTTTCAGTAATAGCAAAGCCAAAAAATGCAAGGCTTGAAATTAATTTAATCAGCTGTTGTTCTTATTTAAGCTGAATCAATATTCAAATTCATGTATCTGGGTTTGAAAGCATCTGCCCTTTGACTTCTGAGTGGAAATTTATTCAAAGTCATGCAGTTCTTTTGGTAACTCCATCTTTTCTTCTTAGTGCTTTTCATTTCCACAAAAGGTTTACCTTTACCTATGACCCTGTTTATCCTCTTCTGCTATGGGTTGTGATGGAGATGGGTGGATATTTGCGGGACTTGTATTTCCTAGAGCCTGTGCTTGATAAAATGGTCCTGGTCAAAGCCTGTGACATTTAAGAATCCTCTATGGTATTTCAGCCCCTTTGTTGGTGTGCAGGGAAGCTATTAAGAACCTTACACATCTGAATTAATTGATGTTTTAGCCTGGGAGATAACATGAGGAACTGAGAAGTAAAAGGAATTTCACCACTGAAATGAATATTTTAATGAGAAAAGTTCATTACAGGCTAAGCAACATGTTCTGTTCAAATTTTAAACACATCTTTCAAAGCTATGCCTCAGTTTGAAACACTGTGAGGGATGAAGAGCCTAAATGATTCAGTCACAGAGTATTTTCTTTTTTCCCCCCTGATAACTGAAACTAGGCTTCCTATGATAATGAGTTAAATACCAAAATGGAGCTGCATTTTTCTCACCACAGTTCCCCATAAAATTTATGAGCTCTTTACATATGTCTGACTATTTACCACCATGCATGTGTGCAAAGCACTCACTCTTTCCACAGACTAATACACACATTAGTTACCATAAACAGTATTTGCCATCAACATTCACACATACGTGCTCACACTCACATTTACTTATGGACATAACGCAAAGTTACATCCCATACCAAGGTAGGAACTTTCATAGAATCATAGAACTATGGAATAGTTAGAGTTGGAAGGGACCTTGAAGATCATCTAGTTCCAACCCCCCTGCCATGGGCAGGAACACCTCCCACTAGACCAGGTTGCTCAAAGCCCCATCCAACCTGGCCTTGAACACTTCCAGGGATGGGGCATCCACTGCTTCTCTGGGCAACCTGTTCCAATGTCAGGTGTGGAAATGTACGTATTAGAATTTACTTTAAAAGTCTATAGAACAGAATAGAGCCATGGTCTCCAAAATTTTTTCATCACACACTCCATCAGTAAAAAATGTCTGAGCACACATCCCCAGTATATGTATATGCATATTTATAATTTATGGACATGTACTGCTGAAGTTCTAAAATTGTCTTCCCATACACCAGCAGTTTGCCTTGCACACCATCTGGGGTGCATGCATCCTGCTTTGGAGACCACTGGAACAGAGAGCTGGTTTCTTTTCTATAACTTTTCTGAAACAGAGAAAGGGATCAGATGGGTGTTAGAGCCAGAATTAGCACGTTCAGGGAAGTTTTGTTTAATTTCAAAAATCGGCTTTATCGCAGCTAGTGAAATCTGGTTTCCCTTCTCTATGCCAGCATGCTAGAGGGATACTTAACTGGTAAAACTGGTCTTTTTATTCAAATAACTGGTTCCAGATAAGTAGGAATGAAGCCAATTTCATGCAGGCTTTGAGTCAAACTTATTATCTGGTGAAATGGTATAGAAAATCATTGGTTTCGCTCTAAGCTTTTGATGTGTAACAGCATCTGTTTATTGTGACAGTCTTATTTCAAACTTATTCTAAGTAACCCATGGAAGCCTTGCAGTTCTTCTCTCTGTGTTGCACATGGCAACAGTCTGGTAATTAGAGGTGGATTAAGTGCGAGAAAAAAGCCCCCCAAATAATATTTTCTAATGAAAATTTCAATTTTTTTCACTTGGATCAAAACATAAATATCCAAGTACTTGAGAGACTTTCAACTATCATATAAATGAAAAGCAATATCACAATCTTTTTTTAGAAAATATCATTCTGTGGAAATGTAATAAAATGCAGTTCTTGTAGAAGAGACATTTAGATTAAACATTTCCAGAAATAGCTGCAAAAGTTTTTTCGTTTTGCTTTTTTGAGAAAGTTGAGGTAGGCAAGTCATCTTTTTTATTAAAATGAAAAGACTCAGGCTTAACTGAAAAATATGTTAATTAAAAAAACACTCAAACACAACAAAAACCCACAAAAAAACCAACTCAGGCACCTTCAGGGTTAAGCACATTGTGGTGCCAGATTTGGCAGCTGAGTGCCCACCTATGCTGCGGAAAGCACAGAACACTTTAAAATATATTGAAAATCTTCTTTCTGGCTCCAATAAACATAGTTCAGCTATCTTGCATGGCCTAGATATGAATCATGAAGTTCACCACAGACCAAGAGTGAATAAAAAGCCTCTATGTCCAGTCTGTGTTGACCTGGAGCTACTTCTTTTATCCTGCCACTGATGTCCATCCAGTCATGTGCAATAGTGACCTGATGTTATAGCTTGACCCAAACAGCCCCAGAAGACAAGAATCATCTGGGTATTCCAAGAAAAAAAAAATAAAATTATTCCTACATGTCTGTTGGGCACATCAGGAGTGTTTCCTCCATGCAAAAACTCACATGGCTAGTACACCCTATCACAGCCCCAGCTTTAGCTGTTTCTGCAAAGTTTAGCCGCAAACTCTTCATTCATTCCTTCAAATTGGTGAATTTTGGAACATTAGATAAGCAACCTGCCTCCAGATGAAAAGTCTGAAGCCTTAAACCATTATCCTGAGAGAAGCAGAATAACTGTCCATTTTCTTTCACTCCCTCTCCTCCACACATTGCAAAGCATAAGTTAGCATAAACAGAGAAATTAGATCTTTCTTTTAAAATGATGTGTTCTGCATGTGAACCGTGCCCTTCTGACCACACCAACTGCACCCTGGCAGATCACAGTATCACAGTATCACAGTATCGTCAGGGTTGGAAGGGACCTCTGGAGATCATCTAGTCCAACCCCCCTGCCACAGCAGGGACACCTACAGCACGTTGCACAGGACGGCGTCCAGGCGGGTTTTGAATGTCTCCAGTGTGGGAGACTCCACAACCTCTCTGGGCAGCCTGTTCCAGTGCTCTGCCACCCCCAGAGTAAAGAAGTTCCTCCTCATGTTGAGATGGAACTTCCTGTGCTCCAGTTTGTGCCCGTTACCTCTTGTCCTATCACTGGGCACCACTGAAAAAAGGCTATTCTCATCTCCCTGGCACCCTCCCCTTAAGTATTTTTAAGTATTGATAAGATCCCCCCTGAGTCTTCTTTTTCTAGACTAAAAAGCCCCAAGTCCCTGAGCCTTTCCTCATAAGAAAGATGCTCCAGTCCCCTAATCATCTTTGTAGCTCTTTGCTGGACCCTCTCCAGCAGTTCCCTGTCCTTCTTGAACCGGGGAGCCCAGAACTGGACACAGTACTCCAGATGCGTCCTCACCAGGGCAGAGTAGAGGGGGAGGATGACCTCCCTCGACCTGCTGGCCACACTCTTCTTGGTGCACCCCAGGATGCCATTGGCCTTCTTGGCCACCAGGGCACATTGCTGGCTCATGGTCATCCTGTTGTCCACCAGGACTCCCAGGTCCCTTTCCACAGAGCTCCTCTCCAGGAGGTCAGCCCCCAACCTGTACTGATGCATGGGGTTATTCCTCCCCAGATGCAGTACCCTACAATTGCCCTTGTTGAACCTCATCAGGTTTTTTCTGCCCAACTCTCCAGCCTGTCCAGGTCACACTGTATGGCAGCACAGCCTTCCGGCATGTCAGCCACCCCTCCCAGTTTTGTGTCATCAGCAAACTTGCTGATGGAACACTCTATCCCTTCATCCAGGTCATTGATGAATATATTGAACAGGACTGGACCCAGTACTGACCCCTGAGGGACACCACTTGGTACTGGCCTCCAACTAGACTCTGCACCACTAACCACAACCCTCTGAGCTCTATCTGCCAGCCACTGTTCAATCCACCCCACTGTCCATTCATCTAACCCACACTTCCTAAGCTTGCCTGTGAGGATGATGTGGGAGACAGTGTCGAAAGCCTTGCTGAAGTCAAGGTAGACAACATCCACTGCCCTCCCCTCATCCACCCATCCAGTCACGCCATCATAGAAGGCTACCAGATTAGTCAGACATGACTTCCCCTTGGGGAATCCATGTTGACTACTTCTGATAACCTTCTTTTCCTCCAGATGCTTGGAGATGACCCCCAGAACAAGCTGTTCCATCATCTTTCCAGGGATGGAGGTGAGGCTGACTGGCCTGTAGTTTCCTGGGTCATCCTTCTTGCCCTTTTTGAAGACTGGAGTGACATTGGCTTTCCTCCAGTCCTCAGGCACCTCCCCTGTTCTCCAGGACCTTTCAAAGATGATGGAGAGAGGCCCAGCAATGACTTCTGATAGCTCCCTCAGCACTCGCGGGTGCATCCCATCAGGCCCCATGGACTTGTGGGTATCCAGTTTACTTAATTGTTCTCTATGATAGATCTGCTCTATGTGGTGGTGGTTGTGGTGTGTCCTTAAAATATCCTTTAGCCCAGAAAATAAATTCTGCTGGTGTCTGCTGAATTTCTACCACCATAGCCATAAGCTCTTTTGCAAACCAAATGTGCTTGCTGCTATTTCTTCACATCTGTAAAATTTAACTGTAATGCCTCTGCCCCTGAGGAGCTGCAGAGTAGCATTTCAATTCACCATCCACGGATTTGTCCTGAAGAATTAGAAACATGCCACCTTATCAGTCTGTGACCTTTTCTATTAACATTGTCTTCAGGTTGACTTGGCAACACACAAGGAAAATAAATCTTGTTACCCAAAGCTGGTCTGGCTTGCCAGGATAGTGCAGCTGTGGCTCAAATCTGTTAAATTTTTAAATTGCAAACATTGCTATGACTACATAACATTTATTAGGTAGAACAATCCCTGGGAAGGGGTTGGGAGGAAAGCAGTGGAATAGAAACCATTAAAATAGATATGAAGGAGGGTTTTTTTTGCAAAGCAAAAATTAATGCATTAGGCAGATACTGAATTTAAAAAATTTAAAATACACTAGAGCAGAAATAACAGAGCAGTTGATCCATGCTGGTAATTATTTCAGAGCAAGCCTGTTCTGAGGTCATATGTCCTGGTTTGAGGTAAAACAAGACCAATTTTGTTCAGTAACTTTGCTTCTTAGCTGGGCCTCTTCTAACTACTGAAATTAACAGCATATTGTGCAGACAATGTTCGCTCTCTCAGAGTAAGACCAATGTTTATAGCTGATGTCCAGACATGGTATGCAGGGAGGCTCTTGCTTATACTTATTGCTATAACACCCAAGGCCAACCAACTTTGTTACTTGCCCCATTGGAGGGTCGGAAGCAGAAAAGTGCAGTGGGGTCCCACCTGCGGGGAGGAGCGGACAGGGCAGGTGACCCAAAACTGACCAACAGGGTATTCCATCCCATCTGCCTCATGCTCAGGATAAAAACTGAGGGATCAAACAGCTCGCTGTCTTTCTTCAATGGCCGACATCTGAGGAGGACTCTGTCTGTTCCTCTACCTTTGGTCCCGATCCTGAATCCAGATCTGGAATCCAGTTCCCATCCATCACTGAGTCCAGCCTGGGACTGCCCCAGTGCCAGCCGGTGTCATGATTGTCATCCTGGGAGCTTGATACAGTTTTGTATATTTCTCATTCTTTCCTTTTATTGTATTATTAACATTTCATTAAAGTAGTTTAGTTCCTTCTAAACTCATAAGTCTCTTTTTCCCTCCTCTGCCTCTCTCTTTGAAGAGGGGTAGAGGGGAGCATCTGTCGGTCCCATCTGGGGTCCCCTATGTCCCCAGTGGCCGATTTGGCCTAAACCACGACATCATAAAATAAGGCAGCCGAATTCCAGAATAAGTATCTTCAGAAAAACTTTGTACTGTGATAAGTAATCCCATCTGAAAATATTTTCTTTTTATATATTTTCAGCCTCCATAAAAAATATCTTTTATGTTAAAAAATGTATTTCTATCAAAACAAAAAAACCCAAAAAGTAATATGGTCTAGGAATTCTTTTGATGTCCTAGTTGCACTCACTTTTTTCTACAGTCCAGAAACAGATATTGGATTATATCTTCCATAATGCACAATATTCTCCCTTTCTTTGCAAAGGGAGGTGACGTCTGTTAAGTAACTGATATAGTGACGCATGATGCCAGAACCTATGCAAGAAAAGGGGGGGACAGCACACTTGACAGCAGCACATCATCTGCATCTTTTGTGGTTCCTGAAAGCGTTTTCCTTCAAAATACTCCTCCCTTGTTGCAGTTGCAATTCTTTGTGATTATAATGTTTTTGAAATTGGAGCTTTTGCTTAGCATGTTGAGAAAAGTTGAAAACTTCATTTTTATTCTGTTCATTTGGGAGACAGCATAGCTTCTACCGTAATTAGGCAAATTAAGAGAAAATTTCTATTAAACAAAAAAATCAACAGGTGAAAACCCAGGGTCAGGAACTCCCTGCAGAGCGGATTTCTGGAAGCTGCCAGGATACACAGGTTGCCTCATTCTTATCATAGAATCATAGAATGGTTTAGGTTAGAAGGAACCTTAAAGATCGTCTAGTTCCAAACCCCCCTGCCATGGCCAGGGACACCTCCCACTAGACCAGGTTGCTCAAAGCCCCATCCAACATGGCCTTGAACACCTCCAGGGATGGGGCCTCCACAACCTTCCTGGGCAATTTGTTCCAGTGCCTCACCACCCTCACAGTGAAAAATTTCTTCCTAATATCTAGTCTAAATCTACCCTCTTCCAGTTTGAAGCCATTACCCCTTGTTCTATCACTACGTGCCCTTGTAAAAAGTCCCTCTCCAGCTTTCTTGTAGGCCCCCTTCACATACTGGAAGGTTGCTATAAGGTCTCCCCGGAGCCTTCTCTTCTCCAGGCTGAACAACCTTTAATACCTCTTATCAAATTGCAGCTGATGAAATTCAGATCTCTTAAGAGTGTTCTCAATACCATGAAATTCCTGAAATCAAATGCTGAGTAAAACATCTCAGCTTCAGGTTGAATTTTTTCAACCTTGTACAGAGAAGAGCTTGGACCTGTGCCAGACCACCACCTAAATAACCCAAGGAAAAAGGGCCTGTTATGTTAAAAAGCAAATTCGTAAGTCAAAATCACAGCTATTAAGTGCTTGGCTCATAATTTTTCAATAGTACTAGCTGGTAATAGTCTTCCTAGAAAATTTGATAACTGCAGATCTGCACCATAGATCAGGATATTCTGTCTTCCTCTTCGTGCAGATACATGTCAGAGTTCCCTAAGTAATTTTGCAAGTGTTGACAAAGTGAAACAGAAAACATTTAATTGGAAGATCGAAAATTGAAGTAGCATGCCAAATTGCTGATTAGGTGGCTGATTGTCCATTGGGTTTTCACTAAAGAATTTGCTGATTTATGACCTGGCTGACAGTAAAAGCTACTCTCTGCAGCAAGACGGCACCTGTGTTTCTCGATGAGTTTGACAAAGAGCATCATGTTCCATATTTTACATAAGGTAAACTAACACTGAGCTTGATGCTTTAGACTTATCTTCACAGCTCCTCATGTTCTTGTGCATTGTGCAGAATTTGGGCAGACATTAATGCAGAGAGAAAAGGATGGCATAAGTGCTCAGGGTTTGTTCATCTCTTAATCCTTTTCTCCTCTCGATATGTTCAATATGTTTAATCTCCTTTCCTGCTATCAGAATATCTGTAAATGGATAGTGAGACATCTTACATGTATTAATTACATATATGATTTAATTTACACTCAGTACATTTAAAGGTATAGTAATATGCATCATATAATTGATTATAGCTAACATGCTATTCAGCACAAAGTACTGACACATAACATTAAGTATCTCCAATGAGAACCAGAGTCCTTGGCTAACCATGGATTCAGAGGTTCCTTTTTATTGTCTGTTTGCATTTTCTACAAATAATTTGCACAACACTTTGAAGCTGTGCTTTGCTTATCAGTGGTTATTTCCATAATGTGTAATGTCTAAGCTATGAAAGGTTATTTAAATTAGTCATATAATGCAAGAAGAAGGGTTTATTTGTTGGGGAAAATGTTTGACCACTTTTATGTAGATTCACCTACTTAAGTTAAAGTACCATTATAGTAAAATTCCAGCCTCCTATATAGTAAAAGATTTTTATCACCTTTAAGGGATATTTAGCCTGATTAAGACCTTAATCAGCCTCCAGATTTACCTTACTATTCCAGTATATGAAATGTAGGATGAATAGGGACTCAGCTTATTATATTCTGGTATGCTAAGTTTAAGTGGAATGAATATGTGTCTTTCAAGACAAATCTTTAACAGTTGATGAAACTGAAAGCATTTTCTAAACAAATACATGTGGAGGGCATTCATACTTAAGGAAAATTCATCCTGAAGGAAACAGATACAACCATATTAATTGATTAGGAATTAGAACAAATATTTGCAGAAATTTAAGGCACGGTTTCCTAAATTTGGGCTCTAATAGTAGGACATGCAAAATTATTTTCATAAGCTCTTTTTTCTCCAGTCTTTGCCATGTGAAAACATTCTTCACATACTGCTTTCCACATCAGCTTGCTCATCTATTTTTAAACCTCATTTCAGTATGTCTTTTCATCATTACTTAAACCTATTAATTTCTCTTTTCCACTGGGATATATAGATATATTTTAACTCTGTAAACTATTTTGGGAGAGGCTTTGTGTGAAATACCATAGAGAAAAATTAACATTGTTCCCATTCGGCAGCCACTGCCTAGGCTGAACTTCTAATTAAGTTATTCTTGGTTCCTGCAGGGGAATACTAACCATATGTTTCTAGGTATACCAGGGTTAATTGTCTGCCTAGACTATAGGGACTGCATTTCTTTAACTAGCACAGATTGCTAAAAGAGAATAAGTAAAGCTCTCTGGAACAGAAGTATAATTTTACAAATAAGAGCTATATTCAAAGTATCTTCTTGGAGGTTCACAGGTAGGCGGAGGAAGATTTGGGCAGCAGAAGCAACGAAGTCCACAGCAGAACAGTAAACATGAGGTCAATATTGAAGGACAAAGGACAGATGGAGCAAAAAAATAGTTCATCTGGATGGAGGAATGAAGCCACTGTATTTTGTTTGGATGTTTGAGCCTCGATATCATTGGATAGTTGTAGTTGTTCATACATGAGTTAACATGGTGCAAGAGTTACTAAATAAAATGAGAGATCAAGGAGACAATATCAGGTTCCGGCATTGGTTCACAGTCATCCAAATAGGAATGAACAGCCCTATCACAAAGAAGATGGAGACCCCCTTTTTACAAGGAGTCACATGGAAAAGTGGATGGGTAATCGGTACAAGTTACTCCTGGGGAGATTCTGATTGGACACGAGAGGAAAAAAATTTCACAATAAGAACAATCAGCCATTGGAATAATCTCCCCGGGGTAGTGGTGGATTCCCCAACAATGGACACTTTTAAGATTCAGCTGGACAGGGTGCTATGCCATCTTGTCCAGACCGTGCTTTTGCCAAGAAAGGTTGGACCAGATGATCCTTGAGGTCCCTTCTAACCTGGGATTCTATCATTCTATGCATGTGCTGGAGTAGTCACACTAGACTGTGGTCCAGCTGGATGTAAGAATTGAGAAAAGCAGTGGATTGAGGAGTCTAACTCAATCCAGCTGAAGATTGCAAGGACCCTTGCAAAGGAAACTCACTTCATCAACCAGAGAGCAGCTCAACAGCCTGTCTGGGGGATTAGATTCCCCATGTGAGCTTTACCCTGTGCAAACATGCTAATTAATTATTACTTATATTTTTTTCTCTCTAGCAGCCTCTCTGTCTGTGAATGCCTGTGCAGCACAGTCATCAAAGCAGACAAATGCTTACCTCAGCACTGCACCCTGCAGAAGCACAGCCCAAGGGGCTAGATGGTAAGTTGACCCAAATTAAAACCTAGGTTTCCTTCCTTCACAAAATCACAGAATGGTCAGGGTTTGAAGGGACCTCTCGAGATCATCTAGTCCAACCCAACTCCTGGTGTTGGGAGTATCCCCTCCAGGCTGTTAATCCATTCAAGTTAAAAATAGTTAAACTAACAGGGATTTGCTTCAAGGAAATGCCCCAGAGTATTGTGTTTTCTAGACCTCTGCTATCACAGGGCTAATTTAATGCTCTCTGTTGATGCCTCAAATTCCTGAGATTTAGTGTACAGTACTCTTAAAATTAGAAAAATGGTTTGGCTATCTAACTTTTCCTTGCCTTTTAAAAACTTAAGTTTATTATTAGGTGAAGATACAGCAAAATTAAAGCTGTTAAAGATTACTGCACAACTCTAAAGCTTTACAGGTGGGAAACATTACCTCTATGTACACGTCTGTTGTGTTCTTCACACTCTGCAATTCTCCCTTAACCAAGAAAGGCAGCTGCTGAAGGGGCTTTGGGAATTTTCAATTTTTTTTCCCCTGTATATTCCTCCCCCCCCATATTACCAAATCATTACTGCCTGGGAAGCTGCTTTGAACAGAGACAGAGGAGGTTATGAGTTAGTTATCAAATTAACATTAGGTATCTTTGTATCAATTTGACTTCCACATAAGGAAGATATTTCTGGCTATCACTTGTATTGAGCTTGTCATTTTAATTTCTCAGCATGAAGAAAGAAGTGATCACATAGCTGAGCAGAAGTCTCCCATCCAAACTGTCTGTGTGACCACTGCTAAGGTTCAGCTGTACTGGAAAAGACACCCTGGAGGGGATACTCCTAACACTACCTCTGGCTGCAAGGAGAAGGTGGTGAAGCCACCATGCTGGGTCAGTGCTAGCAAGAGAAAGACTTCTTCACAACTTGTGCCTTCATCGTAATAGATGCCAGCTTTGCTTCAGCTCTGATGTGGTGTAGAAGGGCCTGGCAACGTACCACAGATGCCATCTTTTCTTTCTTATTGCTATTTCTAAATTGAAATAGCTTCCATTAACATATAATTTCATCAGAGAATGAAATAAAAAAAAAGAGCACCAAAGAAGACAACAGGAACATTTTTACAAATACTCCCATATCCTTGCCACTCCTTCAGTTTATATTGACAGCCAATGAAGCCAGTCAGTGAGAAGTACATTACGAGGGATGGAACAGATGGAGAACACTGGATAGATCATCTGGCACAATTCCCAGTGTGGGATTGCTCCCTTAGGTTCATTTGTTAACATTTCTTCCAGTCTTGTATGAGTCAATGAGAAAACAAAACAAACAAACAAAAAAAAGAAAACAAAAAGAAAAAAGAAAAATACTAAAGAAAAGGCTAGAAAAAGTAAGAACAGAACAGTAGCAGCAAAAGCAAATCTTTTGGGAATGATTCAAAGACTTCAGTGATTCTATAGCAAACAGGAAAGTTTAAAAATTTTCTTCATAGAATCATAGAATGGTTAGAGTTGGAAGGGACCTTAAAGATCATCTAGTTCCAACGCCCATGACTCATTTCCAAAATTCCCCCTCTTGCCTCAAATTCAAAAAATATCAGGACAAAATTGAAGTTCAAAACTCTAAAAGTGTTGATATGCCACCCTGAAAAAACTCTTTGTAAAGTCAATGGGCATGTAATTTGTTTGAATACATGGGTCTTCTTTAGAAAGTGATGAAAGTACACCACTGTCTTTATTGACAGGAGTGGAAACCTTCAGTGAAGATGACTGAAGTTAGGAAGTGCAAGTTTCAGCCTTTGTTCCAGTTCAGTTTAAGCTGTGTAATGAACTGAACTAACTAGGAACAGTGGTAGAACAGGATCTCCAGAACCTCGAGTGTGAGTATGCACTTTCACTGCCTTTAAGGATTTCAGGAAGGCAATAATAGGTAAGGAATAACTGTTCTGGACTCCTCCCATGCATACAAGTCCTAAACTGTCTTGTAAAGTTGGACTAATTAGCTGCTGCCATAAGTTATGGGAGGTCATTCTGGACTTCATAAAGTATCACTACATCTAAAAGCCATGATTCTTTTTTTAATTATTCTTGATCTTTTCTATGCTTTACTCATAACTTTATTAAGAGTAAAATGTGTGGGAAGTGTCAGTAGGGCATGGGAGTAGATAAACTTCTCAAGCATGTTGTAAGCTCTTTGAGGACAAGAAAATCCTTTGTTTGCTTCAGCTCCATTCCATTCATCCACTTTTTGGGAAAGATTTGGAACAAGTTTAAGTTGCAGAAGTGAATGCAGTATTCCTCATGTCATTTGCTAACTGCCAGTCCAGCACTAGGTGAGGGCTGCAGAGTACATAGTACTCTACTTCTGCCTAGGCACCAGCATGTCCTTAAACAACCCATTCACATAATTTTGCTGTTTCCAAAGCCCTGTGACTCATTTCTGGGACTGAGTTGACATTTGCAGCCCCAAACCAGGACATTCAGCAAAGCCCAGGCTCAGTAGCAAGTCAGGGATGAGCAAGGATGATGCCTGCTCACCCTGTTGTGTAGGGATAACATGGCATAGATCCTACACACAATTTAATTTTAAGCCTTTTGATTGTACTTTTACTTCTTTAAGGCAAGGATGTGTGCAATCATCATCACATGGCATGAATATTAAGGTCAGATGCAATCTCCTGCTGTTACAGTAGGAGTTCACTTACTCACAGCTCACCTACTTTTCCAGATCTTATTACAGCAATTACTAGAAAAAAACACAGGTCTCTTACAACCAGGTTCCTGCATTAGCTTCTTAAGAAAGCAGGCTGCTAAGGTTCTCCACCCCATCAATTATAATTAGCCATCTCTTTTCTTCCGGTGGTTTATTCAACTGGAATTTGTTAGAATGCTGATTCATAATGCTAATTGCAAAGTTAATTTTACCTGGGCAGACTTCTAAACCATTGGCATTAAATGAGAATTATTATTATTTTCCCACCCCTGTAACTGAAATAAAGTGTTTTGTGAAGGTTTGCTCTACCATGCATTATGTTCTCCTGGTAACAATGAAATCTATTTGGGAGTTTGAGCTGTGAGTTGCTTTACTTCTCCATAGATCTGTATCTGTTTATATCAGACTGAAAACTCTCAAAGGCATGGATCCTGGTTAGGATTATCTAGTGAAAACTTCAATATATATTGATTCATATTGGTTCGGTATAGACTCTCTAGGGTTTTGGGATTTACTTTTCCTAAGCTAAATTTATATTTTCCACCATGGAATTTAAAATCCTCAGCAATGCACTGGCTGAATTATTCTTATTTAAAAGACTAGCTCAGTGTATCCCTCACAGAGGGCAGGTAATATTGTATCAATATTTTATCACTGTGATCTATGTCATAACTGGATTTCAGAGTAGTCTAGTAAATTAAAGGAAGTTAAAATAAGGTAAGTCAAGTTAATGAAATGACTTTGGGCTTTCCTAAAGGACTGGGCTTTGGGATACTTGAAGGGAGTCATGCCATCACTGATATTTAGGTCATGTTTTTAATATGAAGCAATCACTGGACTAATCCAGAATCACTGCTGCTTGGACTCCTTGTTCCTCAACAGAGAATTTTAAAAATGCAAGTGGAAAACACAAAATAAAAAGAAAAGAAAAAGATCTTAGGCTTACAATAGAGGGTTTTTTTGTGTGTGTTTTTTGCAATGCTGTAGTTTGACTGTTGTATTGATTGTATCTCTTGCATAGACCTACTGCCCCAACTATGTTCTTTTCTTTTCCAACCACAGTCTTTTCTTTTCCAAATCTCCATTGCTCTTCATGGAAAATCCCCCCCCATCAAAACAAAACCAAACCCAGCAGATTTTATACTTGTTCTTTCTCCAAATGCAAGTGTTAAATTTTCACAAGACACAAATATTAAAATGACTAGTTGGATATCCAGTTGTGTCAAATTTTATATCAAATTACTTGTTACAGAAGACTTTTGACAAAACTACCCTGTCGCTAACTGTGTGATAATTAGAGTTACAGGGGTTTGAAATCTTAGTCCAGTTTATTGTCATTAGTTATCTCAACAGGTATAGGTAGATCAATAGGTAGATCAAGACAGACAGCCCTAACTGTAACCGATTGTTTTATTTAGTCTCTGAACCATTCAGATATGAACAAGCTCTAGTCTAAAAGCTGTGTACACGGCCATTTAAGAAACAACATATTTTAGCTCAAGCTCATGACTGGCTTCTATACTACAACCTGGTTTAGTGGAAGGTGTCCCTGCTCAGGGTTAGAACTAGACGATCTTTAAGGTCCCTTCCAACTCAAACCATTCTATGATTCTAAATGTCTCAGAGATGCCTACCTTGGTGCATCTGTGGAGAAGACATTCAGCTGCCTAGATTCAGTGGTAAAGACAAACCTGTGTCAGTAAGATGCCAGGGTCATGTCAGAGTGGGATCGGAACCGGAGTAACGACGCGATCTCAATGTGAGTATGATCGTTCTCGTTTATTGAGTATTTTAGCAGAGTATATATAGGCTCGCAGCAAAGCATGCATAGTCAACAACGCTATGATTGGTCCAGCTCCCCTGTTCACCTACAACGCCCCCCAACCCGATTGGCTAAGACCCTCTGTTCACGCGCCTCTGTTTAACTTTTCTCCCGGGTCTGGTGATGTCACTTTTCTTGTTTACTTAGATCTTTTCTTCCTCATTCTGGGTGCTTAGTTCAAACCCTGGGTTGCTCAACAGAACCAAACCATGCCCTTTTTCATTTAGGAATATCTCCACAGGGTCAGCCATCCTGAGTGACTCCCTTAAAGGAGAGCTCCTTCAAGGACGCTGCAGCCACACTTTGCACCTGAGATGATCATTTGCCATCACTAGCAAGCTTTCAGCATGGATAAAGTCACATCTCCTGTCTGAAAGGAACAGATTTTCATTTGCTCATTCACCATCCCTAATTAATTTTACATATTCAAATATATGCGTATTCATACATATTCATATTATCATTACATATTCATATATATGTATACATATATTTATATGCCCAGTGAATTTATTTCATTTAATTAAGGCACCTAAACTGTGCTTATTTTTTGGACACTTAGTGAAATAAGTTCTAAAAGCAGGTGTCGAGTCTCCCTGATCAGTAAATGGGAAGAGGAAGATGTCTACTGGAGACCTCCAATTGGAGATCTCTCTACCAAAGACCGAGCATTTGAATTAGGAAGATATCTTATTCGGGTATCCATAAAGTGGGGGTAAAAATGTGTCCCACTTCCTATGGGTGCAGACTGTAGGCTCTGAACCTTCAGGGAGTCTGCCAGCCTCACTGGTCGTCTCCACAGGGCTTTTAAAAAGTCCTTACCAGCATACCTGTTTTGCATACATGGTGCCCTTCCTTCAGCCCTCTTTATATTTAAGACATAAATGCTGGGAATTTCTACTACTCCATCTACAAAGTACTCCTTAAACTGGATTTTCTTTCAGAAGCCAGACAGTTCCTAGTTAAATAAAAGACTTCACCAGCTAATAGCTTCACCTGCCACCATTTTTGGAATACCATTTTTTTAATAAAATGATTTGTGGTTATTCAGTGGTGAACAGTATTGATTTCTCTCTGTGACCCTTGCTTGCACAATTGCTTCCATAATAATAAATGCATAATGTATGTTGAACAGACTTGGCTGATCTTGAAATTTTATTTTTTCTATACTCGCTGGTACAGTGCTTACAATTTGTCTCTGGAAACCAATTAAAACTCCATATGTCCAACTTGTTAATTTTTGCTGTAGTGTCTTTGCATCAATTTCATGTTTATTTACAGATGAGAGATCAAGACAACAACAACAACAACAAAATTAAGAGAGAATGGTAAGAGAAACCTTTCCTGAAAGATTTTTGACTAGTTGGAGACAAGGTTTGAATTGCATCAGTTTTGGGTTTTTTTTTTTCCCTAGGTAAAACGTCCAAGGTTGCAAAATCAAACCAAAAAACCTCCAAACTTGTTTGTACAACTGTATTTTCCTCAGGGGTCGGTACTGGGACCCGTACTGTTCAACATCTTTGTTAGCGACATGGACAGTGGGGTAGAGTGCACCCTCAGCAAGTTTGCTGATGATATCAAGCTGTTTGGCGAGACAGACACGCTGGAGGGGAGGGATGCCATCCAGAGGGACCTGGACAGGCTGGAGAGGTGGGCCCAAGCCAACCTCATGCAGTTCAACAAGGCCAAGTGCAAGGTCCTACATCTGGGTCGGGGTAATCCCAAGCACAAATACAGGCTCGGCGGAGAATGGCTGGAGAGCAGCCCTGTGGAGAAGGACCTGGGGGTGATGATTGATGAGAAGCTCGACATGAGCAAGCAGTGTGCGATCGCAGCCCAGAAGGCCAACCGTATCCTGGGCTGCATCAAAAGAAGTGTGGCCAGCAGGTCAAGGGAGGTGATTCTGCCCCTCTACTCCGCTCTCGTGAGACCCCACCTGGAGTACTGCATCCAGCTCTGGAGTCCCCAACATAAGAAGGACATGGACCTGCTGGAGCGCGTCCAGAGGAGAGCCACGAGGATGATCCGAGGGCTGGAGCACCTCTCCTATGAGGAGAGGCTGAGAGAGTTGGGGCTGTTCAGCCTGGAGAAGAGAAGGCTCCGTGGAGATCTTATTGCGGCCTTCCAGTACCTAAAGGGGGCCTACAGGAGAGCTGGGGAAGGACTTTTTACTAGGGCATGTAGTGATAGGACGAGGGGGAACGGCTTTAAGCTGGAAGAGGGCAGGTTTAGATTAAACATTAGGAAGAAGTTTTTCACTTTAAGGGTGGTGAGGCACTGGAACAGGTTGCCCAGAGAGGTTGTTGAAGCCCCATCCCTGGAGGTGTTCAAGGCCAGGCTGGACGTGGCCTTGGGCAACCTGGTCTAGTGAGAGGTATCCCTGCCTGTGGCAGGGGGGTTGGAACTCGATGATCTTCAAGGTCCCTTCCAACCTAAACCATTCTATGATTCTATGATTCTGTGATTCTATGATTTTGAGTAGGGAGAAAAGAAATAAGAAGGGCTTTCTTTTTCTTTTCATAATATCATATTGACTGGAAATGCTCATATATGTACTGTTTCCTTTGTAAGTAATTATAATATTTCAGTAAAGGAGAGATGTATCAACACATTCACACCTAAAGTTTTCTGTAAAAGTGATTTTTAACTGGAATTCAGGTTAGAACTCTGCTTAACTTTGAAAATTTTACTTAGATATATTTGTTTGGAGGCTGATCTCCATAGCCTTTATATGTATTTAATAAAGAGAAAGAATTCATGGTGCAATTCAGAGACCTTAAATTAGACTTCTGATATCCATCATTTATCTATGAAGTCTATGGTTATTAGACACCTAACACAGACACATAAATTAGGTGCCTAGAATTAAATGCTGTAAATTTTAATCATATTTTCTTAAATATTCTTATAATTTCCAATGTATCAGTTGATTTTCATATGATTTTAAAGATTGTATGACAGTCTAAGATACACTAGGTATTGTACCAAAAGATGCCCCTCATGAGGATTTATAAGGCCAAAGGCCAAATGTAAGTGACTTCAGGCACTGGAAAATACAAGAATTGCTTTGATTTGCAAGTTTTGCAAATGGACAAAGCCAAAGAGAATGTAATTTATACTTAAGCGATGGATCAAAAGGGTGCTGTGAACATGGGTCTAATAGCTAATGATGATAAAGAATTCAGGGAAATGTTCACATCATCAGAAGGATTTAATATATTTCAACCAGTCCTTCTTCTCATCTCCTGTGAAACTCATTTACCAAAGGCTTTAAGTGTGAAATTGCTTGTTTCCTAAATAATAGGGATACAAGATTGAACTATCTCATACAATGTAGTATTGAAGCAAGAAATAATGTATCTCAAAATGAAAAACAGTAAAATAATTAATTACATTTTTTCAATCTTCACAGAAAAGCTTTAAATGAATAGATTAATTCAAACTGTACATGAGAGAAATATATCTAGATAACAGAAATAAGGTAAGGCTTCAATGTTTTTACAAACATAATGCAATAGATTTCTGAGATTTGGTACGCAACAGCTCATAGTTCTTAGTTTTGCTCTGAATTTTAGGATCCTGTGGTCTCAAACTTTCAAAGCAGGGAAAACCAAGTATGACCTGACTGCACACTGAAACTACGTGAAAAAAACCTCACGATTCTAAGTATTTATGACTTTGATTTATTGGGGTATATACATTTACATTACTGCGTCCATTTTGCCAAGTTACTGCTGAATCCCTGAGGTATGTGGTCCCATGTTACTTACTATGCTCTCCTCTCCTTCACTTTCTTTCTACTACTCCTTCAAATTAGATCAGGACCCTCCTTGTAGCTGAAAACCAGAAGCACATAGCAGCTGACGTAACCATAAAAGGTATGAATTTAAAAAAAACCTGCAGTGAACTGAGCTGAACTTGGAGTTCCTGCTAACCTGCTATTATTTAGCCAAAGGCACAAAGTTTTACATTCAATGCTATACATACACATTAGGCTTTATTTTGTTGGTTGTTGGTCCAACGTGTCACAAACTGACTTGGTAGAAAGCAAGCTTGGATGGGATTCAATCCCATATTAAGACATCTTCCTGTAAATGTCTGCCCCAAGATTACATGTAGGCATAGGGTCAAAACCCTCATTGTTGTTAGCACATAGCACCTTAGTGTCACTTCAGATAATTTACAGTATCCCACATAACCACATGACTCTAGCGAACACACCCTGTGATCTATGAGGGAGCAGCACTGTTCTGGAGGAGCGGCTGGAGGCACGCTATATAATTAGGCTACAATAACACCTACACTAAGGTGTTTGAAATGGAAACATTTGGGCAGTAAAATTCTTCCCACTGTCACAACAGGCACAGAAATGAGTTTGGGGTTCAGCTGCTCTGCTAGAAGGGTTTTCTGTAGGGGGCCAAACTGTTTTCAGTTCAAGCTTCCGTGGATTAGGGACTCAAAGCATTTATCAAAACAGAGGTTCCTAGTGTCGTTTTTGATGTATCATTGCTGCCCTCCTGAAAAGGTAGGACTTATATAGGGCTATTTGCCTCAAGCGGATACCTCTGACATGCTAAGGCTTTTCAAGTTGCATTACATGCCCATGTTAAAGCAACTTAATCAAGTCCTAGGTTTCTTTGGTGACTGTAATAGCAGCTTGGAAACCAAGCACACATTGAAGAACCCTGAATACGGTTGTCTTAATCTGCAACCATTTTCCATCTCCAGTTTCCATATAACAGCACATTCTCACATTTGTTTCTGTCCTATATGCTCGTCTAGACTGAGAAGGTCATCAGATGTTCTCCAAGCCTTTGAAAACCTGCTCCACACTACATGGATGTAATGTCTACGTTATTACAGTACTGGTAACTCATCTGGTGGATACTTTGGGGATAACAGGTGCTTAGGAAAATGAATGAAAGGATAAGCAGAGTGTCACCTTTCCAGCAACTTGCAGCTGAAGGATTTCCTGAGCTGCCGTTTGTTTGTATACTTTTGTGCTTTACAGCTGTTGACCTACCTGTCTTTAATTAATTTTTATGTGGTTTATTTTTTGCAGTGCATTCAGGGAGAGACCTTTCCCATTGACTCCTCTTGTTGGGTTTCACACCAGGGACAATTGTCTATTCGTTGCCCTTTAATGGTCTCAGGGAGTGAGGGGTCCTGGGTGCTCCCTTTTCACTGGCAAAGTTACAAGTCTCCTTCCCCTGAAATTGCTCCTCTGATCCTCACCAGGTCTTTCTTTGATTAGCCTTTAATGAGAGTCTAAAATACACAACTTGGGACAGCCTGATACCCAACAGCCACCTCTACCCAGAGAACATTTGTGATTACAACAGCACAATCACCTTGTAGACATTAATAGCTTAATGAGATTTTCAATTATTATCTTACATAATGAGAAATCCTGCTAGGCAAAGAGATGTTCTACACAGCTCTGCAGATTCCTTATGGAAAAAGTGGTTCTATTAAATACAGGGTTCTGTAGGAGACCACAGTGCCCTCCCGCATGCAGTCTTACTCCACATTCCAAATGTTTCAGCCCTCTGCACTGGATGTGGTGTCAGAGCTGCAATGAGATCTGCTGTCAGATCCTTCCCTGCACTTCTTCATTCTGGGACAGCAGGGAGATGGAAATGCAAATGGGTAGGGGAAGTCAAGCTGGAAGGGTTTTTTTTTGGTGTGTTTCAGAGTATCTTTTAGCTCTTATGTAACTTTAATTTTCACGTGACACTCTAAATGAGCAGTTCTGGGGACAGAGACCCTAGACGTGAACCCTTGCTGCTGCATAACAAATCAAACTCATTCATTACCAATTTCTAGTAAAAAAGGTCCAACCTACTCTATTTACAAGCACATACATCTCAAGCAGAGAAAGTGTATCTTACCAGCAGCTTATTAGCTCCCAAAAGACCATTTCTATCAGCAAGAGCAAGGTCATTTGCTAGAAGCCTATTTAATTCTCACTGATGAATCTGATGTGGTTTTAGATATGACAAAGGTTTACTAAAACACAAAAAAGTGGTCACTGAGTGTATGACCCTTAGATACCGGGGGGTCAGATTACTTTCATGCCAGTTAAGCTAGCAGAGAAGTGAGATCTTCCTAGCAAAGCTGTTAACCAGTCTTGATGCTGATAATGATGCTTAGTCTAGTTTGATTTGGACTGAAAATTAACCGCTCCTTTAACAATGAAAGATGCTCCATTTGGGATAGTACCCCAATAGTCAGTTAGTGTTCCTCAAACTACAGTGTTAAAAGTAGGACTTTTAACTTGTAAATTGGTTATTTCCTTCCTAATTTAGAACTTTCTTCCTCTTCCTGAACTTCATAGTGCACAGCAGGATCTGGGACACGGTTTAAAGTAAAAGTAAAATAAGAAAGTAACAATCCCAGACCTGGCCACAAATGTGTACTAGGCTTTAAAAAACTATCAGCTCTAGACTTTCCAAACTGATATAACCATAAACCAATGAAAAATAAAAATGTACCAGATAGCCTGTTGCAGTGGTAACATCTGTCTTAATTATGTAAATACAAGTCTATTGTCAAGTATCAAATTCTCTTTAATAAAACCTCAGAGCTAGCCAATTTGTATCACTTAAACTGTTGCATTTCACATATATGAACTGCATTTAAAAGTGTACATCCTTTATGTACTAGTTGTGAACTGAGACTTATAATGCTAGTGTTCCCTGTTATGGAACATGATGAGAAGCACAAGGATTCCCTGGGGATTTTTGACAAACTACTTCATAACAGTAGAAGTTAGGGCACTGGGCTACTTTTCCTGTCTGATACTACTTACATTTCCAACGGGAAGAGTTATTTTAGCTAAGTTAAGCGTGTTAGACTAAGCTATCAGCAGTCTGTGTGTGGTACCTACAATTTTGTGTAAAGTTAGGTTAAGAAACTCTCCTGATTCAATAAATTCTTGGACTGCCTTATGACTTTGAGGAAAATATCGTGCTCTCACACAGCTTCTGATCTCCTACCCTCTAACCATGCAGCTTTTGCTGTTAGCTCCTATGGAATCAGAAACATGCCCACAAAAAAACAGTGGTTGCATTGTGACGGGTGGGCTACTCATGTAGACATAGTCCCACAACAAATTAAGCGCAACAGCATTTACATTCTCTGTTTACACAGGCAGATTCTTATCTGCTGAAAACTAACTTTTCACCATAGATTTTGTGCTGTCCCCGTGAGTCACAGCACAGCATCCTGACTGAAGGGGAAAGACAGAAGAGTTGGCTTGTGCTACCTCCAGAGGTACTGGTCCTCCACGGCTGGTCTAGGATTTTGTAACATATGGGACAGCAATGGTGCACTGTGCATCCCCCTGTCCAAATCAACTGCATCAGCTTATGCTGAGCAAGTTGATATATTTATGAAATCCAGTGTGGTACTCAGAGTTTATAGTTCTGATCCTGGTGTTTTAGGTTAAATCTGTAGTTGGACAGTTACGACCTTCTGACAGGGTTAGTTTCTCTGAAGTACTTCACTGGTTCCCCCACACTGCGTCTGAACCTGCTACTGGTATCTGTACCATCACCCGCTGAGCAGTGCGACACAAACTCATAATCTGAGGTCAGAGATAGACTCCAAGCTACAACCAAAAGTTATGTTTTCTCCTTTTCTTTACTTTAGCCATACAAAGTACATTTGAATAGTTTCCCAAATGAACTAACTGATTTTTGGTTGTAACCCCAGTTAATGGATCAGTTAATTCTCTCTAGGGGTTGTTCTGTGGTTGCTGAGCCATTCTTTAAACATGAATGGCTCAGCAACCTGTAGGCTACAGTGTGCTTTAGGGCATGACTACTACTACATTGTCTCCTTGAACCATGTTTTTCTGGTTGCTACACTCCCTCATTTTTTGTTATTCTTACAACTCCTTTTTGCAGAATGAGGGCTCTGGTCACAAACACTCCTCTGCTTTTTACAACTTCTATGTACCTCAAAACCTGAGCAATTTCTTTGCTTGGTTTTAACTTTTCACCCTTCTCTTTTGTAACATATGTCCTTCATTTAGGAAAATGGACCTGCTAGACTGGATTGTGTTATTCTCCTCTGATGCAATGAGGATTGAATGTGAGAACTCCAGCAACCTCTCTCACACCAGAGGAACCCACAGACCTGCAGGTCTCTTATGGATCATTTTTGGCACCTTCTTATTTCAGGACTAATTCCTGAAGATGTATCATCTATTCAGTTCTCCTATCAAAATTCAAGCTGAATCGATAGCGTGAACTCCTAGAGTACATCCTTGAAGTCATCCTGGACACTCATATACCTTAAGCTTCTCATTTGAATTATATTCCCATGTCTGTTCCCAGTCCCTCTCTATTCCTCCCACCACAAAAAGTCTCCATTACCTCTACGCTGTTTCTCAGCCTATCCCTCTTTAAGGGATTTTATCATTTAAATTACCAAAGAAGCCAAGCAAAATTGCTATCATGAAAAGAAAACAACAGAAAGACAACCCCCACTCTGTTATCTCTATTTTCCCTCCTTTCTGTTCAGGATTTCTGCTAATGAGTAAAACTGATATTTTTATATTTCTGTGACAAGACAATTTGTGGCTCAGTTTTTTATGTACTGCTTGAGCACATTTGTCATAGTCCAGAGTCCACTACACTTAGACATGACTGTCGGGGAAAACGCAAGTGAATTATAGTTTGACTTAGGTTAAGGTTAGACCTCTAAGCTGGCAGAGAGATAAATCCTGGGTAAACTAGACAGCTGTGGACAAAACAGACAACTGAAGTGCCTAGGGACCTTCAAACAAATCCATATAGCTCCCAGAGTCAACCTTTACTAGGTAGCAGAAGCACACAGGAAAATATGAGGAGTAGGAGAGGAATAGGAAAGGTGAATCATGGAGCAAGATTAGACTGCTTAATCCACATCCTCAGATAACACAGAGGAATTGAATCTGTGCTGATTAATGTAGGTTACACCTCAGAAGTGAAAAGCAGATACAGTTCCTCTTGAATGAAGAAATAAAATCAGGAACTAAATAAAGGAAAAAATAAAAATAATCAAATTTTGCTTTCAGGTCCAGTTTATAATAACAAAGTCTGGCAACACAGTACCTGAGATATGAAACGAGAAGAGAGGCACAAAAAGACTCTGGCATTCTGTCAGCAATTGTTTTTTGCTGGAGAAATGTGAAAGCAAATGTGTTAAGGAACTGATAGATCTTTAGAGTCCAGATGCTGGGGTCAAAGCATTTGGGACTTGACCCACCCATTTGAAAGGTTAACTGTGAATTTACAGAATCTAAGTTAGACTTTCATTCACTTCCCATCTTCTGAGTTGCTTTTTGTTATTTTTTTTTTTTTTTCTTTTTTTCCCAACTACTAGAATGCATCGCTGGTGATTTCTTCAGCCAGCATCTGACAACAAGCCACCTACTATAACAGTTATTTTAGGAAAACATTTAAATATTCCCCCCTATAACTGGAGGAAATGGGTGCTTTCAGCATAACATTTCTAATAGTGAGAATTTTAACACAGCCTCACAGCAGTACTCCAGGATGTTTTCTTTAGAGGAAACAATACACAAAATAAAATATACCTGTTATAAACTGTTAATTATGGTTTATAATAGTAATAATCCCAGGGAATTTGATCATTAGTGTGGTTAATGATCAGTTTGTTTGGGTTTAACTACCTTTAGTTCCATCTAGGGATACTCAATTAGCAAACCAATCATTAAATACTAGTAATGGCTAATTATTTGAAGGTTAAAAGCTTAAATATAAATAAAACTGAGACTGAGGCTCTTAAAATTAATGCATTAATGTATCCCTTCCTCAGCATGAGTTACAGACTACATTCTGTCCTTATGACTAGCACACTTTCTATAGGGGATTCATTTCCCTCTAAATGAGTTTCTTTTTTTAATATTCTCTCCAGATGTTTAATTCACATACCTACTGGCCATTGTTCCAAAAGCCCAAATCTTTCAATTTAATAGAGTGCCTTCAATAATTCTAAAATTGTTAACTTCCTTTCACTATTCAGCATGCTTTTGGGGGAGGGGCTTTAAAGCCTTGTTTGATTTCCTTTGGTTTCACATTCCTGGCCACATCAAACCAAATTGCCTTTAATTAGCATGAGTAATTTTCCAACAGTCCTGGCTGACTGGGGAGGTCCCAGCAGATTGGAAACTAGCCAATGTGACACCAATCTACAAGAAAGGCCGGAAGGAGGATCCGGGGAACTACAGGCTTGTCAGTTTGACTTCGGTGCCAGGGAAGCTGATGGAGCAGATCATCCTGAGTACCATCACACAGTACGCACAGGACAACCAGATGATCTGGCCCAGTCAACATGGGTTTATGAAAGGCAGGTCCTGCTTGACAAACCTGATCTCCTTCTACAACATGGTCACCCGCTTAGTGGATGAGGGAAAAGCTGTGGATGTTGTCTATCTGGAATTTAGTAAAGCCTTTGACACCGTTTCCCACAGCATTCTCCTGGAGAAACTAGCTGCTCATAGCTTGGATGGGCATACACTTTGCTGGGTAAAAAACTGGCTGGCTGGCCGGGCCCAGAGAGTGGTGGTGAATGGAGTTACTTCCAGCTGGTGGCCGGTCACGAGTGGTGTCCCCCAGGGCTCAGTACTGGGGCCAGTCCTGTTTAATATCTTTATCAATGATCTGGATGAGGGGATTGAGTGCACCCTCAGTAAGTTTGCAGGTGGCACCAAGCTGGGTGGAAGTGTTGATCTGCCTGAGGGTAGGGAGGCCCTGCAGAGGGATTTAGACAGACTAGATCGATGGGCCAAGGCAAACTGTATGAGTTTCAATAAGGCCAAAGGCCGGGTCTTACACTTTGGCCACAACAACCCCCGCCAATGCTACAGGCTTGGGGAGGAGTGGCTGGAAAGCTGCTCAGCAGAGAGGGACCTGGGGGTGTTGATTGATAGCCGGCTGAACATGAGCCAGCAGTGTGCCCAGGGGGCCAAGAAGGCCAATGGCATCCTGGCCTGTATCAGGAATAGTGTAGCCAGTAGGACCAGGGAGGTGATTTTACCCCTGTACTTGGCCCTGGTGAGGCCGCATCTTGAGTACTGTGTTCAGTTTTGGGCCCCTCACCACAAGAAGGACGTTGAGGCGCAGGAGCGTGTCCAAAGAAGGGCAACGAAACTGGTAAGGGGTCTGGAGCACATGTCTTATGAGGAGCAGCTGAGGGAACTGGGGTCATTTAGCCTGGAAAAAAAGGAGGCTCAGGGGAGACCTTATCGCTCTCTACAACTACCTGAAAGGAGGTTGCAGAGAGGTGGGAGTCGACCTGTTCTGTCAAGTTACAGGTGATAGAACAAGAGGAAATGGCTTCAAGTTGTGCCAAGGGAAGTTCAGATTGGATATTAGGAAGAATTTCTTTACTGAAAGGGTCATCAGGCATTGAATGCGTTACCCAGGGCAGTGGTGGAGTTCCCATCCCTGGAGGTATTTAAGGGTCGTGTAGACATAGTGCTCAGGGACATGGTTTAGTGGTGGGCTTGTCAGTGTTAGGTTAATGATTGGACTAGATGATCTTACAGGTCTTTTCCAATCATCTAGGAGATTCTGTGATTCTGTAATGTTATTTGCTATATAAGATATCAAATGTACTCACACAACAGAATCAAGATGACCAGACCTGTCCAGGGAAAGCCAATAAAAGATAACTATAGCAGGGATCAGCTTGAGACTTTTAGTTAATACAGAACCAGGTGTGTTGTATATGGTAAGAAAATGACAATGGTAGAAAAGACAAAGGCAGAATAGGCACAGTTTGTTGTGACAGAGAAAACCTGGATGCATAGATACAGTCCAGCTAGAATAAAAATTCACAAATATATGGGTTTATTCAGGGCATAAAACATAGCTGCAGAGTGCCAATACAGTGTCTGCGGGCCACTGAAGTCTTGCAGATAGAGGTTAAATGTAATTTAAGTAGGCAAAATATGTACGTTTGCTTCCGCATCAGTTTACTTTTAACTTGTGTCTATTTATCCAAACCTATCTGCCTTACAAATGAAGCACAAATGAACTACATGGTGTTTTCACAAGGGACCTTTCAGCCAAAGCAAAAGCAAAGTTAAATTTGACAAACCAGGAAATGGCAGTATTTGTTCCCAGTCTAACTACAAAAGATATCAGTAAACTACATAACCCAGTTATTTAACCATGATGGCTGAATAATCCCAGGACTACTTCATACTTCAGGAATGGTTACAAGTGCCAAGACATTGCAGAAAGACAGCTTACATTTCAAGAGAAAACTACTTTTGTGCAATCAGTCCTTCTTTCCCTGAATTATTCTAGTATTTCAGTGGGTGTCTCTTGGGAATATTTTATGTCAAACAATAAAGTTTTTCCTCACCTTTTTGATATGATGTTTATTTAATAAACCCCAGGACATGCCCTGTTTATAGAAACTATAAGTGCTCTATTGAAGTTAGTGGATGCATGACACCCTAATCTAGTCATTAACCTAAGCCCTGTGAGCAACGCTATTGAAAAGACACACAATTTTTTTCATGTTTCTGTTCTTGGGACCTTTCATAGCAGATGTATAATTCACCATGTGTAATGACATAGATGAATTAGAATCATAGAATCGTTTAGGTTGGAAAAGACCTTTAATATCATCAAATCCAACCATTAACCTAACACTGTAAAACCACCACTAAACCATGTCCCTAAACACCACATCTATCCATCTTTTAAATACCTCCAGGGATCGCGACTCCACCACTTCCCTGGGCAGCCTATTCCAATGCTTAACAACCCTTTTGGTGAAGAAATTTTTCCTAATATCCATCCTAAACCTCCCCTGGCACAATTTGAGGCCATTTCCTCTTGTCCTATCGCCTGTTACTAGTGAGAAGAGACCGACCGCCACCTTGCTACAACCTCCTTTCAGATAGTTGTAGAGAGTGATAAGGTCTCCCCTGTGCCTCCTTTTCTCCAGGCTAAAAAAACCCAGTTCCCTCAGCCGCTCCTCATAAGACTTGTTCTCCAGACCCCTCACCAGCTTCGTTGCCCTTCTCTGAACATGCTCCAGAACCTCTATGTCTTTCTTGCAGTGAGGGGCCCAAAACTGAACACAATTTTCAAGGTGGGGCCTTACCAGTGCCAAGTACAGGGGGACAATCACTTCCCTAGTTCTGCTGGCCAAACTCTTTCTGATACAAACAATGTAACAATATAGAAAAAATTAAAACCAACATCTGTTTCATCTTTATGAGTCTTGAATTAATGTTTCCAACAGCAGAAGTTCATTTTTCAGTTGGTCAGTTAGATGGCACACGCAGAAACACACATGAGCTCAGGCTTTTCAGGGAGACTCTCTCTTAAACCTCACTGGTTGGGTTTCTTAAGAATAAATGTAGACACAAAGCTCAGATGAACTATACTGCAGACATACCCCTTTATTTCCTATATTGACTGAAGTGAATAATGCAAACATAACTATCTTGGTGGTACAGTTTTACTTACAGAATTAATACTACTACTAAGACCTGATGAAGTAAATTTTATTTATTTTCTTTCAGTAAAAATAAAAGCTTTACCAGTAAAAGTTAATTCTGATACATTATTGGTGAAATGGGAAAAAAAGCATAAATAACCAAAAAGAATCACAGAATGGTCAGGGCTGGAAGGGACCTCTGGAGATCATCTAGTCCAACCCCCCTGCCACAGCAGGGACACCTACAGCAGGTTGCACAGGACGGTGTCCAGGTGGGTTTTTAATGTCTCCAGTGTGGGAGACTCCACAACCTCTCTGGGCAGCCTGTTCCAGTGCTCTGCCACCCTCAAAGGAAAGAAGTTCCTCCTCATGTTAAGATGGAACTTCCTGTGCTCCAGTTTGTGCCCATTACCTCTAGTCCTATCACTGGGCACCACTGAAAAAAAGACTTTTCCCATCTACCTGGCACCCTCCCCTTAAGTATTTATAAGTATTGATAAGATCCCCCCTGAGTCTTCTTTTTTCTAGACTAAAAAGCCCCAAGTCCCTGAGCCTTTCCTCATAAGAAAGATGCGCCAGTCCCCTAATCATCTTTGTAGCTCTTTGCTGGACCCTTTCCAGCAGTTCCCTGTCTTCTTGAACCGGGGAGCCCAGAACTGGACACAGTACTCCAGATGTGGCCTCACCAGGGCAGAGTAGAGGGGGAGGATGACCTCCCTCGACCTGCTGGCCACATTCTTCTTGATGCACCCCAGGATGCCATTGGCCTTCTTGGCCACCAGGGCACATTGCTGGCTCATGGTCATCCTGTTGTCCACCAGGACTCCCAGGTCCCCTTCCACACAGCTGCTCTCCAGGAGGTCAGCCCCCAACCTGTACTGATGCATGGGGTTATTCCTCCCCAGGTGCGGTACCCTAGACTTGCGTTTGTTGAGACTCATCAGGTTTTTTTCTGCCCAACTCTCCAGCCTGTCCAGGTCACGCTGTATGGCAGCACAGCCTTCCGGCATGTCAGCCACCCCTCCCAGTTTTGTGTCATCAGCAAACTTGCTGATGGTACACTCTATCCCTTCATCCAGGTCATTGATGAATATATTGAACAGGACTGGACCCAGTACTGACCCCTGAGGGACACCACTTGGTACTGGCCTCCAACTGGACTCTGCACCACTAACCACAACCCTCTGAGCTCTATCTGCCAGCCACTGTTCAATCCACCCCACTGTCCATTCATCTAACCCACACTTCCTTAGCTTGCCTGTGAGGATGATGTGGGAGACAGTGTCCAAAGCCTTGCTGAAGTCAAGGTAGACAACATCCACTGCCCTGCCCTCATCCACCCATCCAGTCACACCATCGTAGAAGGCTCTCAGATGAGTCAGACATGACTTCCCCTTGGGGAATCCATGTTGACTACTTCTGAGAACCTTCTTTTCCTCCAGATGCTTGGAGATGACGCCCAGAACAAGCTGTTCCATCATCTTTCCAGGGATGGAGGTGAGACTGACCGGCCTGTAGTTTCCTGGGTCATCCTTCTTGCCCTTTTTGAAGACTGGAGTGACATTGGCTTTCCTCCAGTCCTCAGGCACCTCCCCTGTTCTCCAGGACCTTTCAAAGATGATGGAGAGTGGCCCAGCAATGACTTCTGATAGCTCCCTCAGCACTCGCAGGTGCATCCCATCAGGCCCCATGGACTTGTGGGTATCCAGTTTACTTAATTGGTCTCTAACTTGTTCCCCTTCAGTCAAGGGAAATTTTCCTTCCTCCAGACTTTCTCTGTTACCCGCAAAGTCTGGGACTCCCAAGAGCTGGCCCGAGCAGTGAAGACAGAAGCAAAGAAGGCATTCAGCATCTCTGCCTTCTCTGCATCACCTGTCACCACATCACCCATCTCATTCAACAGTGGGCCCACATTTTCTCTGGTTTTCCTTTTGCCTCCTATATACTATATAAGAAACCCTTCCTTTTGGTCTTGACATCCCTTGCCAGGTTCAATTCCAAAGCTGCCTTGGCTTTTCTCGTTTCTTCCCTGCATACCCTGACAGCATTCTTGTACTCATCCCAAGTCATCAGCCCCCTTTTCCACATCTTGTGTACTGCCTTCTTCCACTTGAGTTTTTTCAGAACCCTGCTCAGCCATGCAGGTCTCCTTCCCTTGCCTGATTACTTGCTCTTAGGGATGCACCCATCCTGAGCTTGGAGGAGCTGGTGCTTGAATACCAGCCAGCTCTCTTGAGCCCCCTTACCCTCTAGGGCCCTCTCCCATTTGATTTCTCCCAGCAATTTCTTGAAGAGATCAAAGTTAGCCCTCCTGAAGTCTAAGGTTTCAACCCTACTTGTCATTTTGTGCATACTGCACTTAATCTTGAACTCCATCTTCTCATGATCACTGCAGCCAAGTCTGTCCCCAACCTTAACATCCTCCACCAGTCCCTCTTTGTTTTCAGTACTAGGTCCAGCAGTACACCCCTTCTTGTGGGCTCCTCCACCACCTGAGTCAAGAAGTTATCATCAATGCACTGGAGGGACCTCCTGGACTGTGCATTCCTAGCTGTGTAGCCTTCCCAACAGATACCAGGGAAGTTGAAGTCCCCCATGAGAACCAAGGCCTGTGATTGTGAGGTGATTCTCACCTGTCTGTAGAAGGCCTCATCAACTTCCCCATCCTGATCAGGTGGCCTGTAATAAACACCCACAACAGTGTCTCCCCTGTTACCCTGCCCCTTAATCCTTACCCACAAGCTCTCAACTTGCTCTTCATCCACCCCCAGGGAGAGCTCAATACATTCCAGTTGCTTTTTCACATAAAGAGCGACTCCCCCAACTCACCTCACTGGCCTATCTTTCCTAAAGAGAACATAGCCCTCCATGACAGTGTTCCAGTCATGTGAGCTATCCCACCATGTCTCAGTAATTGCAATGAGATCATGGCCCTGTGACCGCATGCAGATCTCTAACTCATCTTGTTTGTTCCCCATGCTCTGCGCATTGGTGTATAAGCATTTCAGAGAGGCCAATGAGTGTGTAGCCCTAGAGAGGTGGTGGGCCTTCTGATTCTCAAAATTACTAGCATCCTGCCCCACAAGTGCTGAGCTACTACACTCAGGTGCCTCTCTGGTGAGCCCAGTTACATCCCCATCCCCCTTCCAATCTAGTTTAAAGCTTTCTCAATAAGCCCCGCTAACTCTAGTCCTAGAACCCTCTTCCCCCTGCAAGATAGATTTTTCCCATCTGCTACCAGCAGGCCTGGTGTTCTGTAAATCAGGCCATGATCAAAGAACCCAAAACCTTGCTGGTAGCACCAGGTTCGGAGCCAGTCATTGACCTGCTGGCTTTTCCTGTTTACCCCCTCATCATTCCCTACAACTGGAGGGATAGAGGAGAACAAGACTTGTGCTCCCGATCCCTTAACCAGTCGTCCCAAGGCCCTGAAATCTCTCTTCATTGCCCTCGGCGTTCTTCTCGCTATGTCATCACTTCCTACCTTAAAAACTAGAAGGGGGTAATAGTCGGATTGTCATACTAGGGAAGGAAGCTTCCTCTTAACATCATCAACCCGGGCCCCAGGGAGGCAGCAAACCTCCCTATATAGTGGGTCTGGTCTACAAATCGGGCCCTCCGTGCCCTTCAGAACTGAGTCACCTATTACAATGACACATCTGTTGGTTTTTGCTGAGGCAGTTTTAATTCGGGGGGGTGGTCCGACGAGGCCTCGATGACGCCTCCATACTGGGAGGATTATCATCCTCACTGTTGCTCGGTTCCTCTTGCAGAGCACTGTATCTGTTCTGCAATGGGACCTCAGAAGGTGTAGTAGTTGGCAGGCTGATGTGCCTGCGGCGCCTGTTGTGTCGGGCAGGAACATCTTGCCATTGTCCCCTTTCCTCTAAGCTACCCTGTTCAGCCAGTCGGGGAGAGGAGTAGTTCTCTATAGCAGTGGCTCTGGCTGCCTGTTGGGTTTCTGTAATGGTTGACAGGGTGCGACTCCATGCATCAGTCTCCCTCCCACATTCCCTGATGTCCCTCAACCTACTTACCTCCTCCTTGAGTTCCATCACTAAGCGTAGGAGCTCCTCAACCTGGGCACATCTGCCACAGGCATGCTTACCATTACCTTCTGACACTGGTGTGAGAGTAGGGCACACCCTGCAGCCCCATGCCTGAGTGGCAACATGCTCACATGACAGCTCTGTCTGCAAAGCAGCATCAGAGCTGGTGCGTGCATGGTTCTTTGGGGCCACAGTCTTCTGTCGGGTAGTTACCATGATTCCCTGACCATGTTGGTAGGGCAGCAGCACCCTTCCGTGCGACCTGTCGCACCCTGTTAGCCTGGTTAGTATGCCCATTCAGGGGGGTCCATCCTCCTGTGGTGCTCCCAGGTGACACCCTGGGTACCGCCCACTGGCTGCCCACTTGCTCGGTGCACAGCGAGACTTACTGCATTCCTTCACAGCTCTTTTTGAACTGCCGCGCGTGCTGCAGGCTCCGCCCCTGCCGCGTCAGCAGCCCTCCCCCAAACTGCCGGTTCCAGCAGGAGTACAAGGACGAGCTAGTTGCTTTCTTCGGCTTCAAAAGGCCCCAAAAAGAGCCCCTTGCCGGCCCTTTTCGCCTCCGATCCCTTTTTTTCCACCTCCGATCCCCTTCCCCAGTGCGGACGTACCTGCACTGGAGCTGGTCTCCTCGGCAAGAGCTATCTAAACAAAAGCTATCTTTTCCCTTTTGGCCCTGAACTATAGTATTTTGTTCTATGTTGTCTTACAGAAGCAACAGACTTTTTCAGGCATTTAAAAAGTGTCAGAAAGAGGCTTTAGTGGAATGACTCCATGTTTACATCGCAATCAGCTGGTAGGTACAACCAGCATGTGTGTCGTGGTTTAGGCCGAATTGGCTACTGGGGACGTGGGGGACCCCAGATGGGACTGACAGATACTCCCCACTACCCCTCTTCTAAGAGAGAGGCAGAGGAGGGAAAAAGAGACTTATGAGTTTAGAAGGAACTAAACTACTTGAATGAAATATTAATAATAAAATAAAAAGAAATAATGAAATATATACAAAACCATATCAAGCTCCCAGGATGACAATCAGGACACCGGCTGGCACTGGGGCAGTCCCAGGCTGGACTCAGTGATGGATGGGAACTGGATTCCCGATCTGGATTCAGGATCAGGATCAAAGGCAGACAAACAGACAGAGTCCTCCTCAGATGTCGGCCATTGAAGAAAGACAGTGAGAGAGCTGACCCTTTGCTCCGTCAGCTTTTATCCTGAGCATGAGGCAGATGGGATGGAATACCCTGTTGGTCAGTTTTGGGTCACGTGTCCTGTCCGCTCCTCCCCGCAGGTGGGACCCCACTGCGCTTTTCTGCTTCCGACTCTCCAACAGGGCAAGTAACAAAGTTGGTTGGCCTTGGTATAGTAATAAGTATAAGCAAGAGCCTCCCTGCATACCATGCCTTGGCATCAGCTATAAACATAGGTCTTATCACTCTGAGAGAGTGAACATTGTCTGCAGAATATGCTGTTAATTTCAGTAGTTAGAAGAGGCCTAGCTAAGAAGCAAAGTTACTGAACAAAATTGGTCCTGTTTTACCTTAAACCAGGACAATGTGTGATGGTGACACTCGGTGAAAAATGACAGTCACAAAATCACGCTTGTCTCCACTGAGTCTGCTGACTCTCATATGTGCAAAACTTTCATTTCTCAACATTTACAGTTATAATTGTAGTGAGTCTGTGTGCATGTGAATGTTTGTATTTTAAACAACCTTCAAGAGAAGAGATTGACAGTGTGCAGTCCTCCCATCTCCTGCCTGAATGGCATTAGCTGGGGGCTCAGAAAAGAAAAAAGGTCCTTTCCTACACTAATGGTGGATTTGTAGCTGCATAACTTTCTATTCATTAAGGCTCAAAATGGGGCTTTCTTCTGGTTGTAGCAGAGACTCTTTGGTTTCTAATGGAGTGCACAGCATTTGTTTCTTTCTGAGAGGTGTGCGTTATCCCAGCAATTCAGCACCATTAGCACTCACTGCTATGGGGAAGGGACAACTCTTCTACATTCATTGATCTCTGTCTGATACCTTTAATGAAAAAATACATCGAATATGTAACACTGCCTTAAGGAACAGAGGTAATTATTCGACTTCTGTGTATTGAGGATAACTTGCTTCCTTTTTTGGTCTACATCAGAAAAAAAGAAGTGAAGCATGTTATAAGCACACTTTTTCTTTCTTTCTTTCTTTTTTTTTTTTCCCTTCCCCCCCCTTCAAATAAAAACATCTTAACCACATTCTTCTGGGTTTCTGTGACTAGGCCTTATAAGGCTGTGATTTATGAAACAAGGGAAATGCGAGCAGTAACTAATTGTTGAAGCACTCTGGGCTCCATCGCTGCTCCCCACACACAATGAGGTTGGGGTGCCTGCCATCATACTAAAAGGAAGCAGCAGGCTTTAACCCTTCCCTCCCCATGCACACAGTTTACACCATGCTTCTTCAAGAAGCTAATACTTCTCTGTGCAGAGTTTTCTGTGTTCCCTCAGTGTCCAAAAAACTCTTAACAAACCTGCTTTCATGAACAAGTCTCAAATAACTTTTTATGATGAAGAAATGTCTTTGTCAGCGTTACGGATGATAACACTGGTGTGGATGGGAAAAGCAAGTTGCCCAGTATCACACAAAAGGTGAATGGCTGGAACAATAATAAAAGCTAGGTTTCTCCTGATCTTCCCATGAGATGATTTTGTCTCCTTTCTCTATTTATATGATAAGCTTTGGATTTTGACACATTACATGTTACCGGAGCCACACAGAACAGATTAAGAACACGGGTGAAATGTGAATCAGGGCAGCTAGTTGCCAGAACTTTCTATAAAAGATCACGAAAGACTTTCTACTAAGGTCACTGAATTTCTGACTTCATGTAGTGCTGAGCTGAGATTTGCTTTGCAAGGCTGAAATCTCCTTACTGAAAGATCATCTTTAGCAACAGCTTCAGAGCAGGTTCCTTTCCCTATGGATATGCTTGGGAATTTGGTTTTAACAGCCATGGAGAAGGTGAGACTATGAGACTGATGTGGGCTGAGAAGTGAGGAAGTCATAGGGAAGTATTTGCTTTAGAATGGGCAGCTACAGACATGGCCTGAACTAATCTTACTTATTTTTTCTCAAGTGTACTTTGCTACCCAGAATACAAATAATACAGATTAATGGATAAGTATATCTGATTTTTATCTCTGTCTGTCTATCCTAAGAAACATATTATTGTATTCAGTACTTATATTCAGTTATAAATAGGCAGATTCAGCAAAGCTTTAGACTAACTTTGCCTAGCGTAAGGGCCACCAACTTGTCTCATGCATAACAAACTAAAATGGGGACCTAGGAATTGTTTCATCAGTCTAAAGAGCCACAGTCTTCCTAGGCTGAGGCCAACACTATCACACTTCATCTTTGGAAGAGCATAGAGCAAAACCACACATTTGCCAGCAGAGCGCATGAGCACCTGGATATCTGGTACAGAAAAACTTGAGCACTAAAATGACACAGGTCACCAAACAGTCAGCAGTCCATAAGCCCTGCTGATAACATATATGAGGATGCTAAAGTGAACAAGGAAGTCAAGTAGGTCATGAGATGAAAAATAAATGGGAAGGAAAGAGAGAGGCAGAAGGTGAGGATAAAAACATGAGCTAAAGAATGAAAAAAGGGTTAATGCAGAGGGAGAAAAAGAGAAACAGATGAGTCGTAGTTCAAGAGAGAAAATAGGAAAATAAGAAAGAAGCTCGGAAGTTTCAAACTCATTTGAATTAAAACTTTTTTATGTGGGTGCAATTTGAGCCTCTCTTTTCCTTTAGCAGTCTGAATTTGAAATATAAATCAAACCTCTCATGGGCAGACATGTCCATGAGTTCAGACAGGTGCAGACACAGAGGGAAGAGCTGCCAGATCTGAGCGCGCCAATTTTACAAGTGGAAACTCCTCCTCCGGGAGACCCTTTATGAAAATTTGGCCTAGCAGGACAGAGGAGAAAAAGAGACCCAAAGAGTTTGAGGGATATTATTGAGCAATTCATCCACACTCCTGTTGAGCAGACACAAGTCATACCATAGCTCCTGCACACGCATGTTATAGCCCAGAGTAGTATTAGTTTGGGGAACTTGGGTGATTGTATCAAGACCAGATCATTCTCACTCAAATCCCTGCATGATTTGCGATGTCATCACACATTTGGAAAGGCACTGTACCAAAGGCCACGCATCAAACTTAGCCATTCACCCTGACAACAAACAGGAGCGGCGGTACTCTCGGAAAATGTGATAAATATTTTTTAGTGTCCCATTACTGCATAGCCATCTGCTATTTCTTGCAATTGTGCAGATCATAATACATCTATCTGATATTCATATAGATGCTGCTTTTTCTTCCATAAGAAGTGCATTGCAACTTAACATGGCATTAGCTTAATGTTCCATTAAAACAGAGTGCTGGCAAGTGTATGCATATGTATATATGTATACCTAAATTATTATTTTCCTACCTGTATTCAGACAGTGCTGAGAAGCTATATAGATACTGAACTTCTGCTAGGCAGTATTTTCAATACTGAATGGAAATAACTTGTTTGTGCAAAGCCACCCATTTCCCTAATTACAGCCACTCATACTGTAAGAGGAAATTGCTAATTGGGTACAGCAGGAAACAAAGAGACAAGGATTTTATTGCCTGTTTTGTTCCTACTATTATTATTAACCCATTCCTTTCCTTTGAAAAAAAGCCTTTAATCTGATTATGGCTCAGTTTCCCCAACAGTGAAATTATACCAGGCAGAAACTGCGAGACTATATGTATTAAATACCAGAATAAAAGATTCCTATAAGATTCCAATGAGGTTACCAACAGAGATACAAGACAGAATTCCCACAAAATTGCCTTCACTTTCCAGGAGGCATTTAAACCAGCCAGGATTGGAAAGGAGGGGAGATGCTTGCTTTTTTAAACCCTAATAAATATTTTATCCTAATAACATTACAGAAAACCATGGATGAAGTAAACTGAGCTGACAGACTAGGAACTGTGTCAGGTGCCCAGAAGATGAAAACCTCTCCATAACTCTGCTGAAGTTATTGAAATGACCTTGATGGACATGTCATAATGTTCAGGCCACACATGTTGGCACTTGGCAGTCTGAGGATTTCAGGTTCCCCAGGGAAGGTGCAAATATTGCTCTATTAGCAATAACATGCTCTGTACCTCAGACTGCCAGGAGATTATACAAGTGAACTGTGCAACATGTCAGGACACCAAGCAGGTTGAGCTGAATGAGTGCTTTAGACTATTGCAAGCTGTTATCAGTAAACATGCTAATGTCAAACTAACCTTGAAAACATGTGTGTTTAAACATGTTAACCAGAGCAAGACATGTAGAAATGCCACAAAATATCAAAGGAGGATGAGACTGTATAAATGCAGCCTGAGAGTTTCTTTCCTTATGCAAACAGGCTTTTTTTTCCACCACCCTCAAGGTCTTCCACTGAGTCAAGGAACTGGTAGTTCATTGCACTGATTTCCCACTTGCTGAGAGATGTCGCCAGTTTAACTTTTCCCATTCACCCCAGGGCTGACTTCTTTATTGAGTTAACAAATGCATAAAACTAGGATAATACATCCACGAATCAGTCCAATAAACGTAGCTCAATACAGGACAAAGCTAGCACTGGGGGTAGTGATCTTCTACAGCACAGACACCTACTATTCTTTCTCTAGAAACCCTTCTTCTGTTATGTTTCCTCTGTTGCTCATAAACACTAAATGAGCAACCTCGGCGATCTAAGGCTAATCCCTCCTTTTCCCCATATGCAATATGTTTATCACAAACGAGAGTCTGGGGCTTTTATTATTTATCAGGGGATGGAGTTGTACCATTGTATCACAGGTTCTGGGAGCCTCAAATCACAGTGATCTATTGCATTTGTAGGGCCAAAACAGCCTTGATGGCTTTGAAGCACATCAAAATGCTGCAATGTAGCAGTGCCAAGGCAATGTGGGGATCCCACATGGACCTCAGATAGGCCATTGGTTTGGAGCTTCAGGGTCCATGTGAGAATGGAGATGAAACCTCCTCTGCATGCACAAAGCATCGCTCCAGACCAGAGCTGCTCTCTCTGATGGTGTGCTGTGCCGGTGAGCTGCACCTCTGATCAACTCTGCAAATGCAAATCTTATTATTTCATGGCAGGGCTTGTTTCTCCTAGAGACATGCTGCAAGGGCGCTTTTTTAAAGCCCATTTAGCAAGATGATGAATTTCTTTGTGTACACGGTAATGTAAAAAAAAGAAAAAATTAAAGCATGTTACATGGTTTCTAAGTCAAAAGTAGTTTATTTGCATTCTCATTTCCCTGTGCCACATCTCAAAGTAAATACAAGCTTTATATTTAGAAAGAAAGTGGATGATTAACCTGGAGAGTAATTGCTACTAAAATGGTGATATCTCCAGGTAAGATAAGATCAGATCTCCATGGTGCTACGCTGTGTGGTATGTAAGAGACTGCCTCTCCTTTGACCAGATGAAACAGAGAAACTTTTCCCAAGGGTAAATAGGAAAATGAACAGTATGAAGTCACACAACAGGCCAGAGGCAGTGCTAGGGCTGCAGCTTGTCTCGTAAAGACACCTGTGGCTCTCAGTGCCCAAAACAGAGGGTAAAACAGAGGTGTCTCATCCTCAAAGCAGCCAGAAGCACAAGGAATGCTCTAGCTCTGACTGGAGGGAAAAACTCCTGATTCACGTGACAGAAGAAACTTTTTGTGCTGGACTGGAGAAAGCAGAGAGAGCTGGTAGGGAGGCAGATTCAAGTGAGGAGGGAAAAAAAAAAAAAACACGAAAGAAAAAAGAAAACAAAAGCACAAAAGAAAATGTAGCTTTCTTAGGGTTAACCTTTAACAACACCAGACCTGAAGGCAGTTTGGAAGGGTTAGAGAAATCTTCCTATCACTACATAACCATTGTCTCAAAGAGGGGGATAACCCAATTTTCGGGAATTTTTGCTTTTCATTTCCACCCGTGCTGATTACTGCATTTTTCATCTCGGGGGGTGTGGGAGAGGACAGAATGATAATAAAAAAGTCTGAGGTTTGTGAGCAGCTTCAGCCCATCGAGAGAAGGCAGCTGATGCGGCCGGGCTGTCTGCGATGTGCCGCTTTCTCACCTTGGGTTACTTCGCAGTGCCACCTGCTGGCCCCACGCATTTTCAGTGGAAATTTCCAAGCTGATGCGTGCTGCAAGACACATCACAGCTGCTCTGCTAACTTTCCTCCCCAAACTACCTTACAGCAGGCCACTGGGCTGGAGGGAAGGCTCGGCGTTGCCCGAAGCCACCCCTCGCCTCTCCAACATGGTGCATCCCGCTGGGGACAGCAATTCCCACTCTCACTCTTATTAATGGGCATTACAGTGATCTCTCTATTTTGGTTGCCTAATAGCATATTTTACTGATGCTTCCTGCAACCTCCTTTAGATGCGAGGCTCCCACATCTTCTCTGTTTGATGAAAGGCCTTTTTTTAGCAAATCAAAAGTCAGGGTTTGTGCATATGCAGTAGGGAGCAACCTGAGGGCCGCGAAGATGATCAGAGGGCAGGAGCACCTCTCCTATGAAGACAGGCTGAGAGAGTTGGGGTTGTTCAGCCTGGAGAAGAGAAGGCTCCAGGGAAACCTTATTGCAGACTTTCAGCATTTAAAGGGGGCCTACAGGAAAGATGGGGACAAACTTTTTAGCAGACCCTGTTGTGATAGGACAAGGGGTAATGGCTTTAAACCAAAAGAGAGAAGATTTAGACTCGATATAAGGAAGAAATTTTTTATGCTGAGGGTGGTGAAACACTGGCACAAGTTGCCCAGAGAGGTGTTAGATGCCCAATCCCTGGAAACATTCAAGGTCAGGTTGGACAGGACTCTGAGCAACCTGATCTAGTTGAAGATGTCCCTGTTCATTGTGGGGGGGTTGGACTAGATGGCCTTTAAAGGTCCCTTCCAACCCAAACTATTCTATGATTCTGTGATTTTCTTCCATTTTCCTCTCCCCAGGAACTCTGCTGCCCGCAGGGCACGGCAAGGATGCTTGGACCAAAATTAAGGGTCTGAAAAAGCAGCTTTAAAGATGGCATTTTGTCTCTTTCAAAGATTTGATCCACATATCAAGTTTGCTTTTAAAGAAAACAAAGCAAAACAAGAAAAACCCTTTCTTGTTTTTTAAGCTAGCCCCAAACAGGTAAGACTGGATACTGTGAGCATTGTACCTTTGTTAGAAGCTCAGTCCTGCACTATTTTTCCTAGGAAGGACCACACCAGCTCAGATTCATTGCTCCAGGTAGGGAGAGCTATCCATCAGAATTAGGGCCGAGGGTTCTACAGAAAGCTGCATTATTCAGTGTAAGTAGGGATTATTGATCATGAACAAGTGTTTTATCCATGCACTGGAGCGTGTCCAGAGAAGGGCAACGAAGCTGGTGAGGGGTCTGGAGAACAAGTCTTATGAGGAGCGGCTGAGGGAACTGGGGTTGTTTAGCCTGGAGAAAAGGAGGCTCAGGGGAGACCTTATCACTCTCTACAGCTACCTGAAAGGAGGTTGTAGAGAGGCGGGAGTCGACCTGTTCTGTCAAGTAACAAGCAATACAACAAGAGGAAATGGCCTCAAGTTACACCAGGGTACGTTTAGGATGGATATTAGGAAAAATTTCTTCACCAGAAGGGTTGTTAAGCATTGGAATAGGCTGCCCAGGGAAGTGGTGGAGTTGCCATCCCTGGAGGTATTTAAAAGATGGGTAGATGTGGTGCTTAGGGACATGGTTTAGTGGTGTTTTTTGGGCAGTGTTAGGTTGCTGCTTGGACTTGATGATCTTAGAGGTCCCTTCCAACCTACACAATTCTATGATTCTATGATTCTATTAACAACAGGAGATCTTGAAACAAAATCCATCCCTCTTCCCACTCACATCTTCTCTCTGACTGATTGATTCATGGATCTGGCCAGGAAGGTCTTCTCAGAAGAATCATAGAATCATAGAATGGTTTAGGTTGGAAGGGACCTTGAAGATCATCGAGTTCCAACCCCCCTACCATAGGCAGGGATACCTCTCACTAGATGAGTGAAGATGAGGGCAGAAAGGGTGTGCAGGATACTAAGAGAGAAGGCATCAGGGTTATTGTCCTGTGTAAACCAGAAGAAGTATTAATAAGAAAGAAGAAGAGTGAAATTAATAAAAATACTTGAAAAGAGAAAAGCCCTTGACTTCCCCATGGGAAGTAGGAATCTGGCTCAAGCAAAGTCATTGTTCAAACTGCTCCTGTACACCTTGTACACCAAGGCTGTGATTTCAACCCTGCGGGAAAACCGTGGGAGGATGTAGGAAATGTGCAGGGATCTTAGCAGGGTTTCTCCCCTCCTTACTCTGTGCTATAATGTCAGCAGGATCTCTATACTTTTCAGGAATAAATTACAGGTATTTCTAGCCAGCAAAATAAATTTAGTTCTCCTAGCTTCCTTCTTATCATGAGGTCTTTATCTTTGAAAGAGGTGGGAAAGGAGTAATTTATTGCACTGATCACAGTTATTTCGTTGTTAGCTAAGTGCCTGCTGTTCATTCACTGTGTTGTCTCATCTTCAGCTGCAATACCTTTACAGCAAGAAACTAGGTAGTAATGAGGACCGATTCCTGGTTTTAGCATATTATTTTCCAGAGTTTAAAGAGTTATCTATAATTGTCCTCCTTTTCCAGTGCCACAGTCATGATTCAGGACTGAGCACCTGAGTCACTTAGCTGGATCCCACACCATGTCCCTCATGGCTCCCATCTCCTTTTCTACCAGTGAATGTCCCAGCCAATCTCCCACTCTGGGATCCCCCACACTGGTTATGGTGGCTTTGTGGAGGGTTGACATACAGAAATGTACCTCTTTTCCCCAGCTATAGCCTAACACCAAGAGCATCTGCAGTCAGAACTAGACATGTCCCTCCCACACAGACCAGACTTGACTTTGTCGTGGCATTGTGGACTGAGATGCTTTGGAAGAGAAGAGATGTTCAAAATACAAGACTTATCACAGGTAGCATAAGAGCTCCCTATTTGAAAGGGGTTTTCATATATATGATGATCCTTGTTTCAATTAATTTAGAGCACAGACATAACCTCACTGTACTGCAGGAAGAAAAGAAGTAAATTGGTCCAGTTGTTGGACAGCACGGGCCAAGAGAACCGCATCCCCATCTCAGGCTGGACACAGGTGGATGAGGCTCCCATCGTACACAACCCCACTGAGTTTTCAAGAGCTGCCTGGGGTTAATTAAATCCCTGATGGCTGGTTGCTGAGTCAAGGAAACTTCATGCTAGGCTAGCTGACATAATGTGCATATCAGGATCTCTCCCTCCCTCATCACACCTCTCCTTCATCTGTCTCCACCCTGCTCTGCTTGCTGACTCCTAAACTGTGCCCATGAGGCACCGAAGCTGATTAATCTTGAGTGTCCACTAGAACTGCTGATTTGCTTTCTTTCACATTTCAAAGGTTTCTGGTTAGGGTTTTGTTGCATTTTTGTCACCATAATACCTATTGAAAGACTTCAAACACCCAGAATACTTTATTCAAAAATACAAGGAATTTTTGCTGTCAGACAGTATTAAAGATCTTGATGAGCTCTAGCATAAAGTCATAGCTGACAAAAAGAAAAGAGGATGCTTTGCTAAACAAGATGCAGGAATTGCCACTTTCCTCATAGCACCCTACATTCCTGCTTGGTACACCCCTTAATCCTTTGGATGCAAATTATTATTCTTCATTCTCTCACCACAGGAATCCCTTACACTTTTCTTCTAATGGAAAATAAGGTCACCCTGAATCACGCTGGGTCTCACTAGAAGATAGTGAGATCCACTCTCAGAATGAGAGAGGAACTGGGCTTATCTCTTTCCCTTTAGTGATTCCCATGGTATCTGCTGTAGAGCAGCTTCTGTTGTAAAAGAGCACAAATATCACATTTGCAGGCTAAATAACAAGTTTCTGCAGCACAGAAGGAACAGACACTTTGTGCAGTGAAGAATACTACATTTTCAGATAATAATGCAAAGAGTCAGGGCTGAATTGTTTTAAAAAGCTCTGATTCCTATTTCAGCTATTGAGGAGCTTTAATCATCACTGTAAGATGAATGTTTCATCAGTATTTATTATTAATTTCTAGCATCAGTCAGGATTTCAAGTTGTTTTTAACCCTTTGCATTTCCTGTAAAATACATATATATATGCATATGAACACTCACGTGTGTAATCTAAGGCAAGCACAATAGACTAAGAACAGATAGCAATATTTTGAAGCTGTTAAATTCATCAAAAATTACCTTACAATTTATTAGAATAACAGATTTATTTTTCTAGCTCCAAAATCTTAATGCTGACAAATTAGGAATCTCCACCTGCCCAGTTAATTAGTAAGGCATAGATTTTTAAATGTGTCTGATATTTGAAGCCAAAATTGCGAATTTTAACTCAGAGGACTGGCAATTATCCAGAAAGTAGTATAAGTAGTATCTCCTACACTGTAACACCATCTTTCTGCCACAGATATGGATTGCACTTCTGACCAACAACTTCAAAAGAAGTTAAAAGTGTTTAACATGGCCCCTGTGTTTCAGTCCATGTTCAGCCTTTATGGAAATTTAACTACTAGATTTGATTTCCTTAGACTACCTCCCCTCATGTGTTTATTATTAAAATTACACTTGAAGTAAGAATTCAAAACACAAATAATAACAATATTTTTCTTAACAAGCTTTTTTTATCAGCTGAAGCACTGCTAGGATATTCCTCTAGTTCCTGTTGCTATGAGCTAAATGCATCATTACGAAGGAGGGAACTCCTTTCTGTGCTTCTTGAGACTGCAAACTTTGTGCCCACCAAAACACGCTGGGCAGTGATTCCTGACCAGCAAATGGCTCCGATGTGGCAGAGGAGGCGACTTTTATTCTATTTCATTTTTGTTAGCTTTTTTTTCCTTCTGCAGCACTTTTTGTAAACCCACGTAGGGAGCTCTTTGGTGTACAGAGGGTTTTTACCACCATAATTACTCATATCACAGTGGGACTCTTGATGTGAAATGCAAAGTACAAAACCTGGAATGATTTACCATTTCTATTAATATCAATATTAAAATGCTTCTTGCCCAAAAGGCATGAAGAAAAGATGCTCTCAGATGTTCTTTGGACAGAGGCAGCCTCAATGTTGACTGGTGGACAAAGGTCTGACCTGGGTATTTGCTGACCAAGGAGAAACAGCTCTTAATAGTTTGATGTACGTTTGGGTCTGTAAAAAAAACCACAAAACCAAAACAACAACAAATTATTTGTGAGAAGACTGCCAAGGGGACCTCTAGCAGACGCTTATCAGGTGAATGTGTGGTTCACGCAGATAACTATTGCTTCTCCCTTTGTTCTTTTTCCGCTTTCCTAAAAAATGGGAGATTTTCCTTTACTGGGATTTTTTTTTTTTTTAAAAGAAACAAGAAGAGAGGATACAAACACACTGTAGAAATTCATGGATCTTATAAAAATCAAAGAATCACAGAATGGTCAGGGTTGGAAGGGACCTCTGGAGATCATCTAAGTCCAACCCCCCTGCCACAGCAGGGACACCTACAGCAGGTTGCACAGGACGGCATCCAGACAGGTTTTGAATGTCTCCAGTGTGGGAGACTCCACAACCTCTCTGGGCAGCCTGTTCCAGTGCTCTGCCACCCTCAAAGGAAAGAAGTTCCTCCTCATGTTAAGATGGAACTTCCTATGCTCAAGTTTGTGCCCGTTACCTCTAGTCCTATCACTGGGCACCACTGAAAAAAGACTATTCTCATCCACCTGGCACACTCCCCTTAAGTATTTATAAGTATTGATAAGATCCCCCCTCAGTCTTCTTTTTTCTAGACTAAAAAGCCCCAAGTCCCTGAGCCTTTCTTCATAAGAAAGATGCTCCAGTCCCCTAATCATCTTTGTAGCCCTTTGCTGGACCCTCTCCAGCAGTTCCCTGTCCTTCTTGAACCGGGGAGACCAGAACTGGACACAGTACTCCAGATGCGGCCTCACCAGGGCAGAGTAGAGGGGGAGGATGACCTCCCTCGACCTGCTGGCCACACTCTTCTTGATGCACCCCAGGATGCCATTGGCCTTCTTGGCCACCAGGGCACATTGCTGGCTCATGGTCATCCTGTTGTCCACCAGGACTCCCAGGTCCCTTTCCACAGAGCTGCTCTCCAGGAGGCCAGCCCCCAACCTGTACTGATGCATGGGGTTATTCCTCCCCAGATGCAGTACCCTACACTTGCCTTTGTTGAAACTCATCAGGTTTTTTTCTGCCCAACTCTCCAGCCTGTCCAGGTCACGCTGTATGGCAGCACAGCCTTCCGGCGTGTCAGCCACCCCTCCCAGTTTTGTATCGTCAGCAAACTTGCTGATGGTACACTCTATCCCTCCATCCAGGTCATTGATGAATATATTGAACAGGACTGGACCCAGTTCTGACCCCTGAGGGACACCACTAGTTACTGGCCTCCATCTAGACTCTGCACCACTAACCACAACCCTCTGAGCTCTATCTGTCAACCACTGTTCAATCCACCCCACTGTCCATTCATCCAACCCACACTTCCTAAGCTTGCCTGTGAGGATGATGTGGGAGACAGTATCGAAAGCCTTGCTGAAGTCAAGGTAGACAACATCCACTGCCCTCCCTTCATCCACCCATCCAGTCACGCCATCATAGAAGGCTATCAGATTAGTCAGACATGACTTCCCCTTGGTGAATCCATGTTGACTACTTCTGAGAACCTTTTTTTCCTCCAGATGCTTGGAGATGATGCCCAGAACAAGATGTTCCATCACCTTTCCAGGGATGGAGGTGAGGCTGAATGGCCTGTAGTTTCCCGGGTCGTACTTCTTGCCCTTTTTGAAGACTGGAGTGACATTGGCTTTCCTCCAGTCCTCAGGCACCTCCCCTGTTCTCCAGGACCTTTCAAAGATGATGGAGAGTGGCCCAGCAATGACTTCTGATAGCTCCCTCAGCACTCGCAGGTGCATCCCATCAGGCCCCATGGACTTGTGGGTATCCAGTTTACTTAATTGGTCTCTAACTTGTTCCTCTTCAGCCAAGGGAAAGTTTTCCTTCTTCCAGACTTTCTCTGTTACCTGCAAAGTCTGGGACTCCCGAGAGCTGGCCCGAGCAGTGAAGACAGAAGCAAAGAAGGCATTCAGCAACTCTGCCTTCTCTGCATCATCTGTCACCACATCACCCATCTCATTCAAGAGTGGGCCCACATTTTCCTTGGTTTTCCTTTTGTCTCCTATATACTTAAAGAAAACCTTCCTTTTGGTCTTGACATCCCTTGCCAGGTTCAATTCCAAAGCTGCCTTGGCTTTTCTCGTTTCTTCCCTGCATACCCTGACAGCATTCTTATACTCATCCCAAGTCATCAGCCCCCTTTTCCACATCTTGTAAACTCCCTTATTCCACTGAGTTTTTTTCTGAAGATCCCTGCTCAGCCATGCAGGTCTCCTTCCCTTGCCTGATTAAGGCAAGGACTTTCAACATCCATGCATACAACAGAAACTACTGGGTTGTAATTTGTAAAATCAGGTAAAAGTCACCTAGTAAGTACATGAAAATCAATTATCTCCTTCAAACACCAAATCACTAGTGCTGTCACTGTAATCTCTGCTTTGAAGGGGTGCATATTTTAACCCAGTGTCAAGACCAAAAAAGAAGGAGAAAGATCACACTTGGAGGATTTTGATCAGCTAATGTACTTGGCATCCCCATATTCCCTACTACAATTGCAGCCCTACAATAACACAACCACATTCAAGTCTCTCAGAGGCTGTATTTAACCCCAGCTTGCTATTTATCCCAGCCTTTACGTATGCTCAGCTGTTGCATAATTATAGGCCAATGTCTCTGAGCTGTGCATGCTGTAAAATTCATGAGTGGATAGTTTGCAAATATATGGCCGACTATTTGGAACAGAATAATTTACTTGGTTTCTGTTAATGGGGTTTACAGTCAGACTATTCCTCCGTCACAGCTTTCTGGGAGCATTTAGGAATTTTCTTGTGCCCTTGCTAATAGTAAACAGGTTGATGCTATCATTTCACACTCCTTTTTTTTTTTCTGGTGGGGCAAAACATTCTGTATAACAATCTCACATAAAATTTAAAATTCACAGGATAGAACTATAAGTTGACTTTATTGTCTGGATTTAGTGTTAGCCCTTTGCACTGAATGCTATTTGCATACATCAGAGATTCCTGGACTGTATGTGTCCAGGTCACTTATTCATTATTATAATTTATTTCTAGCACAGCAATACCTAAAGGCCCCAGGGAAAGGCAGTTACGCATACACACATATAATGAAAAGACAGTTCTTGCCCTGAAGAGCTCAGCATAGAGCTACCTACCTGATACAACAGCACCCCATGCAGAGATGCCAGGGTTGTCTCTAAATGAGACGATACATTTCTGTAGTATAGTATAATGCCATGCAGAGATGCTCTTTGTCCTGGAAGCAGTGTAGTTACATCACTACAGACCTATATCTGGACTAAATTTGCTGTAAATAATGTATAAACTGACAGATACAATGCTTCCAGTTTTAGTTATGTCTGAAAAAGCATTTTACAGTGCAGACCTATTCTTTAAATTTGCTACCTAAACAGATTAGGAAAAATACCAGCTAAAGGTTTAAAATTGTCAGACTCAGGAGGGAATTTAGGGGAGAGGTACTATTTTTTCCACTGTGGGTTTAGTTGCCAAAGTAGGTGTCCTGATTTGAGGTAAAACAGGACCAATTTTGTTCAGTAACTTTGCTTCTTAGCTAGGCCTCTTCTAACTACTGAAATTAACAACATATTCTGCAGACAATGTTCACTCTCTCAGAGTGATAAGACCTATGTTTATATCTGATGTCCAGGCATGGTATGCAGAGAGGCTCTTGCTTATACTTATTGCTATAACATCCAAGGCCAACCAACTTTGTTACTTGCCCCGTTGGAGGGTCAGAAGCGGAAAAGCGCAGTGGGGTCCCACCTGCGGGGAGGAGCGGACAGGACAGGTGACCCAGAACTGACCAACAGGGTATTCCGTCCCATCTGCCTCATGCTCAGTATAAAAGCTGACGGAGCAAAGGGGCAGCCTCTCTTCCTCTCTCTTCCTTCAATGACCGACGTCTGAGGAGGACTCCGTCTGTTCATCTGCCTTTGGTCCCGATCCTGAATCTAGATCTGGAATCCAGTTCCCATCCATCACTGAGTCCAGCCTGGGACTTCCCCAGTGCCAGCCAGTGTCGTGATTGTCATCCTGGGAGCTTGATACAGTTTTGTATATATTTCATTATTTCTTTTTATTTTATTATTAATATTTCATTAAAGTAGCTTAGTTCCTTCTAAACTCGTAAGTCTCTTTTTCCCTCCTCTGCCTCTCTCTATGAAGAGGGGTAGTGGGGAGCATCTGTCGGTCCCATCTGGGGTCCCCCACATCCCCATTAGCCGATTTGGCCTAAACTACGACAGTAGGCTAATACACCTCGAAAACAGTCTAAATAAACCTGTGTTCACCTGAAAAAAAACCAACCAAACAAACAAAAAAAAAAACCAAACAAAACAAAAAAAGAAACCTACAACCCAAAACCAATTTATTTTGATTAGCAAATATGCATATATTTTAAAATTCTCACACCTACTTGCATGCAGAGGTAGGCCTAGCTGGAATGAATTCCTCAGAGCAGTGATGAGCTTTTTACAATGACAAATAAAATTGAATTAAGACTAGGTGATTTTTTTGATTTCTTTTAAATAAAGAAGTATTTTGGTTCAGGCAGGAATTAGTGCAAGGAAATCCCATGGTCTGTGCTATACAGGGGGTCAGATGATTACATAAACACAAGTGGTTCTTTCTGACTCAACATTCCATTAACCTAAGTATGAAGTTAGAGGAGAAGGGGGGATAAAACTTGACTGTGGAAGTAATTGATTTTTTCGGGTCAGAAATGAAATCAAATTAGAACAGCAAACACCACTTAGGATCAGCATTTTTATTTATTTATTTATAATGTCTAGCAAATTGAAACAATTTAGTTCAGGCTGAGTATTTACATCAACCTGAGATAATTTGATTAAATTCCTTTTAGAACATGTTTAATAAAAGCACAGGTGGGATTCATAAGACTGAGGGAGAGATGTGAAAGATGTCCTGGGAAAGGAGTAGTTTACAGGCTTTGTAGTCCCTTAGAGGAAATTTCTATCAATCAATCAGCTTGATCCTCTGATCTCTTCCCTATCTATACATGTCCATATGGATTTTTTTTTTTTCCCCAACAGATATATAAAAATGAAAGCAAAACACTTTTTTCATGCTTCCCAGGACATTTGAGTGTTGGATTTGAGAAGGCAAGCTCAAAGAACAACATGATCTTTTTTACAAGATTTACTTTACACTATTAATGACAATATGGAGCAGCTAAACAAAAACCAGAATAGGAAATATTTTAACTATACATAATAACATTATGGGAATTTTTATACTGTGACATTTTGTTCTATTTTGAAATGACAAAAAAAAATTCAGGTGTCTGAATTTCTCTGAGACACTGAGATTCTGAGCTACAATTATTAGTTATGTCTAAGTTTTATCTAGGTACTCAATCTGACAATTCTCTAATATCTCTCTCTTTTGGGGCTTTTAGAGTAACGGTCATTTTCAAGGGGTTTGAATCTTTTCCTGTCCTCAGAATTCACTCTATTTCCCCAAATGCCAGGTGTATTTGAAATGAAGATGGCGTACTAAAATTAATTAATTAAACAAATAAGAATTAAATACAAAGAGCAGCTTGGAATCTTCCTTTTCCCTGTGGCTAATTTTTCCCCCACAGGTCATAAAAGCTGCTGGAGCAATTATCCTGTTAAATTCTGGAAGAGCACTTTTAAATAATTTAAAAAGGGATCTGTTTTTTAACATAATTACTATCACATTTTTTACATGGGAGTGAACTAAGAGATAAGTACCTTCTAAGTCAATAAATATCTTGGCCTGAAGCCCTGAAACTTTATTTATCTGTGAAGTGTTTATCTTACTGAATCCTCCCTAGAAAAACAAAATAATGATTGCTTAATGACAGTGTTATCTTGTAGTTAGAATTTTAGCCATTTTCATTAACATTAAAGTTGTTAGCTTTAAGGTTGCTAGCATTAAAGTTAGTTAGGCCTGTTAACTATTGGCATTAGCTGAACTTCTGATATAGTGTCTTGCATATGACCATTTTGTTATGTACTTGGCCAGATGGCTGGCCTTGGGAATGTTTCTTCACAAGTATCTGGGCTAATTAATAGAGGAACTTTCTGAGACGTTCTCATGGATAATGAGGATTCTATCCTTGAGTCGTATGAAAAAGAACACCTAATCAAGGAAAGCAGGTGGTGTTGTCTTTGAAGTAAAACATCCTGGAGCAGACAAGCATACGAACCTTGAGGATGCTACTACTCTACCATGTTTTGAAAGGCCTAGCCTGCTCCAGCCATAACTGTCAGTGGGGGTTGTGATGGGTTTCACCTGCACTTTGGGGGATTGTAGTAAAATTGCCATAAACTAGGAAAATGAAATGTAAAATGTAATTGAAGCAACCAAGGAAACCTGCTGCTGCTCAAGTCCTCTATACTACCCCAACCCTTTTTAATTATTTAACTAATATTAAAATGGAGAAATAGTAACTAGACATGATTTATCTACGATTCAATTAAGGAACTAACTACCAGACAATGTAGCATTGTTGATAAGCAGGGTATTCCTGTCAAGAGAGCGATGAACTGTAGGCCTGGTCAGCAAACCGAGAAAACCACTTGGAACTGCCAAGATCAGAGGAGAAGTAGGTAAAAGGTAATTCCGTCAGGGGGAGATCGCGACCACTGTCTCATTGACCACCTACCCAAATGATACCACCTACTCAAAAGAGAACAATGGAAGAAGAAGACAGAGTCTGTGCACTAATTTACATGGGAAGCGAAGAAATCTTGACCAATCATTAAAGAGAATATCAATGAATATGTATTAATTGTTTGAATACGTAATAATCAGTGTATAAAAGTGGAGATTTTTGAAACTAAGGTGTGCTCCTGTTTTGGGATGAGCACCCCATTTCTGCGCATTAATGGAATAAATTTGGAAATACCTCTGCTCTGTGTGTTATTAGCTTGCACACTGGGTAAAGAACACAGATTTGGGACAACAGGATGAATGGCAACATGGCCAAACAGTGCCTGAAATAGGGACCTAGATGTCTCGCTGCTATGCAAATATGACTATAGGCAATTATCTTACTCTATAAATAGTGGACAGCCTGGGGGCCTGTTGTGGTTTAGGCCAACTCGGCCACTGGGGACATAGGGGACCCCAGATGGGACCGACAGATGCTCCCCTCTACCCCTCTTCAAAGAGAGAGGCAGAGGAGGAAAAAGAGACTTACGAGTTTAGAAGGATCTAAACTACTTTAATGAAGTATTAATAATAAAATAAAAGGAAATAATGAAATATATACAAAACTGTATCAAGCTCCCAGGATGACAATCACGACACTGGCTGGCACTGGGGAAGTCCCAGGCTGGACTCAGTGACGGACGGGAACTGGATTCTGGATCTGGATTCAGGATTGGTCCAAAGGCAGACGAACAGACAGAGTCCTCCTCAGACGTCAGCCATTGAAGCAAGAAGGCAAAAAGAAGGGCAAAAAGAAAAAGAGAGGGGCTGACCCTTTGCTCCGTCAGCTTTTATACTGAGCATGAGGCAGATGGGATGGAATACGCTGTTGGTCAGTTTTGGGTCACCTGCCCTGTCCGCTCCTCCCCGCAGGTGGGACCCCGTTATGCTTTTCCGCTTCCGACCCTCCAACGTGGCAAATAACACAGCTGGTTGGCCTTGGGTGTTAGAACAATAAGTGTAAGCAAGAGCCTCCCTGCATACCATGTCTGGACATCAGCTATAAACATCGGTCTTATCACTCTGAGAGAGTGAACATTGTCTGCACAATATGCTGTTAATTTCAGTAGTTAAAAGAGGCCCAGCTAAGAAGCGAAGCTACTGAACAAAATTGGTCCTGTTTTACCTCAAACCAGGACAGGGCCATTGAGCTCTCCTGCATGGCAGCAGGCTGCACGCAAGGATCTCCCCTTGAGTAGGGATGCCGCTCAAGGTTCAGATTCCTTACTGCAACAGATCCTCGGTAAGTGGTTAATAGCATGCTAAACTTTGAAATCTTAGCTAAGTGATTTAAAAGGATTGATTGTGCGTATATAATCATAGAATCATAGAATGGTTTAGGTTGGAAGGGACCTTGAAGATCATCGAGTTCCAACCACCCTGCCACAGGCAGGGACACCTCTCACTAGACCAGGTTGCCCAAGGCCACATCCAGCCTGGCCTTAAACACCTCCAGGGATGGGGCCTCAACAACTTCTCTGGGCAACCTGTTCCAGTGCCTCACTACCCTCAAAGTGAAAAATTTCTTCCTAATCTTTAATCTAAACCTGCCCTCTTCCAGTTTAAAGCCATTCCCCCTCATCCTATCACTACATGCCCTAGTAAAAAGTCCTTCCCCAGCTCTCCTGTAGGCCCCCTTTAGGTACTGGAAGGCCGCAATAAGGTCTCCCTGGAGCCTTCTCTTCTCCAGGCTGAACAGCCCCAACTCTCTCAGCCTTTCCTCATAGGAGAGGTACTCCAGCCTTTGGATCATCCTCGTGGTCCTCCTCTGAACCCGCTCCAACAGGTCCATGTCCTTCTTATGTTGGGGTCTCCAGAGCTGGATGCAGTACTCCAGGTGGGGTCTCACGAGAGTGGAGTGGAGGGGCAGAATCACCTCCCTTGACCTGCTGGCCACACTTCTTTTGATGCAGCCCAGGATACGGTTGGCCTTCTGGGCTGCGATCGCACATTGCTGGCTCATGTTGAGCTTCTCATCAATCAGCACACCCAGGTCCTTCTCCTCAGGGCTGCTTTCTATGCATTCCCCATCAAGCCTGTATGTGTGCTTGGGATTGCCCTGACCCAGATGTAGGACCTTGCACTTGGCCTTGTTGAACTTCATGAGGTTGGCTTGGGCCCACCTCTCCATCCTGTCCAGGTCCCTCTGGATGGCAGCCCTCCCCTCCAGTGTGCCTACCTCACCACACAGCTTGGTATCATCAGCAAACTTGCTGAGGGTGCACTCTATCTCACTGTCCATGTCGCCGACAAAGATGTTGAACAGCACGGGTCCCAGTACCAACCCCTGAAGAATGCCACACGTCACTGGTCTCTCCTTGGACATTGAGCTGTTGACCGCAACTCTTTGAGTGCGACCGTCCAGCCAGTTCTTTATCCACCAAGTGGTCCATCTGTCGAATCCATGTCTCTTCAATTTAGAGACCAGGATATCATGTGGGACAGTGTCAAACGCTTTGCACAAGTCCAGGTAGGTGACATCGTTTACTCTTCCCTTGTCCACTGCCGCTGTAACCCCTTCGTAGAAGGCCACCACATTTGTCAGGCATGACTTGCCCTTGGTGAAGCCATGCTGGCTGTCACCAATCACCTCCTCTTTTTCTATGTGCCTTAGCATAGTTTCCAGGAGGATCTGCTCCATGATCTTGCCAGGCAGAGGTGATACTGACTGGCCTGTAGTACCCTGGGTCTTCCTTGTTTCTATTTTTGAAAATAGGGGTTATGTTTCCCCTTTTCCAGTGGGCAGGAACCTCACCAGACTGCCACGACTTCTCAAATATAGAATCATAGAATTGCTGAGGTTGGAAGGGACCTTTAAGATCATCAAGTCCAACCATTAACCTACGCTGACAAAACCCACTTCTAAACCATGTCCCTAAGTACCATATCTACCCTTTTTTTAAACACCTCCAGAGATGGTGAATCCACCACCTCCCTGGGCAGCCTATTCCAATATTTAATAACCCTGTCAGTGAAAAAATGTTTCCTAATATCCAGTCTAAACCTCCCCTGACATAACTTAAACCCATTTCCTCTTGTCCTTTCACTTGTCACTAGGGAGAAGAGGTCAGCCCCCACCTCTCTACAACCTCCTTTCCGGTAGTTGTAGAGGGTGATAAGGTCTCCCCTCAGCCTCCTCTTCTCCAGGCTAAACAACCCCAGTTCCCTCAGTCGTTCCTCATAAGATTTGTCCTCCAGACCCCTCACCAGCCTTGTAGCCCTTCTCTGGACACGCTCCAGCACCTCAATGTCCTTCTTGTAGTGAGGGGCCCAAAACTGAACACAGTACTCGAGGTGGGGCCTCACCAGTGCCGAGTACAGGGGGATGATTACTTCCCTACTCCGGCTCACTACACTATTCCTGATGCAGGCCAGGATGCTGTTGGCCTTCTTGGCCCCCTGGGCACACTGCTGGCTCATATTCAGCTGGCTGTCCACCAACACCCCCAGGTCCTTTTCTGCCAGGCAGCTTTCGAGCCACTCTGCCCCAATCCTGTAGAGCTGCATGGGGTTGTTGTGACCCAAGTGCAGGACCCGACACTTGGCCTTGTTGAACCTCATACCATTGGCCTCAGCCCATCGGTCCAGTCTGTCTAGATCCCTCTGCAGGGCCAGACTACCCTCAAGCAGATCAACACGCCCGCCTAGTTTAGTGTCATCTGCAAACTTACTGAGGGTGCATTTGATCCCCTCATCCAGATCATTGATAAAGATATTAAAGAGAACTGGCCCCAGCACCGAGCCCTGGGGGACACCACTTGTGACCGGACACCAGCTGGATTTAACTCCATTTACCACCACTCTCTGGGCACAGCCATCCAGGCAGTTTTTTACCCAGCGAAGAGTCCACCTGTCCAGGCCATGAGCAGCCAGATTCTCCAGGAGAATGCTGTGGGAGACGGTGTCAAAAGCTTTGCAAAAATCCAGGTAGATAATATCCACAGCTTTTACCTCATCCACTAAGTGAGTCACCTTATCATAGAAGGAGATCAGGTTTGTCAGGCATGACGGATGATGGATAGTGGCTTAACAACTTCATCTGCCATTTCCCTCAGGACCCTCAGGACTAAAAACTCTCCATGCCTCCTCAAGCAACTTCTCTAATTCTCTTATATCTGGTCTTCCTGCCCCCATTACCTCAAACATATCTGCACGCATAACTTGGTCCCACTTTCCTTCTCTCTGCAAAAACAACATTAACTGCAATATAGTATTATAATTCAAAGATCCATTAAAGGGCCATTTTTCATTATCTTCTAGTTTGTACAGGGGCCACCACTGATTACAATACTTGATCAATGTCTTCCTGTTCACATTCCCAACTGGTGGTTCCCCTATATCTTTCCAATGTGCTAGGATACATCCTAGGGGGATTTTCTTTAAAATACCACCACTTTGTCGTCCCCCCATTCTGTACTTTCACCTAAGTGACACATGAAACGTCACTGTGTATGTAGATTTGCCAGAATGACAAAATACTGATTAATAATAAAGTTAGCAGGAAGGTCATGAGGGTCCTAAGACCCTGCAGTCCCTTCGTTCGTCTCCAGTCGCACCCCTCGCCGGATAACGGAATTGCGGATCGGAACTCTGCACTCACTTCACAGCTATGCCGTGTTTCAGTCACTCAGTTCATTCACACACAAGTTGTGACTCAGTCCATTCACACATAAGTACCAAATCCAAATCAATTTTCAGTAAACAATTCCTTATGAGTATTTCTGAGTTCAATACCAATAAATCAATACCGCCACAGAGTACGTTATTGCAAAAGTATGTAGTTTACCCCTGGGCTCGTACCAACGTACTAAATAACAGAGTACACTACTCACAGCGAACGTGCATGAAACCAGAAGTACAAACACTTATGCAAGTTTTGTACCAATACCAGATATATATATATATATATATACCAATACCAGATATATATAGATATAGATATAGATATATATACACACACACCATATATATAGACCGGACCCAATCTGTAGGGAGGTCTGCTGTCTCCCTGCAGCCAAGGTTAAGGATGTCCAGAGGAAACTCCCTACCCTAGTTAGGCCTACCGACTACTACCCTTTATTGGTTTTTCAGTTGGGTAATGATGCAATTCCAGTAAGGAGTCTGAGGGCGATAAAGAGAGACTTCAGGGCCCTGGGACGGCTGGTCAGGGGATCAGGAGCGCAAATAGTGTTTGCTTCTATCCCAACAATTGCAAAGATGGATGCGAAGATTAACAGGAAATGCCAGCTAATCAATGCCTGGCTCAGAGACTGGTGTCGTCGGCAAGATTTTGGGTTCTTTGACCATGGGCTGCTTTTCAGGACACCAGGCCTGCTGGCAACAGACACCAAAAGCCTGTCTCAGAGGGGGAAAAGGGTTTTAGGGCAGCAGTTGGCGGGGCTCATTGACAGGGCTTTAAACTAGGTTCGAAGGGGGATGGGGATAGATCCAAGGTTGCTAGCAAAAATCCTGAAATTGGTGGGCTGGCACTAGACTTGGAAAAGACAGGGGGTGTAACCGGGCTCCTTAGGAAGATGTCTGGGGATAGCAGAACTTTAGCTCCCTCTAGTAAAAAGGAGAAAGGACCTATAGCCCACCTGAAGTGCTTATACACTAATGCACGTAGCATGGGCAACAAACAAGAGGAGCTGGAAGCCATCGTGCACCAGGGTAATTATGATGTAGTTGCCATCACAGAAACATGGTGGGATGACTCTCATGACTATAATGTTGCCATGGATGGCTATAGTCTCTTCAGGAAGGATAGGCGAGCAAGAAGAGGCGGGGGTGTGGCCCTATATATCAGGGAGTGTTATGAATGCTTTGAATTAGAAGATGGTGATAATGGGATTGAGTGTTTATGGGTAAAGATCAGGGGGAGGGCCAACAAGGCAGATATTGTAGTAGGAGTCTGTTATAGACCGCCCAACCAGGATGAGGAGGCAGATGAAATATTCTATAAACGGCTGGGAGAAGTCTCAAGGTCGCGAGCTCTAGTCCTCGTGGGTGACTTCAATTTGCCGGACATCTGCTGGGAATACAATACAGCAGGGAGGGAACAGTCTAGAAAGTTCCTGGAAGGTACTGGGGATAACTTCTTAACACAGTTAGTGAAAGAGCCAACTAGGGAAAGTGCCCTGCTGGATCTGTTGTTTGTCAACAGGGAAGGTCTTGTGGGGGATGTGATGGTCGGAGGCCGTCTTGGCAACAGTGACCACGAAATGATAGGGTTCTTAATTCTGGGAGAAGCAAGGAAGGGGGTCAGCAGAACTGCCACCTTGGACTTCCGGAGGGCGGACTTTGGGCTCTTCAGGAGCCTGGTTGAAAAAGTCCCCTGGGAGGCAGTCCTCCAGGGCAAAGGAGCCCAGGAAGCCTGGATGTTTTTCAAGAAGGAAGTCCTAAAGGCGCAGGAGCAGGCTGTCCCCATGTGCCGGAAGACAAGCCATCAGGGAAAAAGACCGGCCTGGCTAAGCAGGGAGCTAGTGTTGCAGCTTAGGGAAAAAAAGAGGATATATGGCCTTTGGAAAGAAGGGCAGGCCACTCAGGAGGACTACAAAGAGGTAGTGAAGCTATGTAGGGAAAAAATTAGGAAGGCCAAAGCCCAGCTAGAACTAAACCTGGCTTCTGTTGTCAAGGACAACAAAAAAAGTTTCTATAAATATATTGGCAATAAAAAGAGGACTAAGGATAATCTCTGTCCTCTAGTAGACCAGGCTGGTAACGTATTGACTAAGGACAAGGATAAGGCTGAGGTACTTAATGCCGTCTTTGCCTCAGTCTTCAGCAGTAGGACCAGTTGTTCCTTGAGTTCCCTAACCCCTGAGCTAGAATACAGGGATGGGGAGCAGAATGAAGCCCCTGTAATCCAAAGGGAAATGGTGAGGGACCTGCTTCAGCACCTGGAGGTGCACAAATCTATGGGGCCAGATGGGATCCATCCAAGGGTACTGAAGGAGCTGGCGGAAGTGCTCACCAGGCCACTCTGCATCATTTATGAACAGTCCTGGATAACCGGGGAGGTCCCAGCCGACTGGAGGTTGGCAAATGTGACACCCATCCACAAGAAGGGCCGGAAGGAGGATCCGGGGAACTACAGGCCAGTCAGTCTGACATCGGTGCCTGGGAAGGTCATGGAACAGATCATCCTCAGTGCCATCACACGGCACATGCAGGAGAACAAGGTGATGAGGCCCAGTCAGCATGGGTTTGTGAAAGGCAGGTCATGCCTGTCAAACCTGATCTCCTTCTATGATGAGGTGACCCGCTTAGTGGATGAAGGAAAAGCTGTCGATGTTGTCTACCTGGACTTTTGCAAGGCTTTTGACACCGTTTCCCATAGCATTCTACTAGAGAAACTGGCTGCTCGTGGCCTGGACAGGTGTACCCTTCGCTGGGTAAAAAACTGGTTGGATGGCCGTACCCAGAGAGTGGTGATAAATGGAGTTAAATCCAGTTGGTGTCCAGTGACAAGTGGTGTCCCCCAGGGATCGGTGCTGGGACCGGTTCTCTTTAATATCTTTATTAATGATCTGGATGAGGGGATTGAGTGCACCCTCAGTAAGTTCGCAGACGACACTAAACTGGGGGGGCGTGTTGATCTGCTTGAGGGTAGATTGGCTCTGCAGAGAGATCTGGACAGGCTGGACAGATGGGCTGAGGCCAATGGTATGAGGTTCAACAAGGCCAAGTGTCGGGTCCTGCACTTGGGTCACAACAACCCCATGCAGTGCTACAGACTGGGGGTGGAGTGGCTCGAAAGCTGCCTGGCAGAGAAGGATCTGGGGGTGTTGGTGGACAGCCGGCTGAGTATGAGCCAGCAGTGTGCCCAGGCAGCCAAGAGGGCCAACAACATCCTGGCCTGCATCAGGAATAGTGTAGTGAGCCGGAGTAGGGAAGTAATCATCCCCCTGTACTCGGCACTGGTGAGGCCTCACCTCGAGTACTGTGTTCAGTTTTGGGCCCCTCACTACAAGAAGGACATTGAGGTGCTGGAGCGTGTCCAGAGAAGGGCTACCAGGCTGGTGAGGGGTCTGGAGGACAAGCCTTATGAGGAACGACTGAGGGAACTGGGGTTGTTTAGCCTGGAGAAGAGGAGGCTGAGGGGTGACCTTATCACCCTCTACAACTACCTGAAGGGAGGTTTTAGAGAGATGGGGGCTGACCTCTTCTCCCACGTGGCAGTGATAGGACAAGAGGAAACGGGTTCAAGTTATGTCAGGGCAGGTTTAGATTGGATATTAGGAAGCATTTTTTCACTCAAAGGGTCATTAAACATTGGAATGGGCTGCCCAGAGAGGTGGTGGATTCACCATCCCTGGAGGTGTTTAAGAAAAGGGTAGATGAGATGCTTAGGGACATGGTTTAGAAGTGGGTGTTTTTAAATCAGGGTAGGTTAACGGTTGGACTTGATGATCTTAATGGTCCCTTCCAACCTCACTTATTCTATGATTCTATGATTCTATGATTCTATATACCCTCAGGCACTAGTAGCCCGGTATACGGCGCCCTGCGTAAGACATCTCTTATGACTTATGGGAACCCCCTATTGACTGGTCCCTTAACCCAGAACACGTTTTACCTGTATACCAAAAGCTTAAAGAATACCTTGTTAGATGGTCCTTGTCTGCTCCTGCAGTCATCCGATTGAGGCAAGGAGTCCCTCCGGAAAATCCCAGGGGTACCCTAGGGAGTCCTGTTCTCAGCGGGTCCTGCAGCAGAGCAGAGCGGGTCCCATCTGGGGTGCCAGAAATGTTGCTGTGAAAAGCCGAAATCAGGACTCAACAGTCAGAGTGACTATTCAGCAGGTATTCTTTATTGCAGCGCTGGACGCACAGGGGATCACTCTTCCTTATGTGCGTGCCGTAAAGGGTTAGTTATACAGCTAATATACATGCCATATATACATATTCACAAGGTTTACGAGAAATTATCAACATATTCATTTATCATAGGTTACTACCCACTCCCACATGCGCACTATAGTCTCTCGGTGGTCTTCAGAGACATCTGGTGGTCGTTTACTTCTTCCACTCCTCTTCATCGCAGTGTTCTTTTAGTGAACTTTAGCTCTTTACCTCCTTATTCTGCTAACAAAGTCGCAGAGTCTGCAGTCTGCAGCCTTGAGACATTCCGTCTTTCTTTATCTCATGGCAGCTTTGCATTCTGTTCTCAGAGATAAGTTCTGACACAACTTATATATTTCACAATACAACTAATACAACTGTTACATAGTTCATTGCTGCTGCTTGTTTAATGCTTTACAGCTGTTACATAGTTTGTTTTAATGCTTTAGGAAATCAGGCTCTTGCATCATCCTGCTAAAGCACCACCTCTACATATCAATGAATGGAAAACTTTATGGTCTACATGGCAGATGATTATATTGGACCATTCAAATCCTCTTCAAGATATCGATATGTCCTTACAGGGGTGGAAGTAGTCTCTGGCTTGCTCATGGCCACTAAGCGTTGGAGAGCCGATGGGCAAAATAGGATTGCAATTACAAAGCAGGATGCTTAAAGTTTTTTCCAGTGTTAGAGAAGCATCTCTTGAATCTGGTTGGAAATGGAGTAGCATAAAGATGGGACATAAACACACAGGCACTTTTTTCCTGATTGCCCGCAACACAAGTAGCAACGAAAGAGTCAGGTTCCCTCCCTGTGAACCTTACAGGAATCTCTCCATTGCTGTTAGTCAATCAAGTCCTTGGGGAAGGAAAGATCCCATAAGATTTCAAGGGTCACCAAGGAAAGACTATTCATTATGATGGTCTTGTTTTCTGAGGAATGGTAAAAGACCTTCCAAGTTGAAGTACTGAGAGATGCAATTTCTTTTTAATTTCTAGGAACTGCCTTTTCCTGTTATTTCTTCCCCACCATAAGCTACAACTCCAGAAAATATGTAACACATGCCTAACATTAGGCACATTTTCAAATCCCATTGATTTCTATGACATTCAGGCATGTGCTTAAAGTAAAATTATAGTTCCTTCTTCCCCTTGGCAAAAGAAGTTATCCCGTGATTTAAAGAACATCATGCATACATAGCAGTAAACAATTTATTTTAGGTTCAAGACCCACAAAAAGGTATAGTAAATAATCATCTTATTTCCTGTGCATCTTTCAAATCTTCATTTTCAGGGCCATTGCTATTAACAGCCACTAATCATGGATTCATAGAATAATTAAGGTCAGAAGGGACCTCTGGATTTTATCTAATCTGGCCTGATGCTAAATGCAGGCTTAATTAAATCAGGTTGCACAGGACCTTGTCCAGTTGAATTCTGAATATCTCCAAGGATGGAGGTTCTATTATTATTTTTATTTTTGCTGGTGTTGCTATTAAAATTATATATTGCAAAAAAAGGAAGCAAAAGTTGAGACCAAATATCCTAGCTACTCTAAAAACTCCCAGTTCTGTCATCAGTGCCTATATGAACTTTTAATGCATCCTTAAGTGGGATGTTCTCCCCAAAGATGCAGTGAAAATTTGTTATTTAAGTCAATACAACTGAAGCAAAATAAGCATTGTGTTATTAGGAACTCCTCAGAGGATGCCAACTATAATATAATTCTGCGTTTACACATCTTTGCCCTCCCTGCTCCCTTCTGGGTAAATGAGAGTTCATAATATCCCAAAACTCATGGCAAACCAGACAGAGGTAAGGTGGGTGATGATTGCATGGAGGGAAGAAAGAGCAGGCTGCAAGGGATCTTAGGAAGGGTATAAATGAGCGGAGAGAACCCATACAAACTCTTAGCTGGAATGGCAAGGCATTAAAAACAAAACACATCCGTGAGCTAAAAGCCTGAAGATACAGGTATTTGTAGCAGTTTTGCTATAGTATCCATTTTCTGAGGGGTGAGAGGTAGAGAAAGGGGATGAACTGTCACCAGCAAGAGGCTGGTGCAGGTGAGACTCCAGTACAAGAGGAAGGAGAAAGGGATGATGATGATGATGATCAGAAAAAACAAGGGCAGATGGGGGAAGCTGATTGCCATACTGACTGATGGGAGTTGTGAGCTGGTGGTGGACAGGAGCCTGGGGAAATAATAACTCAGAAAATTAGGGGCATCAGTGGTCAGATCCCCTGGGGAAAGCAGCTCCTAAATGAAAGCTGAATAGGGGGGAGAAGATGGCTTAGGAATAGAGATGGGAGCAAAGGAGTGAGAGTACAAGACCTGTAAAGTCTGTAAAGATTATTATAGACACTATTAAATTGGAAGTGCCATTTCCTCCCCCCACCCCTCTTAAAATAAGCCACGTGAGAAGGGGAATCATAGTGAACTGAAAATCCAGAAGCTACATCATCAGGCAGGGTTTTCATGCTCTCCTGGGCCTATCACAGAAACCACCCACTATTTCCATTTCCTTACCTCCTACTGCTATAGCATTTTATAATCCCGTTGTATTGTTCTGTTTTTCTCTCTTTCTTTTGCTCTGTAAAAAGCAGACAGGGGATATATTTACATAACTTGTTGTTCCTAAACTAGCACAGGCTGTAAATTATTCCTGAGCATCTGCTATCAGATTCTGATGGATGTCCTTAGCTGTTTGATACAATCTCCATGAAGTCAACATTGAATATGCTTCCTCACTCCATTCTGGTCCAGCACTAGCACCAATCTCCTCCCTTATGTCTTCATCTCCTTTCAGCTGGTTTCCCCTCAATGACTCTCAAATCTACCCAGATCCCTTTTTTTTTTTCCCAGTTCCAAACCCAATATTCTCACACTCCAGTTCTCAAACCATGTTCTCTTCCAGAAAACTTCTTACCTATCTTCCCGCCATCCTAAAAGAAGGTCTTAGATAATCAGTCTTCATAACAGTTAGTTTCTTTGCACACATCTTGGACTGCTTAGACTAAAAGAACCGAAGAAATTTGTTAGGAGCTACAGTTCTAGATTTGCATCTAATACCCGACTCCAGCAAAATCCATGAGATGCAGGGAAGGTACCTTGTGCAAGGATGCACAACACTGACAAGGAGTTCTCTTGCTTCAAAAACTGAACTGACCCTTTAATGTTAAGAAAAAAAAAAAAAAAGAACCTAATTTCATCCTTGCTGTAGCTCCAGATTGCAATTATAGCTCCATGCACAACACTTACAAGCACACAGTAAAAGACAGGACTACTTCTTCTTCCCACAACATATGCCCTGACATTCAAAGTCCAGAGTGATTGCACCAAGGCAGACCAGCTTTGTGTCTTGTGGCCTGACTGGAGTATGTTCCTTACAAGTTGGCTCTTCACTGGATTTATATAAGAAGTTACTGTGCAGTGCTGTTAGCTTTGCTTATGACTGGATGCATGCATTCCTTGTTTCAGGTTTGAATTTATGCTTCTTTTGTGATGTCCATAGATCCAAAGGGCCACCTGATATTAGAGTGCTAAGCAGTATCTCAAGCACTCAACACCTGAGCTCATAACAACATAAAACGTTCTCCAGAGTTGATATGGCTTCTGAAGTTTCCATTTATATTTTGTGCAAACTGAGAAATAAAACCACCACTTATATGTCATGTGGATGTTGTTAGCGTCACTTTGGAGGCCATTTCAGAATAATGTCGTTCTTCCTAAAATTTAATGTTTTCTTGTATTGGGATGTAGTATTTTCATTTTTGGACGCAATATTTTCATTTTTGCGATCTTAGATACTATGGCTCTGCATATGCTGGTAAACTAAACAGAAACAGTAACAGTAAGTATATACTAGTAAATTCAGCTCTACACTGGAAGTCAACCATCCAACAGTTTTTAACAAACTGTTATCCTGGACATGGTTTTGGTCAGTGCCATTTAGGGCTCTCCTAAACAGCCCTTGAAGAGTTAGTAATAGGAATACATGCTTTCTTGGAGATTCAGGGAGTTCAATTGCATGAATGCAAGCCGTTCCACACCAGCAGGTCTGAGTGCTGAAGAACAGTCCCTAGTCACATTTAAATCACTTGAATAAAGCCACTGATATCAAACTACACATTCCTCCAATATTTTAAGGAATTCACAAAATATGAGTTCCATGTGGAACTGTAATATGTCTTGTTCCCCAAATGTGTGGATGAAGAACACCTTAACTTACGACATTTACTTTCTGTACTTGTGTTTTCTTGTTATCCCACATGACTTGGGAATTATTTCATACTTTATTCCATTGTCCTGGTTTGAGGTAAAACAGGACCAATTTTGTTAAGTAACTTCGCTTCTTAGCTGGGCCTCTCCTAACTACTGAAATTAACAGCATATTGTGCAGACAATGTTCACTCTCTCAGAGTGATAAGACGTATGTTTATAGCTGATGTCCAGACATAGTATGCAGGGAGGCTCTTGCTTATATTTATTGTTCTAACACCCAAGGCCAACCAGCTGTGTTATTTGCCACGTTGGAGGGTCGGAAGCGGAAAAGCAAAATGGGGTCCCACCTGCAGGGAGGAGCGGACAGGGCAGGTGACCCAAAACTGACCAACAGCATATTCCATCCCATCTGCCTCATGCTCAGTATAAAAGCTGACGGAGCAAAGGGTCAGCTCCCTTCTTTTTCCCTTCTTCCTTCAATGGCCGACATCTGAGGAGGACTCTGCCTGTTCGTCTGCCTTTGGACCCGATCCTGAATTCAGAGCCGGAATCCAGTTCCCGTCCGTCACTGAGTCCAGCCTGGGACTGCCCCAGCGCCAGCCGGTGTTGTGATTGTCATCCTGGGAGCTTGATATGGTTTTGTATATTTCTCATTATTTCCTTTTATTGTATTATTAATATTTAATTAAAGTAGTTTAGATCCTTCTAAACTCGTAAGTCTCTTTTTCCTCCTCTGCCTCCCTCTTTGAAGAGGGGTAGAGGGGAGCATCTGTCGGTCCCATCTGGGGTCCCCTATGTCCCCAGTGGCCGATTTGGCCTAAACCATGTGTCCTGGTTTGAGGTAAAACAGGACCAATTTTGTTCATTAGCTTCGCTTCTTAGCTGGGCCTCTTCTAACTACTGAAATTAACGGCATATTGTGCAGACAATGTTCACTCTCTCAGAGTGATAAGACGTATGTTTATAGCTGATGTCCAGACATGGTATGCAGGGAGGCTCTTGCTTACACTTATTGTTCTAACACCCAAGGCCAACCAGCTGTTATTTGCCACGTTGGAGGGTCGGAAGCGGAAAAGCATAACGGGGTCCCACCTGCGGGGAGGAGCGGACAGGGCAGGTGACCCAAAACTGACCAACAGGGTATTCCATCCCATCTGCCTCATGCTCAGTATAAAAGCTGACGGAGCAAAGGGTCAGCCCCTCTCTTTTTCTTTTTGCCCTTCTTTTTGCCTTCTTGCTTCAATGGCTGACGTCTGAGGAGGACTCTGTCTGTTCATCTGCCTTTGGACCAATCCTGAATCCAGATCCGGAATCCAGTTCCCGTCCGTCACTGAGTCCAGCCTGGGACTGCCCCAGTGCCAGCCGGTGTCGTGATTGTCATCCTGGGAGCTTGATACGGTTTTGTATATTTCTCATTATTTCCTTTTATTGTATTATTAATATTTCATTAAAGTAGTTTAGTTCCTTCTAAACTCATAAGTCTCTTTTTCCTCCTCTGCCTCTCTCTTTGAAGAGGGGTAGAGGGGAGCATCTGTCGGTCCCATCTGGGGTCCCCTATGTCCCCAGTGGCCGATTTGGCCTAAACCACGACATCATGACATCCATGCTAGCAGATTAAAAGATTTAGTACAAAACTAATAAAAAGTTAGTAGCATACCCGTTCTGCTTGGCAACCTCTTCAAGCAATACCGTATATAATCCAATCCACACTTATTTATCCTACTTAGCAAAAAGACATTTGCAAAATGTAGATGTACAGTCTTGCACGCCATCGAATGAGGCAATCAAGATATGTCTATCCCTTCAGAAGTAAGAAAACTCTGTTGGAGTCAATATCTTTTGGCAGGTGGTATAGAGAAAAGGAGAATGAAAAGAAAGAAGATTTGAGAGGAAGATTTGAGAGAAAGATTGAGCTATAATCACTGCAAAAGTTTCTATAATGGAAAATCCAGCCACTGCTTTGCATGGTTCTATTCTATCTGGTTTGTTCAGGTTGGCATTAAACAATATAAGATTAAGCACTTGTCAGGTGAACTAATGAGTTTTGGATTGATTTCTGTCTTCTGCAATGCTACTAGCATTTTTGACAGGCATGATTTATAGGGCATTCTTTGGGCCTGTTCATGAGAAGAGCTGTTTATTTTGGTTGATGGACAGGGTTTCTAATGTTCCCAGTGGAGTGTGCAGATGGCAGGAAGGATAGTAATCTTTGAGACCATCTCTTAATATCTAGGGTATGTCTCTTATAAATTTGTAATCAAGATCTCAAGAAACTAATGTGGGCAGGCTGCCTTTGAAATTGTTTTTGCGACCTTTGGCCAATGTAATGCTCCCTGAAAAACGTATGTCTGGTACTTTTGCTGTTTTGTAAATGGAGCTTGTATAGGCAATCAAGGAACTATACTTTCCTTTTCAACTGATGTGACATATATACACAGACGCAGAGTTTTACACATTTACAGTTCTATTCCCTCTGGCTTAGATGACTTTTTTTGTACTTTTTATGCCTATGGATATTTAGTGCGCTCATAGACTATGAAAAAAGCAGCCAGGCAGTCTGTGTTGGAAACCTAATGGAATCTCTAAGGCGTGAAGATAACAAATCTAAGCACCTGCACCACTGAATAATTTTTATTCTCATCTGCTGTTCTTTCTGTCATTTGATATTTTTTTCTATTTGTCTTGCTTATAATTAGATTGTACAGTCTTGGAAAGGTAGGAATGTAGGCCAGGTCTAAGCTGATATAGTTGCATTGACCGAAAAAGCTGCACCAATATAGAGAGAATATGCGGCTTTCTTTTATAATTTTCTTAATTCTAAAGACTAAATAATGAATTTTTAAAGAGGGTGCAAAATCCATTGAATAACACTTATATGAGTATTTCCTGAAAGCTTAAGAGAAAAGGACTGATTGTGGTGTGAATTTAAACATATAAGATGGACTACTTTCACAGCTGTCAGATGGTAAATAATGGTACCACCATGCTAAGATGATTCCATGGTTCGACTCTAATTCCAGGCCTGCACAGCTCCGTTGTCAAAAATTTGGTTTCCTAGCACTAGGAACCTAATAGGAGGTTTGATGCTCAGAGAATTTAAACTGATGTTGTATTTAACCTTAGGCTTACAAGTTTGAAGCCTTTGACCTTTTATTCAGATCCTTTTGGCCTTTTCAGTCGTACTACTAAGTCCAATGATGGGGCTCTCTTCTGCCCCCCACCCCCTCTCAAGTACATGTACCTCTTAAAACAAACCCTAATTTTTCAAGAAGGCCACTCTATCACTGTACCATTCTGCGTGTAAGATGATGATTTTTTCCCTTCAGAACAACTATGAACACTGATTCCAGGTTAAACCTAAGCAGAGGTATAATGATGCTCTAATGGCTAGCAGAGCCATTGAAGAGTTGAGTGACACAGTTACCTCCATAGTCTTCTGACACTGTTTGAAGTGGGCTTGGGTGCATGAGACACCCATACAGGACAGACAGAGATGACACATGTAGGACAGCTGTGCCCTTCTGGACAGGCAGCTTCTGGGCAGCCCAAATACCACTTGATGTCTGTGATTAAGCAGCTGAATCAAGCCTTGCATATACCGTCTCCCACAGCATTTTCCTGGAGAAACTGGCTGCTCATGGCCTGGACAGGTGTACCCTTCGCTGGGTAAATAACTGGCTGGATGGCCATGCCCAGAGAGTGGTGGTGAATGGAGTTAAATCCAGTTGGCATCCAGTCACAAGTGGTGTTCCCCGGGGCTTGGTGCTGAGGCTGGTTCTTTTTAATATCTTTATCAATGACCTGGATGAGGGGATCGAATGCACCCTCAGTAAGTTCGCAGATGACACTAAACTAGGCGGGCGTGTTGATCAGCTTGAGGGCAGGAGGGCTTGACAGAGGGATCTGGACAGCCTGGACCAATGGGCTGAGGCCAATGGTATGAGGTTCAACAAGGCCAATTGAATAGAATTGGTTTGGGTTGAATAGAACAGAATGGTTTGGGTTGGAAGGGACCTTAAAGATCATCTAGTTCCAACCCCCACGCCATGGGCAGAGACACCTTCCACTTAACCAGATTGCTCAAAGCCCCATCCAACCGGGCCTTGAACACTTCCAGGGATGGGGCACACACAACTTCCCTCGACAACCTGTGCCAGTGTCTCACCACCCTCAGAGTAAAGAATTTCTTCCTAAAATCTAATCTAAATCTCCCCTCTTTCAGTTTAAAACCATTACCCCTCATCCTATCACTACACTCTTTGATAAAGAGTCCCTCCCGAGTTCTCCTGTAGGCCCCCTTTAGTTACTGGAAAGGGCTATAAGGTCTCTGCCTCTGCCAAGATCTGTGAGTCATGCAGGACCGGAACGACAGGACACACTGATGCGATGCACAGTCGAACATTTATTTCCGCTACAAGCCCGATTTTATAGACAGATCAGCTTAGTTTACGCAACTAGCTAAATGTTAATTGGCTAATTCCCCCGGGCACGAACTGTCTATGTGACCCGTCTTTGTCTTCCATTGGTTCCTTTTGATGTTGCCTTTATGTTGCAAACATCTTGCAATGTCCCGTTATCATTCCGTCCTTGATGGTTACTCCAACTCTTGGCTCCTTTTCCAGCTGCCAGCTGTCTCTTCTTGTGTCCTTCCCAGCCTCTGTACCCGAGATAAAGGTGCAGCCTAAAACTATCTAATGCCTTGCAATCTCATGAGGAGTAGAGGCTTACACATTCTGTTTAGACAAAGAGGTAGTTATCATGTTTATACTGATACTCTGTAGCTTCTGAAGATCAAGGGCAAAGAGGGCTACAGCATTCAGGCACAGCTGCTACTCTGAGCAATTTAAGGTGATGTCAGAGGCATTGCAGTTTCCTTGGCCTACAATGTTAAAAGTTTCATGTTCTATTAAAAGCTTGAAAGCTCGGTTAGTCAGGACCCGGCAGGTCTCCCCGGAGCCTTCTCTTCTCCGAGCTGAACAGCCCCAACTCTCTCAGCCTGTCTTCATAGCAGAGGTGCTCCAGCCCTCTGATCATCTTTGTGGCCACCAAAAGCATATTGGTGATGGCGGCAACACTAGCAAGAGTGACAGCAGAGCTGACAGCCAGGTCAGGGAAGAAAGCAAATGCAGTGAGGGCTGCCAAAGCAGCAGGAGCACCCAAACTTGCTGTCCTGGTTTGAGGTAAAACAAGACCAATTTTGTACAGTAACTTCGCTTCTTAGCTGGGCCTCTTCTAACTACTGAAAATTAACAGCATATTGTGCAGACAATGTTCACTCTCTCAGAGTGATAAGACCTATGTTTATAGCTGATGTCCAGGCATGGTATGCAGAGAGGCTCTTGCTTATACTTATTGCTATAACACCCAAGGCCAACCAACTTTGTTATTTGCCCCATTGGAGGGTCGGAAGTGGAAAAGCACAGTGGGGTCCCACCTGCGGGGAGGAGCGGACAGGACAGGTGACCCAAAACTGACCAACAGGGTATTCCATCCCATCTGCCTCATGCTCAGGATAAAAGCTGAGGGATCAAAGGGGCAGCCTCTCTTCCTCTCTCTTCCTTCAATGACCGACGTCTGAGGAGGACTCTGTCTGTTCGTCTGCCTTTGGTCCCGATCCTGAAATCCAGATCCGGAATCCAGTTCCTGTCCATCACTGAGTCCAGCCTGGGACTGCCCCAGTGCCAGCCGGTGTCGTGATTGTCATCCTGGGAGCTTGATACGGTTTTGTATATTTCTCATTATTTCCTTTTATTGTATTATTAATATTTCATTAAAGTAGTTTAGTTCCTTCTAAACTCATAAGTCTCTTTTTCCTCCTCTGCCTCTCTCTTTGAAGAGGGGTAGAGGGGAGCATCTGTCGGTCCCATCTGGGGTCCCCTATGTCCCCAGTGGCCAATTTGGCCTAAACCATGACACTTGCATAAGTGACAGAAATAACAGAAACATAATATTTTCCAAAACACATCTACTGCTAAGGTCATTTACTACTAAGACAACTTCTTATATCTTGCAATAGGTACCCATAGTATAGAGACAAATCAAGCTTAAAATGAGCACAGGACCAGAAAGGACTGTTGACATTCAAGCACTAACGTACAAACAGCCCTTTTATACATTCATTGGACACACTTGGCTTTGTTCCAGAGTTGTTTCTTGGCTTAAATAGCATGCTTTACCTTTCTTATCCACAAAAACCTAAATAGTTTGAGTAGTTTTGCCTCCTCTTTGCCTCAGCTAAACAATGCAACCCTTTCTCATGGGATTTTATAGTCCAAGCATCCCTTTGCCCTCCCTTTAGGGAGATGCTAGGTCTCCCTGCTGATGCTCCAAGTAATTTAATTATATTAGTGAGGCATCAAATCTCTGCTAAAACACTGTGACTTGCTACAGCATGTATAATCTTAGAGTTGCTGCCTCATCTGTGAGCACACAGCTTATGGTTGGTTTGGAGCTAGGCATAGCATGTCCTCAGAGCTGCCTGCGAATGCAGCATAAACATAGTGTCAGCCTCCTCATTTATGAATTATTCAATCTTCCTTCTCTAAAGGTTCATCACTAAACTTGACCCAGTTTTATTACTTTTTTTTTTTCTAAACCAGCATGTCAAAACTATCTATACAATTTCAGGTGAGTTCTCATCACAATTTTGTGTGGAGAAATTAATGAATCCTTACCTCTGCTGGAAATACCTCATCAAGCAATCACAGCTGCTTTTCCTATGGCTGTATGCTGTTGAACACTCTCCTCCTATGATTGACGAGAATATCCTGATCTTTTTTCCCTTAAGATGTTAATAAGTGATTACCTAGCAGTTTATACATTAAATTCTTGCTATTACTACCTCAGCTCGTGAGCTTCCATATTGTCGTAAGAAATTTAACCATCTTTGCCCTTGTCCACTACATTATCCATTTCTTCCAATGTGGTATCTAATTTTCGCTCTGCACTGATGATGCCTTCCTCCTTCATGCCATCAGCAAATTTCATAAGCAATCTCTTATACTTCATACCAAGATTACTGTTTAAAAAAATAATAATGCGTGAACCCAGCCTATGTAAGCAAGCTATTTCTAGCTTCATATCACCTCTTGTAATACAGTTTCTTACCTCTTTAAAGCTCTTGAAGGAATCCCCATTTTCTGCTCCTTAACAGCATATATCTTATGTGGCAGCAACTAAATATATTTTATTAACATTTAGCTCTACTGGATTGACCAATTTTTTTAACAAAACCCATTCATTTTATTTGTGAAAGATACATAGTTTCTCTATAGAAAACATTTATTTTTATGCCATATCTCCTCTATTTCCATCATTTGAACATTCCATTACTTGGAGACTCCTAAAGTAGTGCATGCTATTGAGATCGAATTGATGAAACTGAAGTCTAGTGCATAATTTGTTTTCCCTTTGTTATATATGGGTATTGTATTTTCTATTTCCATTTGTTATACATGATAACGCTTAATAATTCAAACATTTGTTTCTGACTTTGTAATTTTAGGTTAGTTGATGATAGTGTCCATTACACCCATTGTGAGAATGAAACTCATGAGGCATTGACTCTATTTTGTCTATGGTAATTTCGGGATCCATATCTTTATTATCATTCTGACCTTAATGTCAAAATTATAAAAAACAAAGAAAAAAATTGCATCCAGTTTTAGGGCCAGTCCTGGGCTGACCATGCTTTCTTTGGGCTTGAACAGTGGAAAATTAAGGGCTGAGCTAGACGTCCCACACCCTCCCCATCACCTTCACTCACATGCTTACAGGAGGATGCACCAGCTGCCTAGAGCTGTATACCCTCTACACTAGCAGCAAAATGAGGCAGATTTTTCTCATGTAGGGTGGGATGTTTTATGCCCCTTAGTCCCTTTGTGTCTGCTTTGGCTTAGCCATAGTTTAAACTAGCAAACACTTTGGAATCTAACTTGTTTGCAGCAAGTTCCTGCCAGAGTTCAGAGAGTTACTTCAGGACTCAGAATGAACACTCAGACTGCGCTGCAATTTTATTCAGTCCTGCAGTCAATAAATCTCCCCTCCCTCAAATGAGTGAGTGAGCGCAGCACACAATCTATTTCTCACTACTGTTTTTCTTTGGTTTGATCTGTTAAGAGCAAAAGCTATTTTGCTTCCCATTTGGCCCCCGCAGGTTAAAAGGACAGATTAATTTGGGTGAAATTGTACAACTGTCACCTACCAGTTTTAAATGAGGGTCTGGGAAAGGATTACCCAGGACTTCGGGTGGCAGATGACTTTTTTTTCTCATACTGCAAATCAAAAATTAATTTGTGGGAAGAAAAAAATGGTCTTGAAGAAAATCTAATAACTTTGATGGGATATTGTAGGTAATCCAAAGTTCACTTTCTGTCCTCAAAACCCTGCTGCTCACACAATATAGCAAATGAATCAATCCCAGACTATTATGGATTATTATTACTTCTGTGTATATAGCAATAAAACCTTATGGGCATGACTGTTGTCTTCTCATTTCCCATCTGTGTCTTGTGTCAGTGAGCTGTACCAGTGACCTTTTCTATGATCACAGCCATTCTCTGTTTGTACTGCAATTTCCCCCCTTGTGCGGTGGAAATAATGACAACTTTCTTTCCAAGGGCATAGGACGATATGACAATGAATACTGTTGCATGTGTCTAATTCAAAGTCCACTGAAGTAGCTGAGAATATTTCAGCCAAATTCAACATGCACTCAATCAGGTGCTATAAAGGTCACAGAATCACAGAATGGTCAGGGTTGGAAGAGATCTCTGGAGATCATCTAGTCCAACCCCCCTGCCACAACAGGGACACCTACAGCAGGTTGCACAGGACGGCGTCCAGGCGGGTTTTGAACGTCTCCAGTGTGGGAGACTCCACAACCTCTCTGGGCAGCCTGTTCCAGTGCTCTGCCACCCTCAAAGGAAAGAAGTTCCTCCTCATGTTAAGATGGAACTTCCTATGCTCAAGTTTGTGCCTGTTACCTCTTGTCCTATCACTGGGCACCACTGAAAAAAGACTCTTCTCATCTACCTGGCACCCTCCCCTTAAGTATATATAAGTATTGATAAGATCCCCCCTGAGTCTTCTTTTTTCTAGACTAAAAAGACCCAAGTCCCTGAGCCTTTCCTCATAAGAAAGATGCTCCAGTCCCCTAATCATGTTTGTAGCTCTTTGCTGGACCCTCTCCAGCAGTTCCCTGTCCTTCTTGAACCGGGGAGACCAGAACTGGACACAGTACTCCAGATGCAGCCTCACCAGGGCAGAGTAGAGGGGGAGGATGACCTCCCTCGACCTGCTGGCCACACTCTTCTTGATGCACCCCAGGATGCCATTGGCCTTCTTGGCCACCAGGGCACATTGCTGGGTCATGGTCATCCTGTTGTCCACCAGGACTCCCAGGTCCCTTTCCACAGAGCTGCTCTCCAGGAGGTCAGCCCCCAACCTGTACTGATGCATGGGGTTATTCCTCCCCAGATGCAGTACCCTACACTTGCCCTTGTTGAATTTCATCAGGTTTTTTTCTGCCCAACTCTCCAGCCTGTCCAGGTCACGCTGTATGGCGGCACAGCCTTCTGGCGTGTCAGCCACCCCTCCCAGTTTTGTATCATCAGCAAACTTGCTGATGGTACACTCTATCCCTTCATCCAGGTCATTGATGAATATATTGAACAGGACTGGACCCAGTACTGACCCCTGAGGGACACCACTTGTTACTGGCCTCCAACTGGACTCTGCACTACTAACCACAACCCTCTCAGCTCTATATCTGTCAACCACAATAGGTCAAATAATTCTATTACAGAAAAAATATCATGATTCATTTATCCCCATTTGTGAGGCACCAAATCATATAGCAATCAACCCTAATTTCTGCAAACAGATTTGTTTATTCATTTATTCATCATTCATTTTTCATTCCATAATTTTCAGCCTTTGGCAGGTTCCTCTTAAAATTAGTCAGTGCTTATTGCCCAGAATGATGTTCTGTGATTGCCCATCTGAGTCATATGGCAAGGGTTTTAATCTGCCTGGTGGAATGATGGAAAGAGAAGAATAACAAATTGGGATTATTTTTTTTTCTTTTTATTATTTTCCAACTGATAAATCCCCTAAAAGTTTTCAGACTGGTGTGCAAATCCCTGGAGAAATTGAATTTACATAGATTACTGTGTTAAATGTCCAAACGTGACCTTTCTCTGTGGCCTTTCCTGGAACTTTGGAATTAGGCAATGGACTATAGGCTATGTCCATCCTGGTTAATTAAATGTTTCTGGTACTGGTCTTTGACAGAAAGGCCAATAGGCAAGGATCATCCGACATTCACACAAGTAGCATTTCTTACTGTCCAAAACTGAGTGGCTGTATGCAAAGTGCCAATTGAGATTGATTTCTCACCCATGAAAACTTCCAGGCTATTCCAGGACTTGGCACAAGGAAAAACTTTTACAAATATACAATTTAAAAGTTCAAACTCCAGAATCTGGGAATACTCTTTGACAACCAAAACCTCAGAGTCCAGCAGAACGCAGGCTGAAAACTGTGGCTTTAGATGAATAAACAGTTTTACTGAAGATCAGAAAGGGATGGTGGGTCCATGCAAATTCACGCATATAATTTGGTCTTCTAATGTCAACTTTGGTCTCAACTGTCTCTCTTTACAGCTAATGGAGAGAAAAATGTGACTCCAGAGACTCATTTGGAAAACCTGCACAATGTGAAGAGGCTTGGTGCCTTTAAATAGGTGAAAGCCATTAATAATTTGATCACATGAAACTTGGAAAATTTTACACTTCAACAGGTTAAAATATCTCTCATTCAGATTTTCTCATTCTTTTATTTTTTTTCCCCCAAACCTATTCATCTATTTCCAATTCCCAACTTCATATAATAAATTTAATTTGAAAAGATTTAAAATAACACATGAAATTATTTGAGCACATATATATAATGAAGACATCAGACCAAATCTCACGGCAAGGATAGGGAAAGATAGGTGAAGTTTGTCTGGGGAAGCTGTGAAATCTCCAACATGGGAGGATTTTAATAACAGACTACACAAATATCTATCTGAAAGACACTCTCTGAGCCGATATTTTTCTGGGACAAAGGAACGGACCAGAAGACCTATTGAGACCCCGATTACCTTATTATCTAGGAGCCTAGGGTTTCATAGATTTATGGTTGTTAAAATCTTATGACCAGGAATTTCATGTCACCCTCCTGGACAACAGGCAATCAGATAAAAGTACAGATAATCAAATTAGATGTTTCAGTTTTGAGAAATGTATACTTAACCCTATTTTGTCAAAATACAAAATGTCAGCCATTATTTTAATGGCTATTTTGCATAATGTAATCCTTTCAAACAGAATTGTTTAATATATCCTTCTCCGGTGATTTTTATGTTAAGATCTAAAAGTGAATAAAAGAAACATTTTATCTACAGGTGTTAACTTCATATTATTTTATAGATAGGGAAACAGAGGCAAGGAGAAAAAAGAAGACTAGTTTTGAAATCCCCACGAATGCCATAAAACCATGATTTCGCCCATGTTTTCAAGCATTAACTGCCTGTTTGTACTTGTGTTTGATGTCAATAATCTGAGCCAGTAAATTACTTTAACTACAAATTGTGAAGCCAGTTATGACAACATACAGAGTCCTATGTTCCTTGGATACGTATAAAACAAAATATTTGGACATCCAAATATCATCATGGGAGAATGAGACCTATGGATCAGAGGAACATATACAGTTTGTATTTGCTGACATAAATTAAATCCCTTTCAAGAAGAGCTTAAAAATCTGTTCCTGACCTTTGTGATTCAGCAGCAGACTCAGAACGTTGACCCTGATTATCTCACATTTTAACCAGAAGACACACTACCTCTCACATTTGATCAATTCCGTAATATGTCACCTCAGTCATATCTCCCATCTTCTAATTTAAACTCTTTGCAGTGTAATCTGCTAAAACCATTATTTTCTACAGGAGTAAAATCCTTTGTTGTTATTCATTTTTGGGGCTCTGCAGAGTTAAAAAGAACTTCATGTGACCTTCAAGATGGAAGGTCTCATTGGATTTACCACCTGCTCCACTGATGGCCAACAGACCAACTTTTAAGGTGTTCAGAATATATTTTGGTAGTGAGTATAGTTTTAGCAGAAATTTAATCAACTTGCCCCTGTTAAATATTTATCCAATTATGCAAGTGAAAAGCGAAAAATGAATTAATCCCTTTTAACATAATATAAAATAGCACATAGCAGAAGGGAATTTTATCATTAAAGATATAATGAGATCATGAACACCTCCAAAGGGGTGAGTTAATCAAATAAGGCCATAATATGACAAGCAGCTTGTCAGAAGAAATTCTATTTGCTGCAGTATGCGAGTTGCATTTGAGTTAATAATTCTACCATTCTACCAACCTTCTTAGAGGATGTCACACTCAGCTTCGCTGATGGAGGAGGACAAAAGTAGATTGTATGAAAGGGGAACTCCAAGAGCTGATATTGAAAGTCGTTGTAATTACAGGAATTGCTGACATTTACAGATACAGACCTTTCCCCCAGGCACATAATGTGTATTGCACTCCGCTCTCCAAAATAATAATAAACCACACACACTAAGTATGGATATATGTACACTTGAAGAACTAGCTGTATAGAGAGAATGGTCTGAAGCATATCACAGAATGGTCAGGGTTGGAAGGGACCTCTGGAGATCATCTAGTCCAACCCCCCTGCCACAGCAGGAACACCTACAGCAGGTTGCACAGGACGGCGTCCAGGCGGGTTTTGAATGTCTCCAGTGTGGGAGACTCCACAACCTCTCTGGGCAGCCTGTTCCAGTGCTCTGCCACCCTCAAAGGAAAGAAGTTCCTCCTCATGTTAAGATGGAACTTCCTATGCTCAAGTTTGTGCCCATTACCTCTTGTCCTATATGGCAGAGGAGACTCAAGATTTTTATTTTTCTTTTGAAAAGGAAGAGTTTAAGGCCATATCCTTAGCTGGTCCAAAACCTTACAGCTCCATTGACTTCAGCTGAGCTCTGATTATTTACACAGGCTAATGCTCTGTCTCACAGTAACTAATCTTTTCCCATTAATGTTTACCTGCTGTGCCATAATGACTACAAAACACCTGACAATAGCTAGACAGTGGGTGTGCTGTGACTGCCACTTACTACACAAATCATAATTGTGGCAGATTGAAAGACACAGACTCCGATATGCAGGGTTGAAATCGAAATAGAAATCGAAATCCCCTTTATTAAGCAAGCATGCTCTTTATATACTTTTCTACCAAGGCCAGTAACTTTCCATCTTACTTGTTCACACCATCGCACACTCTAAATGATAACGTTCCCACCTTATCTAGGGTGTTGCTTCCCACAACTCCCTCATCTGCCAAAGCAGCAGCTGCAGCTGCTCATTCCTCCCATGGCTTATGGCCTATTAGTTGTACCACACTTAACCTGTCTGTTGCCTCAGTCCCCACACATAATCATGCTACTGGTACCTTGCACTTCCTCCATTTATTTGTCATATCCATCTGGTGTCCCTCTTACATAGACTAAGAGTAGATACTGTCTACAAGTGCAGTTCTCATCCTACATTGGGAATGAAAATAGCATTGCAATAGCAATAAGCAACAATTAGCATCTGATTTCTAATAGCAACAACACAGTAATATAGAAGCGCTCTCCCTCCAGGAGCTCGAGGTGCTTGGACTACTTTGTAAGTGGTGTTTTGTAGAAGATTAAATAGAAGGTAGTAAAAGAGCAAAGGATTAGCTTGTGATTATACTATTGGCAGATCTTCTTCCAGCTGTAAAAGAAAAAAATGATGAGGAAATTCATATCATTATTAAGCATAACTTCACCACAGGTAATAAATGCTACCAAGTCTAAAGCTGTACAGAAGCTGACATAATAAATCCTGAATCCTGGCAAAATTCATTAAAATTCGTATTTTGTGAACTCTCTGAAAAAGAACCAAATAACTGCTGACACAGTTTGCTAGCTTTGGATAAGCTTGTCTTGAAAAATTCAAGAATTCACACAGCTGAAGCAGAAGGAACTCTCACGGATTTAAGTTTAAAATCATGTTCACTTGTCTACAGGGACCTATCTTACTGATCTTGTGATCTTCATATAAGAACAGAAGACATGAGAATGCCACCTCTGAACCTTGCTCATCTGAAACACAGCTTCTTCTAAAAACAATAATTTTCCAGGAACTGAGATGTGGCAGTCATATTGTATCTGAAATGGCTTAAAGAAGAAAATACTATCATAGCAGTGGGCAGAAATAACACTAGCAACCATAACACAGACATATATATATAATAAAAAAAAAATTAAAAAATCAATGTTCTGTATTGGATTTCAGATGATCCCTATACAAGACTGTCTTTGCCACTTATTTTGTGATTCTACCATAAACCCATAATTCACTATTTGTTCCCCGGTTTACTGAGCCTTGCAACATTTTATTTGCGAATCAATTTCCACCTGTCAGTTCAGAACAGCCGTGCTTCACTTCCACCATCCTTTGTCTCTATCTATTCATAGTACCTTTAATATAAAGAAAGCCTCTTTTATGAGTTACTGCTATGCCTGCTGCAATGGGCACTCACCTTGGCTGAAGAAGCAGTTTATTACAAACAACATCAGAATGTCCTGACCTCCCCGAATAGTTAGTAAAGAGTGTTTGCAGGACACCTACAAAACTGTCCCCAAAGAGGAGGACCCTTGTCTTCAGTCAGATGGAGCTAACAGTTGCTCAGCATTTCTGCTTCGACTCCTTGCTAATTTTGCACCGCGACACTTTGCTGATTTTATTTCATTAGTAAAATATACATTAAACCAACCTGGGAGGTTGTTTAAATAGCTGCCATGTGCAAATAGGTCTTTTGCATCCTTTGGAAAAAGCAAACAGCTTCAGAGAGGAATATTAAAGAGTGCCCAGTGAAATCATGTAGCAGATTAAATGATGGACTTGAGGGATATAGATAGTTTTGCATTAAAATACATCTGTGGCTAGGCACTCAAGATGCTAAAACACTGAACAAGCTTCTGCAAGTTCAGGCTAGAAAAGATCCCATAAAGAGGCAGTGGTTTTAGTCTCAGAAACTGGCTGAATTATCCTAGGGTCATGAAACCCCAGGTGTGGGAGGTAGGTGCAACCCATACAGAAAAAAATGCATAGAAAACCATCAAACACAATAAAAATACTTTGTCACCTAAACCAATAGAGTCTAAGGTGGGACCTCAGCACCTGCTTGCTTAGACTGTGCAAGTTTTCAAGTACAGTTATCCAAGCAACTCAGGCTGTGATCTGAATCTTAGCTGAGTTCAATTTAGGTGTCTGTATGTGGGATAGATTTCTAAGGTATTTTTTTAGTCAGTGGAAAGAGATAACACAATCCTAATGGTGTTTAGGGCACAGTTTCGATGAGTAGCCAGTTCACGATGGAGATTTGTGGCACAGAATGATCCAGCAGGACCGACTGCCCTGGCAAGCTCTCCACTGACTATAAAGACAGCTTCACCATCCAGCACAGAAGTGGATACTTATATACAGGCACCTAATTGTGGATATTTTAACCAAAATCTAAATCCTACTGACTGGGTGTGTTTGGGGGTTTTTTTGGGTGGGTTTTTTGGGTTTGGTGGTTTTTTTTTTATTATTTTTCATTTCATAAATAAGGTGAGTATTGCGTGTAGATTTCTCCAGACTAAGGAGGCCCATTTGAGAAGATTTTGGGAATGATTCTCTTAAAATTATTTAGTCTCTTAAGCTGGTTGAGTCTTCCCCATAGGAAAATCCATTAACCGTAAGGCTATCAAAGTCAGAAGCACCGTGTATTATTCCCAACAAGCAGAACCGACTCACACAGGTTCTCCTATCAAATACTAGGGCAGGATAGCCATATATCAAAATAGGATGTCAAAATAGGATATCAGATCCTACCAGATGCTCATCAAATCCATGCCAAATCTTCAGTGCAATTGCTACAAGCATGTCCCTTATTTTAGTCATAAACTAAGATTTCAGTTGCTAATAAAGCTGCCTATGAACTTGCATATTCAGTAGGCATTCCGGCAGAGTACTACAGCATGCCAACACAGAAGGCTAAACAGCAGAACTATAAAGTGGGACCTTGCTTCCAAGAAACACTAACACCTACACAGCTCACTATCTGTAATTTAAGAGAGTACTGAAAGACCAAGTTTTTCATACTCATCTTCAGACTGAGCAGGGACAGGGAGAGAGTACAACTGGAAGTGAATCAAAAGGAGAAGAAACTCTCATGACCAAATAAACAAATACAAAAGAAACAGAATAGAGAATATGTGGCTTAGGGAGATTTAAATTAATTATCTAATGGTGGAGCTCTAGAAGAGACAATTGGTTATTTGTAGCATGCTTCCTTTGCAGTCAATATATAAGAAACAAGGCATTTTGGTCACATTTTCTGCAAATCCATGTATTGTCAGAGCTCTGATTTTTTTGCCTGTATTTAAATCAGATGAATTGCAGTTTTTGTAGATTGTTCCTGTATTTCAACTCCTCTTTGCTTGCTTATTCATTTATTTCCTTGTAGGTACAAACTTCTTCAGAAAAAGCTTTTGAAAGAGATCTGAGGACAGGACTTTGAAAATTGGGCAGTTGGAATACCTTTGAGCTGTGTATTTCCACCCAATGGCCCTCAAAGCATTCTAAACACTGCAGAAGGTGAGGGGCAGAGGTAGAAGGATGCATTTTTTTATGTATCATTAACTTCTCCTTCCTGAGTTGGAACAGATCACCTCTGCCATTTCAATAACATTGCTAACAGCGGAGAGATATTTTCCCTGTGTCATAAGTATTTGAAGAAGCAAAATTGCAATTCTAGTCCTGATGCCATTGTGTTGCTTTGAAGAGCTGTGGTATAGATAGGGCTACTGTAACAGAATTACAATTCTGTAGGTGCATCTGAACCACAAGTCTGCATAAGTATCTATCATCTCACTCAATAACTGAATGCAGAGACAGATATTACATAAATTCTTAACACCTATTAAACCCAGATTTTTGGGTTTTGTAAGTTGGATTCTAGAAAAGGGAAATGCCATTTTTTTCCTGGTACTTTCGATTTCTTTCTTGAAAAGAGAAAATACAATGCTTATCTTTAAAAGATTCAGGGAACAGTAACACGTACAGATTTAGCTGAAGTCACATTCTCACAAAAATACTGGAATAAATAACACAAAAGTTTGTAAGCATCTAGAGGATAATAAGAGAAGAGCAACAGCCAATTTACATTCATCAAAAATAAAACATGTCAAACTAATCTAATTCTTACTATGACAAGGTAACTGGCTTTGTGCATAAGGGAGAAACAGGAAATTTCATATACTTTGACGTTAGCAAAGCTTTAACACTGTCTTACATGAAGGACAGAAAAAAGTTTGAGAAACATCTAGGTGAAACTCTAGAGTGCGGGATTACATAGCTACTGTCAAAACATCAAGATTAGATAGCTACTCTCACTCAATACAGTTGGCTATTTAGGATTCTGTCTAACGTCTGAAACCATTCATAATTTCATAAACAGTTTGGATGAAAGAATAGAAAGCATATTTATTCCAGCCACAGAGAGCACCAAGGTGAGCGCCTGCAAACATGGTGGGGAAGAGGACTAGAATTCAAAACAGTTGGAGGCAAGTGGAGAAAAAGTACAGTGCCATTCAGGAAGGACGAATGTAAAGTGAAACTCTTGGAAATACAGAACTGCACACATACCAAAGTGGATTTCTGGCCTGGTTGAGGTGTTGCAGAATTGGATCTGAGTAATATCAGATTACAGCTGAACAAGAGTCACAGCTGAACTTGAGTCAAAAACCTTGTGCTTGTGCACAAAAGGCACAATAATTTGGAAGGATGGGGACTATTTGTAAAGGACCCTCAAAAAAGAATGAGACTGATTTGGTCAGGTGCAGAAAACATGACCTAGGAGAAAAGTTTAAAGTAATTAAGACCATTTAATCTAGAGAAAAGAAAAATTGAGGGAAAACATGGAAATGGTCTTCAATGGTAAAAGGTAGCTAGAGGAAAGAAATAAACTCTTTTCTACGTCTACTGTTGTTAGATCAAGGAGTTATAAAGCAAAGAAGATTAAAATCCAACATCAGGAAATGTTTTCATCACTGAAGATTTTTAAGAACACTTAGACTAGTGTTTGTCACAAGTGACATAGCTGACCCTGTCTTTATGAAAGGAGATGGACTACATGACCTCTTGGTGTCCCTTCTAGCCACATTTTCTTTGATTTCTCCAAGAAAAAAACATATTTATTTCTCTGAAAGATAAAACTATCCTTAACTGAAGCATAAATACACTGAAAGTAATAACCGTATCTTTTTAAGGTTCACAAAATACACGAGCAACTGCTGTAAAGTAAAACACTGGATGAAATAGGAGCTGTCTCACACATAGCTGAGAATTGTGAATGCAAACAGAATCTCAAATTAAACATTTTTAATGTGGGAATTGGTACTTTTGATGGGAAAAAAAGTATTAGAAAAGTATATAATGCAAACCCTAACAGTCTGATTTGATTAATCACATTGAATCATTGATATATCACATTTACTGACCTCTTTCTACAAGATCGTGACATCTGAGAATGGGGCAAGGGAGAATTAGTATTCTTCTCTATAATCCTGAGAGATGCAATAGTGACTCAGGAGGGAAAGGTTCATATAACATGTGGAGTTAATTTGCTTTCATTGTTATTGATCTGTCTGCTGGAAATCCTGTTTGGAAGAATGTAATATACAACCACAGGTCTGGCTCCATAACTTTCCAAAACACGTTGACTTCTCGTCATCTAGAATGAATTATTCCAACACTACTGTCCTTGCCAGCTGTGATGCCCTCCACTCCCAGGGGCAAAGAACATCAAAGCAAGCATGTCTTGACTGAAAATTCAGATAGATTCAAGAATGGAAGGAAGACACTGTGAAATTGCTTGTCTTTTTCCTCCAACTCAATAGTAGCCAAACTCCCAAGAACAGACCCCTTCCCCCAACCCTCCCCTACCCCCCCAAAAAAAAACCCCAACAAACAAACCCAAAACCAGAACAAGCTACATCCTTAAGAAAGCAGCGGTTGTAGGAGAGTACCACACAGGCAGTCCATTCCCATTTTGTACCATACTTGAATGATAGTGTAGACTGAGATGTACAGCTTCCTCTAATCCAAATGACCCTGTCTTCTGCTCAAACAGCAAGTACTTACAAGTTACATATCTCAGTCCAACTTCACACTAGGCTTCTCATACAGTCAATGGAAAAAACAGGCATCTCTGGAGGTTGAGTCATCTAGCCTGCCTTAGACTTGCATCTTAAAGTGGGATGAATTACTCTGGAAATATTCATTTAGTTTTCTGATGGAGCATATAGTGACTAGTTCAGACTCAGATGCTTAAGGTATGACCACGGTACCCCTCTCAGAGCTTGAGGCACTCAAAGCAAAAAGAAGTTGAATCTGCATTGATTAATGTGTACAGCTCACTTTAGAGCATAAAGCAAAGAGTGTAAGTGCCAGTTATCATCACCCTGATATAGAATTGCATTTCCCAAATAGAAAATATTGCAATTTAATGATGAATAACAATTCAAAGTAATGTGAAGGAATCATCTCACAGGATTTTAGAGACTTAGTAAACTTCCACTTTAAATGTCCAAGGTGCTTTCATATATGACAGAAGCTAGAATAATCAAATAATAGCAGAAACAAAGTTCCAAGAAAAATTATGTTTAAGAATTCCCATATCAACCACGTTAAATATTTAAATGCACTGGTCGCTTTTCAGAATCCAAACAGTCCTTCAAAGAATTGGAATTTTATTGCTCCACTTTTTAACCAGTGTGTCAGTTAAATAGAGAAGATTCCCCAAGATGCCCATTGCAGCTTTGTCTTGGGGATTAATTAAAATTTGATGAGGTATTCTTATGGCAATCAAGCTTTCGAAAATGAATTTTAAGAATGCACCATAATAGTAAGGGGCTAAACAGGTATGTGAAGTCTGCAAAATGTAAGGATTACACATACGATATATCCATATGGTCAGATTCACCTCTTGGTTATGCCTGAGTAAATTTTTTTACTTCATTTTAATGATTGATTAAATTCAATATTCTGTGGTGTAAATTGGAATAATATTCTGCCCTTCCTTAAATCTCTTTTCCTTTCACTTTACTTTAGTAACACAGTTAGAATATAAGTAACAGCAGAATTTATCCCATAGATGTTGATTGTTCTAGGGAAAAGTGCTAGCAAAGTTGGTGGGGTCACAGTATCACAGTATCATCAGGGTTGGAAGGGACCTCTGGAGATCATCTAGTCCAACCCCCCTGCCACAGCAGGAACACCTACAGCACATTGCACAGGACGGCATCCAGGCGGGTTTTGAATGTCTCCAGTGTGGGAGACTCCACAACCTCTCTGGGCAGCCTGTTCCAGTGCTCTGCCACCCTCAGAGTAAAGAAGTTCCTCCTCATGTTAAGATGGAACTTCCTATGCTCAAGTTTGTGCCCGTTACCTCTTGTCCTATCACTGGGCACAACTGAAAAAAGACTATTCTCATCTACCTGGCACCCTCCCCTTAAGTATTTATAAGTATTGATAAGATCCCCCCTGAGTCGTCTTTTTTCTAGACTAAAAAGACCCAAGTCCCTGAGCCTTTCCTCATAAGAAAGATGCTCCAGTCCCCTAATCATGTTTGTAGCTCTTTGCTGGACCCTCTCCAGCAGTTCCCTGTCCTTCTTGAACTGGGGAGCCCAGAACTGGACACAGTACTCCAGATGCAGCCTCACCAGGGCAGAGTAGAGGGGGAGGATGACCTCCCTCGACCTGCTGGCCACACTCTTCTTGATGCACCCCAGGATGCCATTGGCCTTCTTGGCCACCAGGGCACATTGCTGGCTCATGGTCATCCTGTTGTCCACCAGCACTCCCAGGTCCCTTTCCACAGAGCTGCTCTCCAGGAAGTCAGCCCCCAACCTGTACTGATGCATGGGGTTATTCCTCCCCAGGTGCAGTACCCTACACTTGCCTTTGTTGAATTTCATCAGGTTTTTTTCTGCCCAACTCTCCAGCCTGTCCAGGTCACGCTGTATGGCAGCACAGCCTTCCAGCGTGTCAGCCACCCCTCCCAGTTTTGTGTCATCAGCAAACTTGCTGATGGAACACTCTATCCCTTCATCCAGGTCATTGATGAATATATTGAACAGGACTGGACCCAGTACTGACCCCTGAGGAACACCACTTGTTACTGGCCTCCAACTGGACTCTGCACCACTAACCACAATCCTCTGAGCTCTATCTGTCAACCACTGTTCAATACACCCCACTGTCCATTCATCTAACCCACACTTCCTAAGCTTGCCTGTGAGGATGATGTGGGAGACGCTGTCGAAAGCCTTGCTGAAGTCAAGGTAGACAACATCCACTGCCCTCCCTTCATCCACCCATCCAGTCACGCCATCATAGAAGGCTATCAGATTAGTCAGACATGACTTCCCCTTGGGGAATCCATGTTGACTACTTCTGAGAACCTTCTTTTCCTCCAAATGTTTGGAGATGACGCTCAGAACGAGCTGTTCCATCATCTTTCCAGGGATGGAGGTGAGGCTGACCAGCCTGTCTTTGGGGTACTGCAAGATGTGAGATCAAGGTCTATTAAACATGACAGATTTCCACTTTTTAACTAATGTTTCATCAAAAAATGAAATGTTTCAGAGAAGAGGAGTGGTTTATGATGGGAGTGGTGTCAGGATTTAAGTTGGAACTTTTGCCAACCTCAGTGCATTAATTCCTCACTAAATTTTACAATAAACAATTATTTGGAGAAAAAAAGGGGTTTTGAAGGGTTGTTACTCTCATCTCCTTGAGTTTAGGCACACAAACAACTTAGTCAACAAAACTAGCAGGGCAGAGATTTCCATAAACACAAAGAAGGGAAAGGAGAGGGGGAAAAGAGTAACGTAGGGCACGAGTAACCTCCTAAAGCAGATGAGGCACTAGTGGCAACAGCAGTCCGTACAGCAGAGCTGCCATGAAGCATTTTGCGTCTCAGTCTCTTATTTTCCTGATGCTTTAGTGACAACAAATGTGGTTTAAATTTCAGATAATTGTCCTTGGAAAAAAATGAGTGGTGAGGGTAGGAAAGATGCTGTACTCCCTTCAAATAGAGATTAAATGACAACTCCATTATCACTGTAAATTTAAGTGTGTAAGAAGGGCCGAAATTGGCTCAGGCCAAATGCCTGCCCAGCATGCTACCTGGTCTCTGACAGTACCCAAAAGTAGATGGATAGGAAAAGTAAAATCAAATAGAAGCCTTTTTTCCTTGGAATGGTCTCGCAGCCTCTTGTGACGTGCGGAAATCAGACTCCACAACCCCAAGGTTGTAAAGTAGGTATGCTTTATTCAGCACTGGGCAGCACGGGGGGTCATCCCACCAAATTCGTGCACCCCTAACGCGGCAGCTCGTATCATATTTATACAGCAAAGTGTTACATATTCATAAGGTTTCGCAATACGCCTATACATATTAACTATCTATTCCCGCTTCGTATGCAAATGAGCCATTTCCGTGGTCTCCTCCCCGCCGAGCATGCGCAGTTTCTTCTGGTGGTGGTCGTTGAGGGTCGAGAGGATGAAGGCAAACCCTCTCTTCTTCATCACCACAAGTGACTCTTTATTCCTGTGTAAGCTCAGTCTCTCTTTTATCAGACTCCGCAACCGCAAGGTCAGTTCCAGCAAGTTTCTTTAGCAAGGCCGGCCATGCATTTCTTGTGGAACTCAGCCTGACATTGCTTGCACTGTGCAATGAGGTCTGTATTTTGCATCAAGGATAATGATGTGTTTAAAGACAGGACTGATTGTCACCAGTCCCTTCTGGCTGTCTTTTGATAAACAAAACCTTCTCATCATTAAATTTTAAAACAATCTTACAAATAGCAGTCAACCTCAATAGACTGATGAGATCTCATTTATTCTAGACTCCTTACGTATGCTCTATAATGCTTAAATTTCTGCATCAAGTGGGTCTATTCAGGAATTTTCTAGTAAAGCATTATCATCAGATAATTAATATTCTTGGAAATATAAATTGATAATTATGCTCTGTTTTGAATGATTTCATTATTTATATTTTTGAATAATTGAAATACCATATTTCTGGCAGAAGGGAAAGAACAAAATACATAATTTTTAGTTTAGAAATGACCTTTTGTTCTTTTGACTTTAAAAGTTTTAAAATTATCAAAATCAAAGCAAAATAAGCCATTTCAAAGCCTAAAAAAGGAAAAAATTCTGTTCAGATGTTCCAAATTAAGTTTGGCAAGGTCAGTCCATGGTTTTAAGATTTGTACTTTCATCTTGTGAGCCAGGAGAGGAAATCACTGTGAAAGCTCAAAGTCAAATTCCTTCATGTCCGGTTCCAGTAAGTTTCTTGAAGAATGTTTTGGCTCATCCCGTGTTTTAAGCTTATTTTAAGTAAAATGCTAAAAGGAAATTATTGCCTCACTTTACTACCTTGTTTAAAAGTTACAGCAACTAGTCAAGGCTAATAATGCGTATTGCATTTCTTGACAGTACATAGAGACAGTTGCCTCTAGAGGGCAATTCATTGCACCTATTTTGGAACTATTCTAGGAAAAAATCAATTATTCCCAGGAGTTTCTATTATCTATATGCGTTGCTATTAATTATAGGGAAAACCAAGGTGGCTCTTTAAGTCAGATGTTTCACTTCTGTATGGTTAAACCCAGGTGAGATGTATCCCAGCCTTAGTGCAGTAACATAAATAGGGGATAAAAGCTTTTTGAGAGATTCTTTGGTTTTGTTTTGCCATAATCTCATTTTATGCCCTGTCTGAGCACTGAACACAGATAATTTAGACAACTGAATGATCCAGTTGATATGAAGCTTTGCAAAAAATTCCTCATCAGATAAAGTTTTGATCTTGCAGCAAGTTTTAGCCGGTGCATTCCAAAGGACTTCAACAGATGGTGATTTGTGCTGGGAGAATCAGCCCCACTCACTGTTTGGAAGGGAGTAATGTCAGCTTCACAGAAAAGAGTTTGAGAAGATAATTGGAACTGGTAATGCTTTAAAAAATTCTGTAAGGGGGAGGTGAAAGTGAGCGTAAATCAGGAGGAAAAATACCTGGGATGGATTTTATATTTATTTTTAAATTCTGAGCACCTTCTGTGGCAGATATTTCAAAAGTCTTCTTTGTGTTACCTGCCTATGTCTGACTTGTAATGAAAGCCAATACTTTCTGTTTCTGTCACTGCACATAGTATCTAGTAACCAGCTGTGTGGTCCAGGTGCTTTTATTTTACCCCTGCAGAAAGGATGAAAAAAAAAAATCTTTTCAATCCAATCTTTATAGATCCCTGAAATGTTAAATATAGTAAAGTTATCGTATTTTTTTATTAAGGAGGTCATTAGTTTCCTGAGGCTTTTTCATTCATCTTCAGAGTTGAATTCTGGCATTTACTAAATCAAGTATTGGTTACAAATTAGGAAAGAAAGAAGCAAAATGAGATGCAGCCTAGAGTCTCTGCTTGAAGGTTGAAAGTTTAAATACCATTTTGTGTACAAAGCCATGCTGAACTCCATATGTCATTGCCTTTGCACAGTAGCTAGGTGTCTACTCTTTCAGTTTGTGCTGGACACTGCTCACAAACCAGGATATGGCCGTTTCGGCTGGAGTCTGCTTTAGTAATTAACATCTCCCCCACCTGCTAATATTTCCCATGTGGGAAATGGAGTTCCTCGAACCAGGGGGAAGCAGAAAAGTTGAGAGGGGGTGTAGTAAGAAAAAGTGGACCTGTGATTAGATCAATGGCTTGAAAGTGGCCAAGGAGAGTGATCTGCAGCTGCAGTCCCTCTGCAATGTGCCCAAAGGAGTGAAGTACGGTCCTTAGGCCAGCTGGTACAAATTAGATCATTGCTATGCTATTCAAGCCTAACAGCCTTTGAAGTAAAACTGGCCATCTCCATGATTTCTGTAAGCTGTAGGTACTGGCACAAAATATTGTCAGTTTTGCACAAGGATGTCTTATGGACTGAAATACTTGCTTCATGCCAGAATGAGCAGATCAAAAAACTCAGTAGAGTTGCACCCTCAGGAGGTCCAAGAGACAGCTGTGGAAACTGAGCTGCTGTTTGGGGAGGAAAATGTGCATTAATACTCTCTTTGCTGAACTGTCATGTCAAGAGGTATATGTACTTTATTAATCTACACAGAGCAAGCACACAGGAGGCCATATAAACTAAACCCTGTTCTACCAAGGACCAGAGGCTGCATGAGACCCAAAGGAGCTCATGGAGGTTTAAATTGCAACTGGAGTTGGGGACCTGACCCCCAAACCCAACATGTTAGGCAATTTTTAAGAATATATAACATGCCCCAAAACTATCAATCAAAGCTATCTTTATTTCAAGAATGACAAAAGGGTTACACCACTTGCCTTTTGTGTGTAGGAGGACTTGCCTGGGATGTGTGAAACAAGGGTCCTCCTAAGCAGTAACATGGCTCAATTTGTATTTCGGGGAAGCGCCCCAACCACTAAAGCGCCAGCAGGGCTGGAGGGGAGCACCCCACGCTTCCCTGCAGAAACTGGGCTCCTATCAAGGACCGAGGAATATCCTGCCCCTGCCCAGGGAATTGCTTAACCTCCTTGGGGTCATCATAGCTCTTATTATTTCTCTCCATGGCTCTTTAAACTTTGCTTTCCTTTCCCCTGAGAGGCACAAATTCAAAATGAGATGTGGAGGTGTACATCCCAAACTGGCCTGGCCCTAGGGCCAAATGCAGGGCAGAGCAGTGATACCAGTGACAGCCCTTGGAGGTCTAAGCCACCTCAGCCACCTTTATTCTTGGGAAACTCCTGTTTTTCAGCTGCTGATACAGCTTCTCTTTCTTGAGTCACACAGCATTGCACTGGTTGGTCAGATAAAGAAACTCTGTGTTTTTTAGACAGGGAATAAAGATACCTATTCCTGTCTAAATAATAACTGGAAAATCTTTTGCTGTCAGTTCAGTAGTGCCTCCAAATCCACTTTTTAATAAATAGAAATTTAATAGGAGTTCAGCTCCTGGTTCCTGCCACTGCAGGAGTTTTTGCATTGAAATCTCTGGACTACTGGCAAGGCACTAAAGAACCGAAATAAAAAATCTCCTAAAAATCTTTAATTTATGTTCTTTTGGCAAGTGAGTGTATTCCTGCTTTGAGAGAGTCATGTACTGAGTAAGATATTTTCTCTAACCCCTATGGGAAGAGCAGATAACTACCTGCTTTACAGCCCTCTGTGTTCACAGGGTTTGTCATTTGTGCACGATAAAGGAAAATGCCATATTGACTGCAATTAGTCTTTTTCTTTTTTTTATTTGCACTCAGGAAAATAAAGTTAAAGAAACAAAAGTTTGTTTTATAGGGAGTCTGCAGTTTTTCTTAAGATCATTGTCCTTTATCACAGAAATGGGTTTTTCCTTTCCACTCCCAATAACAAAAAAAAGAAGAGAGGGGAAGGTGTTAAAATTAACTGTTACCCTGAAAAAAAAGTCTGTAAAAGTTTAACTGGTCCTTGTCACCATAATTTCTGAATGCCAATCAGAACTGGGTTTATTCTGTCATCATCTCTGAGAGAGGGTGATGCATCCCTCATCATTTGATGACAGGTGCCAGCAGTTGGGCTACGAATACTGTAGATCCAGTTTATTAACCTCTTCCCATTTGTGCTGATCCCTGTCCACCAGAAAATTTATCCCAGTAGGACCTCTAGACCCAGTGTGTGTCCCTGTAATGTTTGGAGGCAGCCTTTCAGCTGGTGTAAAAGAAATAAGCTTTTAAGTGATTTAAGTAACTTAGGCCTTGTTAGATTTTTAATATACTTTGAGAATAATCATAGAATGGTTAAAGAATAGATGTAATTGTATAAGGTTGATTAATAGAATGCAGGTGCTTAAAGACAATACTCTGAGAACTATGCAAACACTGCTCATTTGTCCCTTGTACAGTCCTGACCATGGCTGGCCTGAAACCCAGTCAAGCTGAATCAACAGAATAGCAAATGTAGAACATAATAATAGGTAGGAAAGTGATTAACCCACAGTAAGCAATTTATAAAGCTTAGACATCTAGAAGAGACACAGAGTAAGCATAAGTTAATGGAACATCTTAAGTTCTTCTAAGAAGTCTATAGGTGGACTTTGATGGATACTGTTTAAAGAAGATAAGAGGCTGTGGTGACCAGAATCTGCACCATTGAGCTACAACTTCAGAAGAGGAACTGGAACGGAATGATAAGAATCAGCTGAAAATTAATGAACTTTTGAAACTACTGAAGAATGAAGAACTGGGAGACTTTAAAGAAACGCCAAGAGCTTGCCAGACAGAAATATCTATTATGTAATGTTGTGTGGAATCATATATGTAGAAGATGTATTTTGTTAGCCACTTGCCACTCCCTGAGGTGATGGCCCAACTCTGAGTTGTTAATAAAGCAAACCTAGAGGTACCCACAGTCTGGTGAAATTCTTTAACAGCTGGATACAGCACCAGTGCAGTGGTACACAACACCCTAAGCTCAAACACAGCCTAGGAGTAACACAGCCAGTAAGAGCCTTGTCCCCCAGCTTCTTGGCACATGCAGAGACACCTCGCTGGAGAGCATGTCCTGAATAGGAGCTGCTTATTTTATCTCCCTTCCAGAAGGAAGAAACTTTTTGTTTAGGTGAAAGGAGAGACAAATTGAAGTTAGTTGCATACCGGTCCTTGCTGTAAGAAAAGTGCTCATCAAAGTGCTATTTCTGACTCATTTAAGTTGAGAGGGAAGTTTATAATACATAGCTCTAATATTTTCTGTTTAAGAATAGCAAATCTCTGTTGTAACACAAATTATATTTTCCTAGCTTTCAGACTCTGGGAGATTTGAAGTACTCTTTCATTATAAGTCAGCGATTAGAAAAAATGGTCACTATTTTTCTTTCTTTACTTCCTTTCCTACCCAAATCTGAAGTTTAAAATAATTCATCCAGAACTACTTGGTAGTTATTAGACAGTCTTTTGGCTAGTTACAGAGAGATGTTTCTATAGAAAAACATTTGCAGCAGTTTGAGAAGGAGGTACTATATTATTATCATCAGTATTTTTGATATTCTAAATTATTTTTTACAGGCAAGAGAAACTTTGGAAACTGTGGAAAAACATTTCCAGTTGACCTAAAGTTATAAAATATGAAAGAAACCATACACATATGTGTGTATTTCTCTATATACGGATACATCCCAAAACACTCTGCAGAACAGATACATGTAAGAGTATTACAAGCAGTGACAGATATTGCAGAAGCGGTCAGTTCAATGTATCACCAGTTCATTTTGAGCTATTCAGCCAGCTTTGCTAACAATATCATAGATGATTAAAGCAGCAAAAATAGATAGCAACTTCCATGACAAAAGGCACGTCTGGCATAAAGTTTGTTGAGAAGCTCTAATGAAACAGCATCTAACTGGCACGTACCAGTAGGTTGACCCCCAAAATATTCTGTTAAAAATCTATGAAGTTCAAAGCCTTTTTGTTAAAAACAAGGGAGGTTAGTGATGAAGTCTGGCTGGCATCCTTGTTCCTAGGAGCTAAAAACACCAGCCCCGCATTCCCATGCATCCAGCTCTGCTGCCTCTAGCCCCTGGGCCATAATTCAGAACAAGGGCTTGATGTCTAAGTTTAAAGAAGAAAATTAATTGCACTGCGTTCTTTAAGCAGACAAGAGGTCTGCACAGCCCACAGGAGACTTCTCACTGGCAACCTGACGGTCTTTGAGGTGTGACGTCTTCCATCTCCATACCGCTGCAGCTGCATCAACCCATGGGGACTGCCATCAGTAGCACGAAACAGCCTGCAGCCATGCTAATGAAGCACCTTACTGTTCAAGATGGGGTGGCCACATGCAAATTTGCTTACCAGGAATGGTCCTTGGCAATCATGCCTCCTGAAACCATGATCAGATACTGTTAGTTTATTAATTCAGGTCAAAACTGTGGCAACTGTCTTAAAAAAAAAAAAAATGAACTGTACAGATAATGAAGTTCTGATGTTTGGAATTGTTGCCTGGCCTTTTTCGACTCGCTAATGAAGATGTCACTGGAGATGTACTGAGCAACACCGAAGTAAACACAAGTGAATGTACAGACTTTGTCCTTCAAAGTATCTGTCTCACTTTTACTCATTTGCCAATCTTTTAATATTATTTCAGCTCACTTTAAAATTTAAACTCAACTGCGTGCATCAGCTGGACTGGGCATGAACACAAGGTTGGGGTGGGGTTATCCATCTAACCTCACTGATCTCCCAGCTGTACGCATGCTGGTACACAGCAAAAAAAACACCCCATCACCTCCCCTACCACTTATGTGGAGCTTGGAACAGACTGACAGGGCAGGAGGGACCTTGAAGTTTTTGTGATTGCTCCTGCTGCTGGCTGATTTTCAGAGCAAGTTGTCGTGCCATTCGCCGGAACGGAGGGAAGAAGCAGTCACTCAATATGAGGGATCAGCAAACTTCGTTTATTAAAGCACGGTTACACCTTTTATAACAGTCTTAATTAGCTCATACATATTGCAAAAGCCAAGCTCCTTATTGGTTAGGCATCTCAAGGTCTATCTTTGCATACACATCTTATCACTGCACATAGTTCTCATTTCTTTTAACCACAAGTCCCTTGTTTGGCTTTTGTTGGAATAAACAAGGGCAGACTGTCCTTGTTATCTATTAGTTCTCACAAGAGCTGCTCTCGGTATTTCTTGAGATCCTGATGACTTGTTATCTATTAGTTCTCACAGGAGCTGCTCTCGGTATTTCTTGAGATCCTGATGAGTCAACATTTCGATGTTGACATGCCCTCGCTCGGCTAGCCAGCTCTCCACAATTCCCCCGTTTTTATTTTGTGCCAGCCAAGCGTTATTGGTAACTTGCGTTATAAGCCGCTTAATACATGACAAAGCACAGCTAAGCATTAAAAGCCCTACAATAACTATTACTAAGACCAATACTAAGCTTTGAATTAGCCCCTTTAGCCACCCTCCTAGGCCTAACCAATTAGTTAGGCCTTCTAGCCCAAAAAATCCAACGTCTTTCTGTATTTTCTGTGAGTGTTCCATCAGTTGCTTAATCTCCCTGTGTATGGAGCTAGAGTTATCTTCCAAATCCATGCAACACATCCCGTCAAAATCTTCACACCCGTGGCCATGAGCTAAAAGCAGAAAGTCAATAGCCATGCGGTTCTGCAAAACAGCGTGCTGCACAGAGTCTAACTCTGTTGCCATTGCAGACAGTACCCTGCTAGTTAAATTAGCTTGCTTGACAACCCAACATGAGAGTGTCTCTAAATTTCGGTGTGCGCGGGCCGCCGCTACGCCCGGGACAAAAAAGGAAGCGAAAACTACCTCCCATTTACTCCAAAGATTGACATTGTCGTTGCAAGTATTATCCAATACCTGCACCGCCTCTCTGCGCCATCTTACGGAGTTGTTCTTTTTAGGATGATGATGCGGCAGAGCAAGACTTAGACGACCAATTGTACAGGGGCCCCCTTCGGACTCGGAGGGGATTCCATTCCAAGCTCGGTTACCACAGATGAGGAAAAGCCCAGCAGGGAGTCGTCTTGGGTATAATGTGCCCGGGGCTGCATGAGACCGGTTTCTAAGGATGTGGCTACACCAATGTTCCCAGTCGGACTCTTTTCCAATTGGGGACACGGGTGTGGGTATTATGGCACTACATGGTAGGGAAGATGGCTCCCCGGCACAATGGTCGGAGCTCGCATTTATAAACAGACAATAAGAAGCGTTCAGCAAGTCTAGCAGTTCTACTTCTTGCGGAGGCGGCCCTATTGGGAGGCTATCGTCCCACTTGTCATAGTTATCAAGCCATTCGCTCACGTTGTTTTGCGTCCACTTAAGGCGGCTTATATTCCATAACCCGCGATGGAGTAACGACGCGATCTCAATGTGAGTATGATCGTCCTCCTTTATTGCATATTTTAGCAGAGTATATATAGACTCGCAGCAAAGCATGCATATTCAACAACGCTATGATTGGTCCAGCTCCCCTGTTCACGTATAACGCCACTCAACCCGATTGGCTAAGACCCTCTGTTCACGCGCCTCTGTTTAACTCTTCTCCCGGGCAGGGTGATGTCACCTTTCTTGTTTACTTAGATCTTTTCTCCCTCACTCTGGGTGCTTAGTTCAAACCCTGGGTTGCTCACCAGAACCAAACCATGCCTTTTCTCATTTAAGAATCTCTCCACAATTCCCCCTTCTTCTTTTTGAGCAACCCAGGCTTGGTGCACAATTTTCATGAGCATGCGCTGTAGACAAGAGAAGATACATAATACAACTGATATTATAACAACTACAATGAGCAATATAAGCAAGCTAGTTTTCACAATCATAGCTATCCAACTTTTGATTCCCCAACCTGATAGCATTTGATTCAACCATCCCCATTCATCATCTTTTCTCAGCTTTTGCATTCCTTGATATAATTCTCTGATGCTTTGGTGTACTGATTTGGAGTGGTCTGAGAGGTTCATACAACACATCCTGTCAAAAGTCTTCACATCCATGACATGCGTTAATAACAAAAATCTATGGCAGCCTTATTCTGGAGTGTAGCGTTAGATTGTTTAGCAAGCCAATATCCTAATTTATTAAGCGTGGTTAAAGCGTGTGCTGCTGCTACTCCTAGTGCAAAAAAAACAAGGCAAAAATTGTTTGTGTAGTACACACAGCTATCTATCATGAGTGATCCTACAAGTTCTAGCTCTTGCGGCTTGGCATGGAGGGGTGTCAGATATGCAGCCCATCCATCCCGGCTATCAGCAAGAGTTGCAGAGCCATTACCTAGGAATTGCGTTTGTAAGTTGGAAGGCCATTGGTCAGACAGAAGACCGACTAGACAGGTGGAAAATGGATTCTCGGGTGATGCTATGGATAGGCAGATGGAATCTTGACCGGTCATATTTGCCAAAGCCACCCAGACATTCCTTTGAAACTGCAGGGGTGATCAAGCCCTGCCGTTTCTGCATCCAAAAGAAGGACGCAACTACTTATTAGCAAGCTCTTAAGATTCTTTGGGCCCATTCTGTTGCGCCATCTCCTGGTCTTGGTCTGTCCGTCGTCTTTCCAATGCTGGTTTTATCGCTCTGCTCGGGACCCACACTGGGCCTGTTCCTGTAGAAACACACATGTACCCTCGACCATTAAAAATGACTGGCACTGGTCCCACCCATGCTCCGGTGGTCGGGTCTTTATAATGTACCATAAATTTAGGTAGGGTAGTGGTATTATTCAGCTTAATGTTTTGATGGTGTATCACTACTGGCGGTTCCTCTTGATCGCCCATAAGACACAAGTAATTTAGCGTAAACAATACTCTGTGTAATCGCTGTTGTGCATCTGTGTCTTCACCCTTTTGCTTATTTAGATAATCTTTTAGCACTTGATGGGTTCGCTCAACCAAGCCTTGCCCGGTTGGTGAGTGGGGTATTCCTGTTGCGTGCTTAATTCCCCATCTCAGTAGAAAAGTTCTCACCTTTTGACTAATGTATGCAGGCCCGTTGTCTGTTTTAATCTGTTCGGGCACTCCTAACACGGCAAAGCATGCAAGTAAATGCTTGCATACATGATGCGCTTTTTCCATCCACTGATTTCGTTTTAATACTTGCCACATTTTCTCTTTTGGTTGTTGCGAATGTATACGACCATTATAGCCTATTAATGCTTCTTGGATGGAAGTTGAGTTACGCAACCACCATTTTAAATTCGGCACCATTCACTGGAATACTGACATCATCAGGTTCCGTTCCACTAATCTCTATGATTCTTGTTCTGCCCTTCCTGATCAACTCTCCTATTGCCTCCGGTCTTGTTTGAATGCTAGACTTGGGTTGTACTCTTAAAAAGACCCATTCTAAAATCTTAAACATGTCTCCTGATGATTTGTCAGCTGATGATTTGTCAGTGGCACAGGTGGGGCAGGGGGGCGGGGGAGAATTTCCCCCTTTCCTGTTTGCCACTGACAAATAACTGCATACGACGATTCAACAGTATTACAAATTAACAGAGAAATAGGCAACTCTAAGAGCAGTTGCACACCCATTGAATGTCTCCTAGTAAAGTCTGTACGTCTGTCAATGTCCTCAATTGAGTCGTTAAGTCTGTCTTTTGCGGGCGAATTTTCGCGTCTGAAATAGACCATCGTCAAGACGTTGCAGCACTGTTCGTAACATTTGTCTGTATCAGAGGAGGAGCCGAAGGGGGGGGGGGCGTGTAGCAGCGCCTGGCGAGCGGGAGGCAGCGGAGGAGCCGAAGGGGGCGGGGGGGGGGCGGCGGCGGGGTCGGTCCCGGTGGCGGCGGCCGGTGCGCGGCGGGCCGGTCCCGTCCCGTTCCGGTCCCGTCGTGTCCCGTCCGGTGCCGGCGGGGCGATGCCGTTCCCGGGCGGGCTGTGGTGGCTGCTGTGCTGCCGGCAGGGCTTCACGCTGCTGCGGCGGGACTACGGCGAGGCGGACCGGGAGGCGGACGGCGAGGCCGAGGAGGAGACCTAAAGGGGGGGGGGGGTGGGGAGCAGAGGAGGAGCCGAAGGCATAGGTCGTCAGGTTTCTCCTCCTGGCTGCGATGGCGACTGCAGCCGCACCCCCTGCATCTCGGGTGTCGCCGGAGCAGGGTCGGCGCCCGCGCGGACCTCGGCAACAGTTTTACACGTAGCTCCAGTCATCCCTTTCACCGCCGGCTGCCCGAAGAACCGTGCCCACGCACCAGGTTTCGTTTCCGTGCTCTCCGGACCCAGCATTTGAGCGGCAGCACAGGCTACTTCTGACGTGCGGAAATCAGACTCCACAACCCCAAGGTTGTAAAGTAGGTATGCTTTATTCAGCGCTGGGCAGCACGGGGGGTCATCCCACCAAATTCGTGCGCCCCTAACGCGGCAGCTCGTATCATATTTATACAGCAAAGTGTTACATATTCATAAGGTTTCGCAATACGCCTATACATATTAACTATCTATTCCCGCTTCGTATGCAAATGAGCCATTTCCGTGGTCTCCTCCCCGCCGAGCATGCGCGGTTTCTTCTGGTGGTGGTCGTTGAGGGTCGAGAGGATGAAGGCAAACCCTCTCTTCTTCATCACCACAAGTGACTCTTTATTCCTGTGTAAGCTCAGTCTCTCTTTTATCAGACTCCGCAACCGCAAGGTCAGTTCCAGCAAGTTTCTTTAGCAAGGCCGGCCATGGCTGTTCTGTTCTTCTCTGCTATTTCCTGATAAAACGTCTTACACGATGGCCAAGGTTATAGATATGGGTTAAGCAATGCAATGGCTACAATGTTATATGTTTTGCGTCAAGCATGTTCCCTCCTGCTATTAGCCCTTAAATGTTAGTTCTCTCTATCAATCCCCCCCTTTTCTAAAAAGTAAGTAAATTCATTTACTTTATGTTAGTGCCCTTTATATTATTCCATTCTTTTCTAGGTTCTTTATAAGATTTTTGCCTATTTCGACCTGTTGTCGGCGTTGTTGAGCATATATCAATTGCCTCATTTGTTTTATCATTCTCAAGTTTAAAACATATAACACTATGGATAAAACAATGCTAATCAGGGACAAGCCCAGGAGAACAACAATAGGGTGGCATAAGTTATTAAGGATTCCTGTAGCAGTGGGTGACCAGCCGAAGAGTACTTCCCACCATTTATGTTCTCCATCCTTTTCTACCCTTTTTAGAACCTCTATTATTTTATCTGTGTCATGATGAACCGTTATCAAAGTTTCCTGTCCCTTGGTTTTGATTTCCTCTAATATTCGCATTAACCCCTGATGCTGTAGTAATTTCTTTGTGAGAGTTATGTCTGTCCCAATGGGTGTAGGCGCCAATTCGTGGAGTAACGTATGATTAGATTTAAAAAGCTGATGGGATATGACTGGAGCTGTATAATTAAAGTCACATCCGTTGATGTTAGTAAAATTACAAACACAGAAATTTGAGTGATTTCTAGTATCTACTTCTATGTCCTCTACAGATATGAAACTACAGGCAGTTCTCAGACACACACAACCTTTGCCAATGTATATTAATATGGTTTTAAGGTCAGCATTGGGACGAACTTCATACTGGCAAACTTTCTGATCAGTGTCAAGACAAATGTCTTGTGCACTGATGGCGTTACTTTCACAAATGAATCCTTGTTGTTCTCGCACAATACAGGATTCTAGGTCTACTGTTTGCCATTTATCCTTTACCTTCCAGGCCCATGTCTTATGCTCAAAAGGATAGAGTAAAATCCCATTGTAATTTAATCCTAATGCTATAATGGGATGAATCACATATATTGAAGCATTACGAATAGTTAACACAAAAGTTGTAACTATGTCTGTAGTGGGATCATAGGTAAAGTTTACCAAATTCCACCAGGCCTGGAGTTTCCTTTCGAAGTGGTTAGCATTGTCCCAGATTATTTTCCGGATTTCAGTGGGAAAAATCCCTTCCTCACCTTCTCTTATGATTGAAGCAGTCACTGATTGCATCCATAACTGAGCCTGGATACAGCTGAGAGCCAAAGAGACGTTACTTTGGAGCCCACCCAGTGCGTCTATAATTAATTTGTGATCTCTTATGTTTATTCTTTCCCAATTTGGTAATACTTTCGACACTAGCCACTGATGAGTTCCCAAAGCCACTAGGGAAGATCTTAAAGGCTGTTGTAATTTTGTGAAATCGGCAGTGGAGGCGGCCAACTTATTCATTATTATTTCTGAGTCAATGCTATTCAGAACGCTTAGCCCTGTTCCTATAGCACCAGTCAGGTCTCTTGATATTCGCCTATGGGAAGTTGCTGGTGCCCTTCTATGTAACCAGGTGGTCCATCCCTCGAAAGAGGTTCGTAAAAAGGGAGAACAGGCTGGTTGAATCTCTGTGATGTTGTTTTGCATTGACAACTCAATGTGTTTAAGAGACCATTCTGGTTTAAACAGCATTTGCTGTTGGCCTGTGTTTTTTATTACATATGGGCCATTCTCATATATTTTGGGTTCGAGCCTGGGTGCTGGCGTAGGTCGCGTGGTAAATATATCTTTCACTGTTGTAGCAGGCACTGTTGTAACGGGCCTAGCTACGACATTTATTTTAAATTTGAATGAGAGTCCAATAGTATCATAGGCCCAGAGACAAACCACTTCACTGGTCCGTTCTAATGTAAAGTTATGCCAGCAATCTAATTCCCTGGAAGTACAGACCGTTTTGTTCTTTGTAAGAACATCTGAAACAGTGATTTGGGATGCCTTTTTATAGGTGGTGCCATTAACCAATCGGCATCCCACTTTGATTTCTTCCCCTACAGTTCCTTGAAGTTGATAAATCCCCTTCACATCCTTGCTCCATTCTTCCTTTATGTATACTTGACTTCCATGCATGACTACAGTGGATAAGTTTAAATCCTTTTGAGCAAAATATCCCCCCATGGATCCAGTATACTCTATATAGGCTTGGGACCAAGGCCACCCAACGTTATTCTGACTAGAAGTGCTCTCCTGTCCCTGAATTATAATTAGGATCGTGAGAAAAGTAATTTTCCTGGCTGAACTTGCGTGACCTTCCATGGAGATTCATGTGCTCTTTTTACTCTGGTGTGATGGATCCAGGCGCTCTGTTCTTTGATTTTGATTGCTGTGAAGGAAGTAAGGAGTACTTGAAATGGTCCTTCCCACCGCGGCTCCAGAGCCTTTTCTGTAAGAGACTTTATATACACATAATCTCCAGGTTGTATGTTATGTACAGGCCCATCTAAACCTCTACTTCGAGTCCCAACCACATGTTTCCCGATTTTACGGATTTGTTTGCTTAAGGCCACCATATAGGAGGTCATGATTTCATCCCCAGCTTGTGTGGACATCCCTTTTTGTATTCCATAGGGTCGTCCATATAAGATTTCAAAAGGGCTCAGTCCTTCCTTTGCTCTTGGCCTAGTTCGTATGCGCAAGAGAGCCAAGGGAAGAGACTGAGGCCAGGCCAAGTTAGTTTCCTGTCCCAATTTTACAATTTGCTGTTTGATTAAGTGGTTCATTTTTTCTACTTGGCCACTCGACTGAGGGCGATATGGGGTGTGAAGCTGCCAATCTATTCCCAAACAACAGCTAATTTGTTGTACTACTTTCGAGATGAAATGTGGCCCTCTATCAGATGATATGGTTGCCGGAACCCCAAAGCGTGGTATTATCTCTTGTATTAATATTCTGGTTACCTCCCGAGCTTTGGCCGTCCTGGTAGGGAACGCCTCTGGCCAACCTGAAAAGGTATCAGTTAATACCAATAAGTATCGATACCCCCCTTTTCTTGGGAGTTCTGTGAAGTCAATTTGCCATTGTTGCCCAGGCCCGTTGCCTCTCCCAATTTGGCCTATTTCTGGTTTGGGGGTGTTCTTAGGATTAGTCTGGAGGCAAAGCTCACACTGCTGAGTCACTTGTCTCACAGTGGTGTATAAGTTTCTAGCTACGATTTCTCTAATTAGGTGTTTATATAAGGCCTCTGCTCCCCAATGCCTCTTTCTGTGTTCTTCTCTTACTAGAGACCATGTTAGATGGGAGGGAACGATTAGTTTCCCTTGTGGGGTGAGAGCCCACCCCTCTTTGTTGTATGACCCTTCTAAGTCTACGATAAGTTTCTGATCCTCTTTAGTATATTCTGGCTTATCTTCTAGGGAAATTCGTCCATCAGGGACCAAAGCCCCTTCTGTTTTTACCTTTGTTTTGGCTACCTGTTTTGCCTCTCTGTCCGCCAGCTCATTTCCTCTTTCCAGTTCCGAGTTTACTTTCTGGTGAGCCTTAATGTGCATGATCGCCACCTTTTCAGGGAGTTGGACTGCCTCCAGCAGTTTCAGGATCTCCTCTGCATGCTTGATGTTTTTGCCCTGTGAATTCAATAGTCCTCTCTCTTTCCAGATAGCTCCATGTGCATGTACAACCCCAAAGGCATATTTCGAGTCTGTATAGATATTCACAGCTTTTCCTTGGGCCAATTCCAAGGCACGGGTCAAAGCAATTATTTCTGCCTTCTGAGCAGAAGTATTCATGGGCAAAGGTCCTGACTCTATTATTTCTTGACTGGTGGTGACGGCATACCCAGCATACCTTTTACCATTTAGGACATAGCTGCTTCCATCCGTGAACCAATTCTCTGTGTTCTCCATAGGACTGTCTCTCAGGTCCAGACGGCTCAAATATGTTGCTTCAATGGTTTCCAGACAATCGTGATGCACTGGTTCTCCTGTGTTCCCACTGAGGAAAGAGGCTGGATTGACAATGTTAGTGATTACAATTTCCACATCATCTTGTTCCACCAGTATGGCCTGATATCTCAAGAATCTTTGTGGGGACAGCCAGTGTCCTCCTTTCGCTTCCAGTACTGAGGATACTGTATGGGACACTAACACAGTCATTTTCTGGCCCAAGGTGAACTTTCGGGCTTCCTGGATGTTTAATACTACAGCCGCAACTGCCCGCAAGCATCCAGGCCAGCCTTTCGCAGTTGTATCCAATTGCTTGGAGAAATATGCAACTGCTTGCCGATACGGGCCTAGATCTTGTGCCAATATCCCTAAGGCAATTCCCTGTTTTTCGTGAGAGAAAAGGATAAACGGTTTACTCACGTCTGGGAGTCCCAAGGCTGGAGCTGACATCAAGGCCTTTTTTAACGACTCGAAGGCCTGTATGGTCTCTTTAGTCCATTCAAGGGGTTTCTGTTCCGTAGTCATTAGGGTATACAGGGGTTTGACAAGCAGCCCATAATTATAAATCCACAGCCGACACCACCCAGTCATTCCCAGAAAAGTTCGTAGTTCCTTCACTGTCTGCGGTCTTGGGGTTTGGCATATTGTCTCTTTTCGGGCCCGTCCCAAAGTCCTTTGTCCGGCACTGATCTCATAGCCCAAATATATCACCTTACACTGCGCCACTTGGGCCTTCTTCTTAGATACCCGGTATCCTTGGAGTCCTAAAAAATTCAGCAGACTCACTGTCCAGGTTATACAAGCATCCTCTGTCTTGGTGGCAATCAAGAGATCATCTACATATTGTAACAGTTTCCCTTCCTCGGGTGGGGCTTCCCAAGACTCTAAATCTTTTGCGAGTTGGTTACCAAATATGGTGGGGCTGTTTTTGAACCCTTGTGGCAACACTGTCCAGGTGAGCTGAGTCTTACGTCCACTTTTAGGATTTTCCCATTCGAATGCAAATATTTTCTGGCTGGCTTTATGGAGAGGGAGGCAAAAGAAGGCATCCTTCAAATCTAAGACTGTAAACCAGGCTAGTTCAGGTGTCAATACAGTCAGTAGGGTGTATGGATTCGCCACTACCGGGTATAGGTCTTCAGTTATTTTATTTATAGCTCGCAGGTCCTGGACTATCCGGTATGACCCGTCAGGTTTACGGATAGGTAATATGGGAGTGTTAAAATCAGATTCACATTCTCTTAGCAACCCCAGTTGTAAAAATTTTTCTATTATTGGTTGAATTCCCTCCCTATCCTCCTTCCTTAAGGGATATTGTTTGATTCTTACCGGTGGTTGTCCCTCTTTAAGTTTGACCTCAACAGGTGTAGCATTTTTTGCTTTTCCTGGTATATCTGTGGCCCATACCCCGGGATATACCTCATTCATGATTTCTTCGCTGATTTTTCCTCCCACGGGGACACTAGCTAGGGATAAGCTCATTATCTGAATATACTGCTGGTCATTTACCTCCAGAGTAATCTCTCCTTTTTCAAATTTAATTATTGCACCCAATTGTTCCAATAAGTCTCTCCCCAAAAGTGCCTTTGGGGAGTTGGGCATGTACAGGAACCTGTGAATGCCCCATTGTTTTCCCAATTTATATCTCAGAGGTTCGCAAAAATATGCCTTTTCACTTTGGCCAGTTGCCCCTTTTACCATGATATATTCATTTCCCAGGGGCATCAAAGCTTGATTTAAAACCGAATATGTAGCCCCTGTATCAACCAAAAATTCTACTTTCTTTTGTTCCTCCCCTAGCTTCATTATAACCAGTGGATCCGCTAGGGTAGATTCCTCTGGTCCCCGTCAGTCTACCTTCATGTGAGCCAACACTCTTCCCTTTTGGTTGTTCCATGCCTTTTCCTTATTTTTCCACCTTTCCGGACAACTGTTTTTCCAGTGTCCAGATCTTTTGCACCACGCACATTGATCCTTGCCTAATCGAGGCAGTCCTTGTCTAGGTTTTCTCTCTTCCCCCTCCCTGATGACTGCCACCACCCTTCTTTGCCCCCGTTTACAATCATCCTCTCTATTACTGAACACTCTCCACGCCTCATCCAGTAACACTTCCAGACTTCTGCTTTCTGTGGGACGCAGCTTTTGGAGTTTCCGTCTAATATCTCCTGTAGACTGTCCTAAAAACAGAGAGACTAGTTGCTGTACTCCTACCTCAGACCCAGGGTCCAGCGGTGTGTGGCGGCGCATTACATCTCTCAGTCGGTCCAGGAACTCAGATGGTGACTCGGAGGGACCTTGTTTAATTGCATATAATGCTGACCAATTGATGGTCTTAGGAATGGCTCTCTCCATTCCTTTCGAAATCCATCCTTGATATGCTCGTAATCTTTCCATATGTGCTGATTTATTTGGATCCCACTTTGGATCCTGCAGGGGGAAATATTCTTTAACGTCCCCTCCTGCGATCTTATAATGATCTTCAGCTAAATCCCCAGCAACCTTTAAAATCTGTTGTTTTTCCGTTTCTGTCATATATTCCAATAATAGCTGCATAACATTCCAATCAGGGTTATGTTGCTTTATGATAAACTGAAAATGTTTGGCTACGCCCACAGGATCATTCCTATAATCCTTGGCAACCTTTTTCCACGCCTCCAAATCAGTAGTGGTAAAAGGTATCTTAATCAACATTGTCCCTCCCTCTGGTCCTACTGCCTCTCGAAGCGGTGCCTGCAAAACCATATGTTTCCCCCGAGTCCGGGAGGCTACGGGGCTGTCCGGAGGAGTAGGAGTTCTATCCGAGTCCACATATCGTTCCTGTGACCGAGGGGGAGACTTAAACAGATCAGTTAAATCCTGTTCTGACGCTTGATAATTTTTACTGATCTTAGTGCATCTTTGTCCAATACTACATGCTGAGCAGCACCGCCTTAGTTTTCCCTTTAATCCTTTATTCTCTCGCTCGAGGGCGAGTACCATAGGGTCCTGCGGTGGCACTATTCCACAATCCCTCTGCCACTCCGGATGATTTCGGAGGGTAAAAAACATATCTGCGTATGAGACCTCATCCCATTTCCCTTCTCTTCTTAAAAATAACATTAACTGCAACATAGTATTATAATCTAGTGATCCATTTAATGGCCACTTGGCCCCATCTTCCAACTTATATAACGGCCACCACTGATTACAATACTTAACAAGAATTTTCTTACTTTCAGTACCTCCATTTCCCACAATTTCTTTCCAATGAGCAAGCACACAACCCAAAGGACTTTTCTTGAGGATACCCCCTTGAGTATTACCCATCTTTAAGTTTCTTTAATTTTTTTTTTCTTTTTTTTTTCCAACTATTTTCTATTTCTGCTGCGCTTCAATTTCCACGCAAACCTCTTTTTGCAAACTGTTTTAACTCTTTCCCACACGTTTAAATTGTCCCAAGGTTCGAACCCAAACCACCGAAGGAGTGACTCCCTCTGTTCTGCCACTTCGATGATTAGCCAAACCCCTGATAGGAGAGCGACTAAGCACCACAGCACATATATCAGAAAAAAACTTTTACAGAATGTCAGATGTTTTGCCCGTCTCAGAGTTCCTTGGAGAGTCACGAAACCGCAACTCAGGACTCCCCCTCACTTTACAACAACGCTGCGTCTTAAACACACACACACACACACACACACAAGTGCTTTTAACACAAAATACCCGGGCAGTTACAAATGAGACATGAAATTATCACTCCAGTTAGTATCCCTCCAGCAGCTGCAAATATTAATTAGTTGACATATCACAATTGTGAGAGGCTCGCTTACCCTTCTCCTGCTTCTCAAACAGTCATTAGCAGGTCCGTCCTGGCTCCCGATGCCGGGATGCAGCGATAACCTCGGAGGCTCGCTTACCCTTCACCTGCTTCTTATACAGTCATTAGCAGGTCCGTCCTGGCTCCCGATGCCGGGATGCAGCGATAACCTCGGATTCACTCGATCTACTCCCAAGATCGCTAGCGGCCGCTCTATCGGTCAGCGAATCCCCTTACTATAATACAGGGTACCCTCTTCCCATACGGGGACTATGCTGCACGCCAGACGTCTCTGCGCGCTTTACCAGCAGCCCCGGCCACGCGTGGGCGTCCCCTACGACTTACTGGCCCCCTCATTAAACATACCGTTTGTCCGCAGCTTCAGGAGGTTGTTGTCTACTCCCACGGTGAGCGGCTGGGAGTGGAGGCTCCTCCGAGGAAAGTACTCAGGGCGCGCCTAGGGGCGTCCGCTCCACAGTCGATCCCGCAGCTGAGCAGAGAACCTCCTGGCTGGCTCGCCAAAACTGACGTGCGGAAATCAGACTCCACAACCCCAAGGTTGTAAAGTAGGTATGCTTTATTCAGCACTGGGCAGCACGGGGGGTCATCCCACCAAATTCGTGCGCCCCTAACGCGGCAGCTCGTATCATATTTATACAGCAAAGTGTTACATATTCATAAGGTTTCGCAATACGCCTATACATATTAACTATCTATTCCCGCTTCGTATGCAAATGAGCCATTTCCGTGGTCTCCTCCCCGCCGAGCATGCGCAGTTTCTTCTGGTGGTGGTCGTTGAGGGTCGATAGGATGAAGGCAAACCCTCTCTTCTTCATCACCACAAGTGACTCTTTATTCCTGTGTAAGCTCAGTCTCTCTTTTATCAGACTCCGCAACCGCAAGGTCAGTTCCAGCAAGTTTCTTTAGCAAGGCCGGCCATGGCTGTTCTGTTCTTCTCTGCTATTTCCTGATAAAACGTCTTACACGATGGCCAAGGTTATAGATATGGGTTAAGCAATGCAATGGCTACAATGTTATATGTTTTGCGTCAAGCATGTTCCCTCCTGCTATTAGCCCTTAAATGTTAGTTCTCTCTATCACTTGTGAGCTGCTGCTCTGCTGCTCCCTGAGCTGAAGATATTGTCTTTCATTTAACAGTCCTGGACTGATTTGCTTTCCATATCCCTAATCACTTTTAAATCCATGCAAATTTTAAACATCCACAATGTCCATGGTAAATAGGTGCAAAGCTTAGCCACAGTAGTAAACCAGTTATCATTTAACGGCCCTACATCAGAGTTGCCAATAGCAATCACATAGTCATGGGGTTTAATATGGAAGGCAAGGTAGAGAAAATCAGCCTCACACTCCACCAGATTTTAAACAGATACAAGAACAATGATAATTTGTGGCAGCAGGCTGAATGCACGGACTCAGTTTTGTGAACCAAGATGAAGTTTATTAGCATGTGCAGCTATTATATAGTTACAGATACGCATCTCAACTATGCAGCCAAACAGGTTGTTTACGTCCTTCCCACTTTGTTCCTCACAACATCCAATCCTGCACCACCAGTGTTCTGGTCATGCTCTTTTCCCATACACACACACACAGAGCTGTGTACTTTTGAGCTCCTGTTATGGTCTGGCTGAGATCCAGTTCTACTTCTTATCACGTCTTCGTTAACTGCTTCTCAGGCTCGTTAACTGCTTCTCAGGCCCATCCATGATGCTGCTATCTGCCTTGCATTCCAAAGTGCTGCTACAATTTGCACCTTGGGGAAGTGCACCCCAGAGGTTTTTTGAGTGTGTGGAAGATAACTTCCTGATGCAGCTGGTGAGGGAGCCAACTAGAGTGGGTGCCCTCCTGGACCTGATGCTTGTTAATAGAGAAGGACTTGTAGGAGATGTAATGGTTGGGGGCCGTCTTGGGCATAGCAATCATGAAATAATAGAGTTTTCGATTCTCAGTGAAGTAAAAAGGGGGGTTAGCAGAACTGCCACCTTGGACTTCCATAGGTCAGACTTTGGCTTGTTCAGGAGACTGGTTGGCGGAGTCCCTTGGGAAGCCATCCTCAAGGGCAAAGGAGTCCAAGAAGGTTGGGCACTCCTCAAGAAGGAAGTCTTAAAGGCACAGGAACAGGCCATCCCCACATCCTGAAAGATGGGCCGGCAGGGTAGAAGACCAGCCTGGATGAACGGAGAGCTTTGGCTGGAGCTCAGGAACAAAGGGAGAGTTTATGGCCTTTGGAAAAGGGGGCGAGCCACTCAGGAGGGCTACAAAGACACAGTGAAGCTATGCAGGGAGAAAATTAGAAGGGCCAAAGCCCGACTAGAACTCAATCTGGCTATTGCTAAAAAGACAATAAAAAATGCTTCTATAAATACATTAACAACAAAAGGAGAACTAGGGAGGATCTTCCTCCTTTATTGGATGCAGGGGGAAACATAGTGACTAAGGATAAGGAAAAGGCTGAGGTACTTAATGATAGAGAGAACTAACATTTAAGGGCTAATAGCAGGAGGGAACATGCTTGACGCAAAACATATAACATTGTAGCCATTGCATTGCTTAACCCATATCTATAACCTTGGCCATCGTGTAAGACGTTTTATCAGGAAATAGCAGAGAAGAACAGAACAGCCATGGCCGGCAGAACAGAACAGCCATGGCCGGCCTTGCTAAAGAAACTTGCTGGAACTGACCTTGCGGTTGCGGAGTCTGATAAAAGAGAGACTGAGCTTACACAGGAATAAAGAGTCACTTGTGGTGATGAAGAAGAGAGGGTTTGCCTTCATCCTCTCGACCCTCAACGACCACCACCAGAAGAAACCGCGCATGCTCGGCGGGGAGGAGACCACGGAAATGGCTCATTTGCATACGAAGCGGGAATAGATAGTTAATATGTATAGGCGTATTGCGAAACTTTATGAATATGTAACACTTTGCTGTATAAATATGATACGAGCTGCCGCGTTAGGCGCGCACGAATTTGGTGGGATGACCCCCCGTGCTGCCCAGCGCTGAATAAAGCATACCTACTTTACAACCTTGGGGTTGTGGAGTCTGATTTCCGCACGTCAGTTTTGGCGAGTTGCTCTGAAAATCAGCCAGCAGCAGGAGCAATCACAAAAACTTCAAGGTCCCTCCTGCCCTGTCAGTCTGTTCCAAGCTCCACATAAGTGGTAGGGGAGGTGATGGGGTGTTTTTTTTGCTGTGTACCAGCATGCGTACAGCTGGGAGATCAGTGAGGTTAGATGGATAACCCCACCCCAACCTTGTGTTCATGCCCAGTCCAGCTGATGCACGCAGTTGAGTTTAAATTTTAAAGTGAGCTGAAATAATATTAAAAGATTGGCAAATGAGTAAAAGTGAGACAGATACTTTGAAGGACAAAGTCTGTACATTCACTTGTGTTTACTTCGGTGTTGCTCAGTACATCTCCAGTGACATCTTCATTAGCGAGTCGAAAAAGGCCAGGCAACAATTCCAAACAGCAGAACTTCATTATCTGTACAGTTCATTTTTTTTTTTTTTAAGACAGTTGCCACAGTTTTGACCTGAATTAATAAACTAACAGTATCTGACCATGGTTTCAGGAGGCATGATTGCCAAGGACCATTCCTGGTAAGCAAATTTGCATGTGGCCACCCCATCTTGAACAGTAAGGTGCTTCATTAGCATGGCTGCAGGCTGTTTCGTGCTACTGATGGCAGTCCCCATGGGTTGATGCAGCTGCAGCGGTATGGAGATGGAAGACGTCACACCTCAAAGACCGTCAGGTTGCCAGTGAGAAGTCTCCTGTGGGCTGTGCAGACCTCTTGTCTGCTTAAAGAACGCAGTGCAATTAATTTTCTTCTTTAAACTTAGACATCAAGCCCTTGTTCTGAATTATGGCCCAGGGGCTAGAGGCAGCAGAGCTGGATGCATGGGAATGCGGGGCTGGTGTTTTTAGCTCCTAGGAACAAGGATGCCAGCCAGACTTCATCACTAACCTCCCTTGTTTTTAACAAAAAGGCTTTGAACTTCATAGATTTTTAACAGAATATTTGGGGGTCAACCTACTGGTACGTGCCAGTTAGATGCTGTTTCATTAGAGCTTCTCAACAAACTTTATGCCAGACGTGCCTTTTGTCATGGAAGTTGCTATCTATTTTTGCTGCTTTAATCATCTATGATATTGTTAGCAAAGCTGGCTGAATAGCTCAAAATGAACTGGTGATACATTGAACTGACCGCTTCTGCAATATCTGTCACTGCTTGTAATACTCTTACATGTATCTGTTCTGCAGAGTGTTTTGGGATGTATCCGTATATAGAGAAATACACACATATGTGTATGGTTTCTTTCATATTTTATAACTTTAGGTCAACTGGAAATGTTTTTCCACAGTTTCCAAAGTTTCTCTTGCCTGTAAAAAATAATTTAGAATATCAAAAATACTGATGATAATAATATAGTACCTCCTTCTCAAACTGCTGCAAATGTTTTTCTATAGAAACATCTCTCTGTAACTAGCCAAAAGACTGTCTAATAACTACCAAGTAGTTCTGGATGAATTATTTTAAACTTCAGATTTGGGTAGGAAAGGAAGTAAAGAAAGAAAAATAGTGACCATTTTTTCTAATCGCTGACTTATAATGAAAGAGTACTTCAAATCTCCCAGAGTCTGAAAGCTAGGAAAATATAATTTGTGTTACAACAGAGATTTGCTATTCTTAAACAGAAAATATTAGAGCTATGTATTATAAACTTCCCTCTCAACTTAAATGAGTCAGAAATAGCACTTTGATGAGCACTTTTCTTACAGCAAGGACCGGTATGCAACTAACTTCAATTTGTCTCTCCTTTCACCTAAACAAAAAGTTTCTTCCTTCTGGAAGGGAGATAAAATAAGCAGCTCCTATTCAGGACATGCTCTCCAGCGAGGTGTCTCTGCATGTGCCAAGAAGCTGGGGGACAAGGCTCTTACTGGCTGTGTTACTCCTAGGCTGTGTTTGAGCTTAGGGTGTTGTGTACCACTGCACTGGTGCTGTATCCAGCTGTTAAAGAATTTCACCAGACTGTGGGTACCTCTAGGTTTGCTTTATTAACAACTCAGAGTTGGGCCATCACCTCAGGGAGTGGCAAGTGGCTAACAAAATACATCTTCTACATATATGATTCCACACAACATTACATAATAGATATTTCTGTCTGGCAAGCTCTTGGCGTTTCTTTAAAGTCTCCCAGTTCTTCATTCTTCAGTAGTTTCAAAAGTTCATTAATTTTCAGCTGATTCTTATCATTCCGTTCCAGTTCCTCTTCTGAAGTTGTAGCTCAATGGTGCAGATTCTGGTCACCACAGCCTCTTATCTTCTTTAAACAGTATCCATCAAAGTCCACCTATAGACTTCTTAGAAGAACTTAAGATGTTCCATTAACTTATGCTTACTCTGTGTCTCTTCTAGATGTCTAAGCTTTATAAATTGCTTACTGTGGGTTAATCACTTTCCTACCTATTATTATGTTCTACATTTGCTATTCTGTTGATTCAGCTTGACTGGGTTTCAGGCCAGCCATGGTCAGGACTGTACAAGGGACAAATGAGCAGTGTTTGCATAGTTCTCAGAGTATTGTCTTTAAGCACCTGCATTCTATTAATCAACCTTATACAATTACATCTATTCTTTAACCATTCTATGATTATTCTCAAAGTATATTAAAAATCTAACAAGGCCTAAGTTACTTAAATCACTTAAAAGCTTATTTCTTTTACACCAGCTGAAAGGCTGCCTCCAAACATTACAGGGACACACACTGGGTCTAGAGGTCCTACTGGGATAAATTTTCTGGTGGACAGGGATCAGCACAAATGGGAAGAGGTTAATAAACTGGATCTACAGTATTCGTAGCCCAACTGCTGGCACCTGTCATCAAATGATGAGGGATGCATCACCCTCTCTCAGAGATGATGACAGAATAAACCCAGTTCTGATTGGCATTCAGAAATTATGGTGACAAGGACCAGTTAAACTTTTACAGACTTTTTTTTCAGGGTAACAGTTAATTTTAACACCTTCCCCTCTCTTCTTTTTTTTGTTATTGGGAGTGGAAAGGAAAAACCCATTTCTGTGATAAAGGACAATGATCTTAAGAAAAACTGCAGACTCCCTATAAAACAAACTTTTGTTTCTTTAACTTTATTTTCCTGAGTGCAAATAAAAAAAAGAAAAAGACTAATTGCAGTCAATATGGCATTTTCCTTTATCGTGCACAAATGACAAACCCTGTGAACACAGAGGGCTGTAAAGCAGGTAGTTATCTGCTCTTCCCATAGGGGTTAGAGAAAATATCTTACTCAGTACATGACTCTCTCAAAGCAGGAATACACTCACTTGCCAAAAGAACATAAATTAAAGATTTTTAGGAGATTTTTTATTTCGGTTCTTTAGTGCCTTGCCAGTAGTCCAGAGATTTCAATGCAAAAACTCCTGCAGTGGCAGGAACCAGGAGCTGAACTCCTATTAAATTTCTATTTATTAAAAAGTGGATTTGGAGGCACTACTGAACTGACAGCAAAAGATTTTCCAGTTATTATTTAGACAGGAATAGGTATCTTTATTCCCTGTCTAAAAAACACAGAGTTTCTTTATCTGACCAACCAGTGCAATGCTGTGTGACTCAAGAAAGAGAAGCTGTATCAGCAGCTGAAAAACAGGAGTTTCCCAAGAATAAAGGTGGCTGAGGTGGCTTAGACCTCCAAGGGCTGTCACTGGTATCACTGCTCTGCCCTGCATTTGGCCCTAGGGCCAGGCCAGTTTGGGATGTACACCTCCACATCTCATTTTGAATTTGTGCCTCTCAGGGGAAAGGAAAGCAAAGTTTAAAGAGCCATGGAGAGAAATAATAAGAGCTATGATGACCCCAAGGAGGTTAAGCAATTCCCTGGGCAGGGGCAGGATATTCCTCGGTCCTTGATAGGAGCCCAGTTTCTGCAGGGAAGCGTGGGGTGCTCCCCTCCAGCCCTGCTGGCGCTTTAGTGGTTGGGGCGCTTCCCCGAAATACAAATTGAGCCATGTTACTGCTTAGGAGGACCCTTGTTTCACACATCCCAGGCAAGTCCTCCTACACACAAAAGGCAAGTGGTGTAACCCTTTTGTCATTCTTGAAATAAAGATAGCTTTGATTGATAGTTTTGGGGCATGTTATATATTCTTAAAAATTGCCTAACATGTTGGGTTTGGGGGTCAGGTCCCCAACTCCAGTTGCAATTTAAACCTCCATGAGCTCCTTTGGGTCTCATGCAGCCTCTGGTCCTTGGTAGAACAGGGTTTAGTTTATATGGCCTCCTGTGTGCTTGCTCTGTGTAGATTAATAAAGTACATATACCTCTTGACATGACAGTTCAGCAAAGAGAGTATTAATGCACATTTTCCTCCCCAAACAGCAGCTCAGTTTCCACAGCTGTCTCTTGGACCTCCTGAGGGTGCAACTCTACTGAGTTTTTTGATCTGCTCATTCTGGCATGAAGCAAGTATTTCAGTCCATAAGACATCCTTGTGCAAAACTGACAATATTTTGTGCCAGTACCTACAGCTTACAGAAATCATGGAGATGGCCAGTTTTACTTCAAAGGCTGTTAGGCTTGAATAGCATAGCAATGATCTAATTTGTACCAGCTGGCCTAAGGACCGTACTTCACTCCTTTGGGCACATTGCAGAGGGACTGCAGCTGCAGATCACTCTCCTTGGCCACTTTCAAGCCATTGATCTAATCACAGGTCCACTTTTTCTTACTACACCCCCTCTCAACTTTTCTGCTTCCCCCTGGTTCGAGGAACTCCATTTACTTATGGGAAATATTAGCAGGTGGGGGAGATGTTAATTACTAAAGCAGACTCCAGCCGAAACGGCCATATCCTGGTTTGTGAGCAGTGTCCAGCACAAACTGAAAGAGTAGACACCTAGCTACTGTGCAAAGGCAATGACATATGGAGTTCAGCATGGCTTTGTACACAAAATGGTATTTAAACTTTCAACCTTCAAGCAGAGACTCTAGGCTGCATCTCATTTTGCTTCTTTCTTTCCTAATTTGTAACCAATACTTGATTTAGTAAATGCCAGAATTCAACTCTGAAGATGAATGAAAAAGCCTCAGGAAACTAATGACCTCCTTAATAAAAAAATACGATAACTTTACTATATTTAACATTTCAGGGATCTATAAAGATTGGATTGAAAAGATTTTTTTTTTTCATCCTTTCTGCAGGGGTAAAATAAAAGCACCTGGACCACACAGCTGGTTACTAGATACTATGTGCAGTGACAGAAACAGAAAGTATTGGCTTTCATTACAAGTCAGACATAGGCAGGTAACACAAAGAAGACTTTTGAAATATCTGCCACAGAAGGTGCTCAGAATTTAAAAATAAATATAAAATCCATCCCAGGTATTTTTCCTCCTGATTTACGCTCACTTTCACCTCCCCCTTACAGAATTTTTTAAAGCATTACCAGTTCCAATTATCTTCTCAAACTCTTTTCTGTGAAGCTGACATTACTCCCTTCCAAACAGTGAGTGGGGCTGATTCTCCCAGCACAAATCACCATCTGTTGAAGTCCTTTGGAATGCACCGGCTAAAACTTGCTGCAAGATCAAAACTTTATCTGATGAGGAATTTTTTGCAAAGCTTCATATCAACTGGATCATTCAGTTGTCTAAATTATCTGTGTTCAGTGCTCAGACAGGGCATAAAATGAGATTATGGCAAAACAAAACCAAAGAATCTCTCAAAAAGCTTTTATCCCCTATTTATGTTACTGCACTAAGGCTGGGATACATCTCACCTGGGTTTAACCATACAGAAGTGAAACATCTGACTTAAAGAGCCACCTTGGTTTTCCCTATAATTAATAGCAACGCATATAGATAATAGAAACTCCTGGGAATAATTGATTTTTTCCTAGAATAGTTCCAAAATAGGTGCAATGAATTGCCCTCTAGAGGCAACTGTCTCTATGTACTGTCAAGAAATGCAATACGCATTATTAGCCTTGACTAGTTGCTGTAACTTTTAAACAAGGTAGTAAAGTGAGGCAATAATTTCCTTTTAGCATTTTACTTAAAATAAGCTTAAAACACGGGATGAGCCAAAACATTCTTCAAGAAACTTACTGGAACCGGACATGAAGGAATTTGACTTTGAGCTTTCACAGTGATTTCCTCTCCTGGCTCACAAGATGAAAGTACAAATCTTAAAACCATGGACTGACCTTGCCAAACTTAATTTGGAACATCTGAACAGAATTTTTTCCTTTTTTAGGCTTTGAAATGGCTTATTTTGCTTTGATTTTGATAATTTTAAAACTTTTAAAGTCAAAAGAACAAAAGGTCATTTCTAAACTAAAAATTATGTATTTTGTTCTTTCCCTTCTGCCAGAAATATGGTATTTCAATTATTCAAAAATATAAATAATGAAATCATTCAAAACAGAGCATAATTATCAATTTATATTTCCAAGAATATTAATTATCTGATGATAATGCTTTACTAGAAAATTCCTGAATAGACCCACTTGATGCAGAAATTTAAGCATTATAGAGCATACGTAAGGAGTCTAGAATAAATGAGATCTCATCAGTCTATTGAGGTTGACTGCTATTTGTAAGATTGTTTTAAAATTTAATGATGAGAAGGTTTTGTTTATCAAAAGACAGCCAGAAGGGACTGGTGACAATCAATCCTGTCTTTAAACACATCATTATCCTTGATGCAAAATACAGACCTCATTGCACAGTGCAAGCAATGTCAGGCTGAGTTCCACAAGAAATGCTATGAACACTTCTAAGCATTTACTTCACTGAAAGACAGCTTGTAAAACCCAGAGACTAAAGAAAGTGCTTTTAAAAAGTATCAAGAAAAGTTATAGCTCACAAATGCATCTTACATAGGGAATGTTCCCACTAAACACAATGGGAAAGCACATGTAGGACGCGCAGTTCAGACTCTAATGCAAGGCTATTTTCAATACAGTTGCACACAATGAATTTACTTAGATGCAATAAACATCTGCAAGGTTGGCCCTTTTACACAAATATCACTTAAACTCCACAGAAAATAAACTTCCTCTGGGGTGAAACAATCGCTGAACAGCTAAGCAGAGAGATGGGGAAGAAAACCCCACAAACAGATCAAAGAAAAGACTTGAAGGAGAGCAAGAATTCACACTGGCATGAAGAAAGCTGGAATGCAGCCAGGCTGCCAGATTTGGTATCCCACGCAAAATGATCTGGATAGAAATGATGTAATGTGTAACTTCTTATGTGTCGTGGTTTAGGCCAAATCGGCCACTGGGGACATAGGGGACCCCAGATGGGACAGACAGATGCTCCCCTCTACCCCTCTTCAAAGAGAGGGGCAGAGGAGGAAAAAGAGACTTACGAGTTTAGAAGGATCTAAACTACTTTAATGAAGTATTAATAATAAAATAAAAGAAATAATGAGAAATATACAAAACCGTATCAAGCTCCCAAGATGACAATCACGACACCGGCTGGCACTGGGGCAGTCCCAGGCTGGACTCAGTGACGGACGGGAAGTGGATTCCGGATCTGGATTCAGGATCGGGTCCAAAGGCAGACGAACAGACAGAGTCCTCCTCAGACATCAGCCGTTGAAGCAAGAAGGGAAAAAAGAAGGGCGAAAAAGAAGGGACCCTGACCCTTTGCTCCGTCAGCTTTTATACTGAGCATGAGGCAGATGGGATGGAATACGCTGTTGGTCAGTTTTGGGTCACCTGCCCTGTCCGCTCCTCCCCGCAGGTGGGACCCCATTATGCTTTTCCGCTTCCGACCCTCCAACGTGGCAAATAACACAGCTGGTTGGCCTTGGGTGTTTGAACAATAAGTGTAAGCAAGAGCCTCCCTGCATACCATGTCTGGACATCAGCTATAAACATCGGTCTTATCACTCTGAGAGAGTGAACATTGTCTGCACAATATGCTGTTAATTTCAGTAGTTAAAAGAGGCCCAGCTAAGAAGCGAAGCTACTGAACAAAATTGGTCCTGTTTTACCTCAAACCAGGACATTATGTTAATACTACAGAAACGACATATAAAACCACAGCATTTCAGTTTCAATAGTACCCTGCACTTCAGTTTTAATTGTTCTCTCCCTATGTGCATGAGAGGAATTAAAAATAGATAAATAAATTGAATTTGACCAAAGGCAAAGCTCTGAATTATCTTGGGATCTTGGGAGCTGCTCAGGAAAAAGGTTTTCTTTTGGGGACAGGGAGCAAAAGCTGTCCCTCTCAGGTTCATTTCAAGGGAGGTGATTCTGCCCCTCTACTCCGCTCTCATGAGACCCCACCTGGAGTACTGCATCCAGCTGTGGAGTCCCCAACATAAGAAGGACATGGACCTGCTGGAGCGCGTCCAGAGGAGAGCCACGAGGATGATCAGAGGGCTGGAGCACCTCTCCTATGAGGAGAGGCTGAGAGAGTTGGGGCTGTTCAGCCTGGAGAAGAGAAGGCTCCGGGGAGATCTTATTGCGGCCTTCCAGTACCTAAAGGGGGCCTACAGGAGAGCTGGGGAAGGACTTTTTACAAGGGCATGTAGTGATAGGACGAGGGGGAACGGCTTTAAGCTGGAAGAGGGCAGGTTTAGATTAAACATTAGGAAGAAGTTTTTCACTTTAAGGGTGGTGAGGCACTGGAACAGGTTGCCCAGAGAGGTTGTTGAAGCTCCATCCCTGGAGGTGTTCAAGGCCAGGCTGGATGTGGCCTTGGGCAACCTGGTCTAGTGAGAGGTATCCCTGCCTGTGGCAGGGTGGTTGGAACTCGATGATCTTCAAGGTCCCTTCCAACCTAAACCATTCTATCATTCTATCATTCTATCATTCATTTCAGACTGTGAAACTGTTTTGCTGCTGGTCTAAGGCAGAACCTGAAACAGGTTCATGACTCCAAAGTCCAACTTTACACATCCTTTGAGTCAATGAAATATTCCTCTCCAACAGAAAAGCAATCCCATCTATTTAAGGAAGGCCAAACCATGATATTTATACTCTTATCCCATATATCCCCACTCATTTCAAGGAAATCTGTTATTAAAGATACCTAGTACCATCTCCAAAGCAAAATATTTGGCAGAAGAGATCAGTGTCATTATTTCCACTTTACAAACAAGAAGAACAAGGCACAGGCAAGGTCAGATTACACGTGTGTGTCAGGAGTCTTGAAATGATGCTTTAATGCTAAGCCACAGTGCTTGCTCCTCAACCTTCTTTTTTCATTCTCTGCCTCCCAAAATCAGCTTTCCATACCTGTCATCATCATTAAGTCTACCATACCTGTATTTCATATGCATATCTGTTCTGATTCAGGTAGAATGTGTCCTCCTTATTATTTACAGTTGGACCAAAACATTCACAAATGTGTTGCAAACACATTGAGGCAGAGGCCATCCTTCTGTTTTGCACATTTCCTGCATACAGACACTGTGTCCTGGCCCACAGCTGGACTTAGTGCTTTACAATGCATCATTCTGCGATCATTCTGTCTGATTTTAAATAACTGGGTAATTCACAGCATCAATTATAGCAATTTTAGTAAGGCATAAAATTCCCTTTCAGTGATGTTGTGTTAGTATGGCTCTACTGTGCATTTACATTACAGTTGTTCCCCAGATGTGAAGCACGCCTTCTTTGGACCAATAATTCATCTTATTACAAATGAGTCTTGAATTTATAGCAGGACTTTGCTGGAAAAAAAATAAAAAAGAATTTGAGAAACACGAACAATCCAGACCACCTACTTCCAAGGCTGAAAGAACTTTTTTTGGACAATCAATAGAGAGAAGCTTTTGCAATTTTGAAATTAGATGACTGGTATGTATGTTCTACAAGTAATGTATTACCTGTCTCTCACTGCCCCATAGAGGCTGGCATCCTTACCACCTCTCTGCTTACTAGCTCCTTTCTCTGCTGTGAACGGACCAGCTACCTTTTTTCTCAGACCAACTGACTAACATAATGAAGTTAGAGCAATTGCTCTTAACCTGTAGGAACCTTTGATGTCTGCTGCTATTTCAGGCTGTAGACCTGAAAGCCTGCCTATATTTTGGTTGTTGTTGTTGTTTGCTTGTTTACAATACAACATTTGCCCTAATAAGGCTTCCTCAGTGCACTACCAACTTAGACCAACTCAGTCAGGCTCAGAGAGCCCTTTTGCTCGGGGTGCTTGGGGAGGAATATTGGACACACGTGCAGACACACAGACCAACAGTGTACCATGTCCTGGTGCTGCAGAAGTGAAGACATAATATTACCCCAGGGCCTCAGTGGAAAGTGGGTTTCCGGCTCCTACTGCCACCATGAAACAAGAGTGAAAACATACACAAGTGTATGGGGCCAGATGGGTTACACCCAAGAGTGCTGAAGGAGTTGGCAGATGTGCTCACCAGACCACTCTTCATAATTTATCAGCAGTCCTGGCTAACTGGGGAGGTCCCAATGGACTGGAGATTAGCAGATGTGACACCCATCTAAAAGAAGGGCTGGAAGGAGGATCCGGGAAACTACAGACCTGTCAGTCTGACCTCGGTGTCGGGGAACCTTATGGAGCAGATCATCTTGAGTGCCATTACATACTATTTACAGGACAACCAGACGATCAGGCCCAGTCAACACAGGTTCATCAAGGGCAGGTCCTGCTTAACGAACCTGATCTCCTTCTATGACAAGGTGACCCGCTTGGTGGATGAGGGAAAGGCTGTGGATGTTATTTACCTGGACTTCAGTAAAGCCTTCGATACTGTTCCCCACAGCATTCTCATGAAAAAACTGGCTACCCAAGGCTTGGACAGGCGTACACTCTGCTGGATCAAACCCTGGCTGGCTGGCCGGGCCCAGAGAGTGGTGGTACTCGGCACTGGTGAGGCCGCACCTTGAGTACTGTGTTCAGTTTTGGGCGCCGCTGGAGAGGGTCCAGAGAAGGGCAATGAAGCCGGTGAAAGGTCTTGAGAATAAGTCTTATGAGGAGTGGATGAGGGACTTGGGGTTGTTTAGTCTGAAGAAAAGGAGGCTTAGGGGAGGCCTTATTGCTCTCTACAACTACCTGAAAGGAGGTTGTACAGAGGTGGGCATTGGTCTCTTCTCACAAGTTACAACCAATAGGACAAGAGGAAATGGCATCAAGTTGCGCCAGGGGAGGTTTAGGTTAGACATTAGGAAAAACTTCTACACTGAAAGGGTTATCAAAGACTGGAACAGGCTGCCCAGGGAAGTGGTCGAATCGCCCTCCTTGGATGTATTTAAAAGCCATCTAGATATGGTGCTCGGGGACATGGTTTAGAAGTGGGCCTGGTAGAGTTAGATAACGGTTGGACTTGATGATCTTAAAAGTCTTTTCTAGCCATAACAATTCCACAATTTATGGGGTGTCACGAGCCCTTCCTGGATACTCTGCTGACTTCTGGCAAAGGAAACATAATAGTTTTAGAAACCTTAAGAAGTATGGGTGAGACACTGGAACAGGTTGCCCAAAGAAGTTGTAGATGCCCCATCATTGGAAGTGTTCCAAGTAAGGCTGGACGGGGGCTTTGAGCAACCTGAGTTAGTGAAAGATGTGCCTGCCCATGGCAGGGGGTTGGACTAGATGATCTTTAAAGGTCCCTTCCAACCCAAACCATTCTGTGATTCTGTGGTTATACAACATCAGCAGGGAAATGATGTCTGTTTTCAGACTTACAGGAATATTATGGTCTCAGTTCCAGCTCTTGCCTTTAGAATTTGCAATCGCCTTCCCAGAAAAGTCATACAGGGAATATTGGCAGTTGAAAGGAGCTAATGGTACTAAAAAACTTGCCTCCAGAGCACAGACGTAGGCAAGCATACTCAGAAGGTAAGATAATTTTCAGCTATCCGTCTAGTCCAACTAGTCTTAACTTATGAAGGAAACTCATCTCATCCCAGGATATGTAATGCTAATTGGACTAAATTATCCCAAACTATTAGGTGTCTAGCACGCTCCTCATTCAGCATCACATTTACTAGCTTATCCTCAGCAGCTAATATTTCAACAAATAAAAATAGGTGATGCTAATCCCATGAAGAAATTTGGCAGTCTTAACAGACATGATGGCTAAGGTCACATCCTTATTTCCCTTGGCTGATGGGAAATTGAGTAACTGGAGCCAAAGGCTGGATCAGGCCGAGGCTGTGTGTGGGACTGGCTCTCCCACTGAGGTCGATTCAAGGATCTGAATTGTGTAGCCAAGGCATGAGGAGTGCTGGGCACTCTGCATTCAAAGTCTCTTTCGCCTGATTTGTAAGGTGAAGACAAGGCTACACAGATTGAGATTTATAGATGGAGGATACAAAGGCAAAATATTACTGTGAGAGAAGCAGCAAGCTTTCTAACCCGGGGGGTGGAGGGGGAAGAAATTAAGAAAAGACTGCTTTATTTTGCAGTATTCTGCAGAAGTAAATATTCTTTCTTAGTCCAGAATAAGAAGTCATGGAGCATCCTTCAGGAAAAATGGCATTTAAGACATCCATATTTTTGCCAAATGTGAGCCCTCATATTTAATACCAGCCAAACAGTGATTGCTGCAATATCCTAACTTGCAAACCCTCCCTATTGTAGTGTTTGCTCTTATATGTCAGCACCTCTAGGCCATATAGATGTGACATATGGATGCACAGACATGCTACAGATGAACTGCTATCTTTGGATCCTCTTCCTGTTTCCACAGTAACCTTACAGAAACAGCTAGCAGTCAATAGAGAAAATCAAAGGCAGGGATAAATCATAATATTAGGTTAGGGAGGAACAAACCTTGAATACTGAGCAACTGATACACAGCGTAATACAATTTAGGGTGTTTATTATGCTAACCCAGGGCAGGAGCACGTAGGCATATGAAGTGGCATTTGCGACACATTTGCTGCTAGTTAAGCAGGAGCACAGATGAGAGAGCTGGTACAGAGATCTTTATGCTTAGAGGCTGTTTAATGGCTTAATCCTCCTGCTAAACTGAGCTGAGCTTTGTTTTGTACGTGGTGCTTCCACATGCTCGTCCAAGAAGTGACACTGAGACATTTATGAACAGATGCCTCATCGTTATCGGTGGACTTTGTACGCTAAGGTTAGTTCAGGGAAAATAGCAATAATGAGAAAAGACCAATCAGATATGTTAATTCAGGAACGTCAAACTCTTAATATGAATTGGTGCTCATGAGTGTGACAAGTGTCACATTAATTGAGTCCTTTTTTGGTAGCTGTCAGTATATTGCCGTGTATTTCACAGTTTTTCTCCCAAAACTGTTTCTCTCTAGGGAGCAGTTTAGGCAACCATCAGATGAATTACCTAGTGAAAACTGAAAACTGCTTTTTCTATTAATCACTCAAGGGGTAGTACTCCAAGTAAGGAGCCTCAGCAGCTCTAATCCATTCTCCTCCAGACCATCAAATCACTTTGGAGCCACATGGTAGCAAGTGCGGGGGCTGTGGGTACCCCGTATTTGTTTTAAAACACTTAATTCTTAAATTAAACACTAAAATTGTAGCTGCAATAACAGGGGGAATCATGTTTATTGCAACTCTGCTCCAAATATTTACTCAATATTGCTCAGTCTGGTTTTGAAATGAGATCAGGTTTCATGCTATCGATATTAACCTAAAGATTTCAGTATTAGCTCATGCATGCTAGCAAAAATATAGGGAACAATAGCACTGACATAAGCCCCACTTGGTAAAAAAATTGGTGCTTTATTAGAACATTAAGAAGTCCCATTCCCGGAATAAAAGCCTATCTAACGACTCAGAGTGACATGTCAAATTGGAAACCTAAGACTAAATATATATTCCTGATGTTTGTTATTTTAAAATCCTATTTGTCTCTCTAATACTTTTTCTCCCTGACACCAAACAAGATAATGTTGTTTTAAGATGGATGTTGATCACTCCACCACTGCTCTCCCTGGAAGAAATGCATGTGCCTAAAGCCCAGTAGGACACAATGTCACTCAGCTGGACTCATTAGCATGGCAGCAGTTTTGCATTTACATCTCTGCGCAGCTCCTAGGGAAAGGTAGCTCCAGTTCAGAGCACAGCATGTCTGTCTGCAGCTGACAATGTAGACATGCCCTTAAAAGCCAGGCCATCCTTTAAGTAGCAAGTGAAACAGGCAGCTGCAGAGAGGCAGTGGCAGCTTTTGATGTGAAAGGACAAGGGCTGAGTGAGTAATTCCGGATGAAATCTCTTGATTTGTTGGAGATAGTCTCTGTGGCCTTGGAAAAATATGTATCAGCACCTGATCTGCAGAAGCACGTAGGTGTCTGGGGTTCAACTTTACGTAGAATTTAGTTGCCTGAGTATACAAGCACTGAGGTAATTTCATTTCTCCCTGTCGTGACCAACCAAGGTAGGAAAAAAGGTCAGCAGGAGACTCAAAATATAATTTCTTCATCTTTTCATGCTTAAATCCTCTGAAAAACCTTGTCCTGCAGATGGACTCAGAACACACCTCCAGCATGCAGCAAGAACTGAGCTGAGCAGCCACACTAATTCCCATCATTAATGTGGCTGGTGGGAGCACCATCTCCTGCACTGAGCCACAGCTTTGTGCTCTGCACACTCAGATGGAAGAGAAATGAGCTTCCATGCCTTTTTTTGTGGAAGGGCTTTGAACCCCTAATTCCTTTTTCCTAGGGGACACCAGGCTTTTGGCAAGCCCAGGAAGAGCAAAAAGGTGATGTGTGCGGAGGAGCCTCTGTTCTTCCCGCACGCATTTGTAACAAAAAAGACAAGATTTCATCTGTCAATGAGCAAGGAAACAAATTTATGTAGAGATGCTTTGGTGCAGAAAACCCCATGAGCAGCTCCTGGTCAAGAATGGAATAGGGGAGTTGAGATATTTTAGGAAAGACTGTCTTGATCTCATTCAGGTCTCCAGGCTTTGTCCCCCAAATTCAGAAGTGGGAGGAAATCACAAATATATTTTTGGCATGTCTAAGGCGTCCTTTATGTATTCAGCCTCTGCACTGGCTGCTAGGAAGCCCAATCATAGATGCCTAACCCTACCCATGACCTCCATAGGAAACAATGAACTCTGTTATGAACTCTGCCGTGGAGCTGGGCACGTAACGTCTAGGTGTCTTTGTGGGATTTGCCCAGTAGCTTCTCTTGGTTTCCCATATGGGCTTAAGGATTATTTCTTTATTTTACCTCTGGGGTATGTTGTAGTACTAGTATATTAACAACGACAAGTCCTTTGCAATGACAGCAAAACAGCCAGGGAAACCTCTAAATTCAGAAGAGTCCAGAATAGGCAGAAAGGCTTTGCGGAATAAGTCAATACCAAATTCCTTAGACAGAAAGAGAAGCTTCAGACAAATTTTGTTTACACAGGAAAAGTGAGAATTTGTAATTTTAGCAGCATTTCACAGGTTTCCCTGATCTTTCTAGGAAACCATGTGAAGGGATAACTTCACAACTAACAGACACTCTCCAACAGACTCTACAGAGGTGAGTGATGTTGCTAAATGAATGACAGTGCTTCCGCTCTTTCCAGCACAGGTTAGTGCAGCTGTGATTGAAAGACTGGCCATTTTGCAACAAAACAGTTGAATGGGCTTTCATCTTTTCAATCAATCCAAGGTTGCTTTTTATGAAGGAATATACATTCCTTTTTTGACCTTAATAAAAACAAGAAGGTCATTGTGTAAAAAAGATATTTAATTTTCCAGGGTTTTTATTAGGAAAAAAATGGTAAAGGAAGTGCCCAAAGTGTGCATTTAACAAACATTAAAGCAATAAAATATTGACTATATTTTTTTTATTTACTATTCCCTCCCAGTTCCAACAATTGAAGCAATAATAGTGGATAACAATCAATGGGTTCCTAATAAGAGCAGCTCACACTACACTTAAAATAATTATCTTTTGAAAAATCAATAGGAAAGGAAATGTGAAAACAATTTGATATAAGGTGCAACTACCTCTATTTCTGTTTATACTTATATACAAGATCCCCCTCCCCCTGCAACTTCCCCCACCTTAGAGGCAGGAAAGGTGACTCCATCTTGGAAGATAATAATATAATTAAGATCACAGTATCACAGTATCGTCAGGGTTGGAAGGGACCTCTGGAGATCATCTAAGTCCAACCCCCCTGCCACAGCAGGGACACCTACAGCAGGCTGCACAGGACGGCATCCAGGCGGGTTTTGAATGTCTCCAGTGTGGGAGACTCCACAACCTCTCTGGGCAGCCTGTTCCAGTGCTCTGCCACCCTCAGAGTAAAGACGTTCCTCCTCATGTTAAGATGGAACTTCCTGTGCTCCAGTTTGTGCCCGTTACCTCTAGTCCTATCACTGGGCACCACTGAAAAAAGGCTATTCTCATCCACCTGGCACACTCCCCTTAAGTACTTATAAGTATTGATAAGATCCCCCCTGAGTCTTCTTTTTTCTAGACTAAAAAGACCCAAGTCCCTGAGCCTTTCCTCATAAGAAAGATGCTCCAGTCCCCTAATCATCTTGGTAGCTCTTTGCTGGACCCTCTCCAGCAGTTCCCTGTCCTTCTTGAACCGGGGAACCCAGAACTGGACACAGTACTCCAGATGCGGCCTCACCAGGGCAGAGTAGAGGGGGAGGATGACCTCCCTCGACCTGCTGGCCACACTCTTCTTGATGCACCCCAGGATGCCATTGGCCTTCTTGGCCACCAGGGCACATTGCTGGCTCATGGTCACCCTGTTGTCCACCAGGACTCCCAGGTCCCTTTCCACACAGCTGCTCTCCAGGAGGTCAGCCCCCAACCTGTACTGATGCATGGGGTTATTCCTCCCCAGATGCAGTACCCTACACTTGCCTTTATTGAACCTCATTGGGTTTTTCTCTGCCCAACTCTCCAGCCTGTCCAGGTCACGCTGTATGGCAGCACAGCCTTCCGGCGTGTCAGCCACCCCTCCCAGTTTTGTGTCATCAGCAAACTTGCTGATGGTACACTCTATCCCTTCATCCAGGTCATTGATGAATATATTGAACAGGACTGGACCCAGTACTGACCCCTGAGGGACACCACTTGTTACTGGCCTCCAACTGGACTCTGCACCACTAACCACAACCCTCTGAGCTCTATCTGTCAACCACTCTTCAATCCACCCCACTGTCCATTCATCCAACCCACACTTCCTAAGCTTGCCTGTGAGGATGATGTGGGAGACAGTGTCGAAAGCCTTGCTGAAGTCAAGGTAGACAACATCCACTGCCCTCCCTTCATCCACCCATCCAGTCACGCCATCATAGAAGGCTATCAGATTAGTCAGACATGACTTCCCTTTGGTGAATCCATGTTGACTACTTCTGATAACCTTCTTCTCCTCCAGATGCTTGGAGATGACCCCCAGAACGAGCTGTTCCATCATCTTTCCAGGGATGGAGGTGAGACTGACTGGCCTGTAGTTTCCCTGGTCATCCTTCTTGCCCTTTTTGAAGACTGGAGTGACATTGGCTTTCCTCCAGTCCTCAGGCACCTCCCCTGTTCTCCAGGACCTTTCAAAGATGATGGAGAGTGGCCCAGCAATGACTTCTGATAGCTCCCTCAGCACTCGCAGGTGCATCCCATCAGGCCCCATGGACTTGTGGGTATCCAGTTTACTTAATTGGTCTCCAACTTGTTCCTCTTCAACCAAGGGAAAGTTTTCCTTCCTCCAGACTTTCTCTGTTACTTGCAAAGTCTGGGACTCCCGAGAGCTGGCCCGAGCAGTGAAGACAGAAGCAAAGAAGGCATTCAGCAACTCTGCCTTCTCTGCATCATCTGTCACCACATCACCCATCTCTCACCACATCAACTGCGGGCCCACATTTTCCCTGGTTTTCCTTTTGCCTCCTATATACTTAAAGAAACCCTTCCTTTTGGTCTTGACATCCCTTGCCAGGTTCAATTCCAAAGCTGCCTTGGCTTTCCTTGTTTCATCCCTGCATACCCTGACAGCATTGTTATACTCATCCCAAACAGTCAGCCCCCTTTTCCACATCCTCTAAACTCCCTTCTTCCACCTGAGCTTTTTCTGAAGATCCCTGCTCAGCCATGCAGGTCTCCTTCCCTTGCCCGATTACTTGCTCTTAGGGATGCACCTATCCTGAGCTTGGAGGAGGCTGGTGCTTGAATATCAGCCAGCTCTCTTGAGCCCCCTTACCCTCTAGAGCCCTCTCCCATTAGATTTCTCCCAGCAGTTTCTTGAAGAGATCAAAGTTAGCCCTCCTGAAGTCCAGCATTTCAACCCTACTTATCATTTTGTGCATACTGCACTTAATCCTGAACTCTATCTTCTCATGATCACTGCAGCCAAGTCTGCCCCCAACCTTAACATCCTCCACCAGTCCCTCTTTGTTTGTCAGTACTAGGTCCAGTAGTACACCTCTTCTTGTGGGCTCCTCCACCACCTGAGTCAAGAAGTTATCATCAATGCACTGGAGGAACCTCCTGGACTGTACATGCCTAGCTGTGTAGCCTTCTCAGCAGATATCAGGGAAGTTGAAGTCCCCCATGAGAACCAAGGCCTGTGATTGTGAGGCTGTTCTCACCTGTCTGTAGAAGGCCTCATCAACTTCCCCATCCTGATCAGGTGGCCTGTAATAAACACCCACAACTGTATCTCTCATGTTACCCTGCCCCTTAATCCTTACCCACAAGCTCTCAACTTGCTCATCATCAGCCCCCAGGGAGAGCTCCATACATTCCAGTTGCTTTTTCACATAAAGAGCAACTCCCCCACCTCACCTTGCCATCCTATCTTTCCTAAAGAGAACATAGCCCTCCATGACAGCATTCCAGTCATGTGAGCTATCCCACCATGTCTCAGTAACTGCAATGAGATCATGGCCCTGTGACCGCATGCAGATCTCTAACTCCTCTTGCTTGTTCCCCATGCTGCGTGCATTGGTGTATAGGCATTTCAGAGAGGCCAATGAGTGTGTAGCCCTAGAGAGGTGGTGGGCCTTCTGATTCTTAACAGTACCAACATCCTGCCCCACAAGTGCTGAGCTACTACACTCAGGTGCCTCTCTGGTGAGCCCAGTTACATCCCCATCCCCCTTCCAATCTAGTTTAAAGCTTTCTCAATAAGCCCCGCTAACTCTAGTCCTAGAACCCTCTTCCCCCTGCAAGATAGATTTTTCCCATCTGCTACCAGCAGGCCTGGTGTTCTATAAATCAGGCCATGATCAAAGAACCCAAAACCTTGCTGGTAGCACCAGGTTTGGAGCCAGTCATTGACCTGCTGGCCTTTCCTGTTTACCCCTTCATCATTCCCTGCAACTGGAGGGATAGAGGAGAACATGACTTGTGCTCCCGATCCCTTAACCAGTCGTCCCAAGGCCCTGAAATCTTTTTTCATTGCCCTTGGTGTTCTTCTCACTACATCGTCACTTCCTACCTGAAAAACTAGAAAGGGGTAATAGTCAGATTGTCATACTAGGGAAGGAAGCTTCTTCTTAACATCATCAACCCAGGCCCCAGGGAGGCAGCAAACCTCCCTATATAGTGGGTCTGGTCTACAAATCGGGCCCTCCGTGCCCTTCAGAACTGAGTCACCTATTACAATGACACATCTGTTGGTTTTTGCTGAGGCAGTTTTAAGTCAGGGGGTGGTCCGACGAGGCCTCGATGGCACCTCCGTACAGGGAGGATTATCATCCTCACTGTTGCTCGGTTCCTCTTGCAGAGCACTATATTTGTTCTGCAATGGGACCTCAGACGGTATAGTGGCTGGCAGACTGATGTGCCTGCAGCGCCTGTTGCGTCAGGCAGGAACACCTTGCCATTGTCCCCTTTCCTCTAAGCTACCCTGTTCAGCCGGTTGGGGAGAGGAGTAGGAGTTCTCTACAGCAGGGGCTCTGTTTGCCTGTTGGGTTTCTGTAATGGTTAACAGGGTGCAACTCCATGCATCAGTCTCCCTCCCACATTCCCTGATGTCCCTCAACCTACTTACCTCCTCCTCGAGTTCCATCACTAAGCGTGGGAGCTCCTCTACCTGGGCACACCTGCCACAGGCATGCTTATCATTACCTTCTGACACTGGTGTGAGAGTAGGGCACACCCTGCAGCCCTATGCCTGAGTGGCAACATGCTCACATGACAGCTCTGTCTGCAAAGCAGCATCAGAGCTGGTGCGTGCATGGTTCTTTGGGGCCACGGTCTTCTGCCGGGTGGTTACCATGACTCCCTGAACACGTTGGTAGGGCAGCAGCACCTTTCCGTGCGACCTGTCGCGCCCTGTTAGCCTGGTTACTGTGCCCACTCAGGGGGGTCCGTCCTCCTGTGGTGCTCCCAGGTGCCGCCCTGGGTACCACCCACCGGCTGCCCACTTGCTCGGTGCCCAGCGAGATTCGCTGTGCTCCTTCACAGCTCTTTTTGAACTGCCGCGTGTGCTGCAGGCTCCGCCCCTGCCGCGTCAGCAGCCCTCCCTCAAGCTGCCGGTTCCGGCAGGAGTATGAGGACGAGCTGGGTGCTTCCTCCGGCTTCGAAAGCCCCCAAAGAGAGCCCCTTGCCGGCCCTTTTTGCCTCCGATACCTTTTTTTCCGCCTCCGATCCCTTTCCCCAGTGCGGACCTACCTGCACTGGAGCTGGTCTCCTCAGCGATGTATGAGATGTGCCTGCCTATGACACGTGAAATAAAACTATAATGAAGGAAACAATGCAAGCGTGTATAAAGGGCCTCCTCACTCTCAGCAATAGTATTTGCTGCCATGAACAATATTCTTAATCAGAAAAAATAGTTCTTTATAATAACCATGCTGCATACAATGGTATTCACAACAGACCCAGGATGGCATGGCTGAGGAGGTATCAAAATACAGAAGTAATTTTGCTATGAAATACCTAGGAAATTACATCCTGAACCTCTTGCTGCTGTGGATGTTTCTGTCGGGACTGGGTCATCACTGTTGATCCAGTTTTCACTGGAAAATAATTTAATATAAGTGGAATGAACACAGAATTTCAACCTAGTTCCATAGATATAGATTATATCCCATGAATCCAGGGTGATACTGTGTAAGCTTTGAGAAGCTTTGAGTCTATTTCAATAAACGTCACAAACTGGTCCAACAACTGAATATTTATATGGTTGTGATGAAGGATAAAAGTGGTTAATACTACCTTTGCCATACCCATCCCATTGACCTTTACTCATCCACCACCCCAGCAAAACAGCCTGTTTTTTTAATTTGAGGTTGAGAGCATGAAAAGATTGGCTGCAATGAATACCCATAATAAGATATAAAGATTTTAAACGGGCTGAGATTGGGAAATGCAGGGACTGCATTTCCATCTGCAAACTACCAGGCTTGATGAGAAAGTTGTGGGTATAACCAAAGAAATCTTCACAACCTGCTACATAAATAATGCTGGTTACGATGCTATCTGAAGCTAGCTCAGATTAGTCCCCTTTAACATTGCCAGGCAAAAACTAATATAGGAAGGAGTGTCATCAGAAAAGAGTTAAATCTGAGATTATCTGAGATAAAATATAGGATATGGTGGGCAATTAGACCTCATCTACAACCCAGACAAGTAGGGCAGGAATAGAAACATCCATCCAGTTGAACTGAATGCCCTCCTACTCTTACCACTCACACTCTGCTTTAGCATCAGGATGTCTCAGGCTTTAAATGAAATATCAAATATAATTTGGCTCTGGATACACAAGATATATGATTGCCCTTGGAGAAAGTTGATAACTCAGTGCACTCTGTGTCAAATGTGTATCTACCTGATAGCTCACTCCATAAAAAGCACTAGCTTGCTTTTCCTCAACTGTGTAAAATAGTCAGACTCCAAACAGGCCTGCCTGCAATTTACACAAATAGGTCCATTTTGAAAGAAAACCTTCGTATCAGAAAGGAGAAATTGCTTATTGAAAGCTGACTCCAAGTTAAATTTCCAAAAGGCACCATGCACATTATATTAGCATTCAGTGACTGGATGGCAGTTACCATACCTGCCGCGGATAGCTCATCATCAGATGAGGAATTATGTTAAATGACACATTTGGATTTCTTCGAGACTCAGTTTGGAAACTTTCATTTGGAAGCATGGTATATTTTCAGAGAGGTTTTAACTGCTTGAAATCCAAACGGCAGAAAACACAGAGAGGATATTTATGATTATTGATGGCTTCAACATTCCTTACAACGTCTACTGCATCTCAGTTTTGCGCTGAGAGAATGGAAAGATTGTCTGAACACATTTGCAAACCTTCTGGTTTACATGAACTTTTAAAATCAGGTATTTTCTATGTACACAAGCAAAGTAATGGGCCTGATTTAAAAAATTATTAAAAAAAATCAGTATATAACTGTTGTGTATCTGTACTTGCTGTATTCACATGGCACTGGAAAAGATATATTGCCAATTAATCTTTTCTGCACTTTTACCTGTTGTTTGCAGCCATTACTCAGAAAACATGATTTCAGTCTGATTATTTTGTATTTTTTTGTGCTTTTGATCTCTTATGCAGTCTATCTTCAAAACTGGAATGCAGTTCCACTATTAGCATGCAAAATACACTAGGAGAAAAACTCAAAAATTGCATATTGCCATTTAGACTTTGCCATTTTTGAAAAGCCACAGTGGTGAATTGTAAAGTCAGTGACAGATACTGTGCAGAAGGGCATAAATAGATAGGTAATATACTTGTCAGTCACAGAACATGAGAAATGCCTTATATACCCAAATAAAAGTTTGTAACCTAAGCTTATCAGAGATAAGCCAGATGGGGTCCACTTGTCAGAAAAAGGGAAGAATCTCTTTGGCCACAGGCTCACCAACCTTGTGAGGAGGTCTTTAAACTAGAGTTGCCAGGGGAGGGAAACCAGAATCCATGCCACTCCTACCAATACAATGCTGATACCAGTAGTAGAGGCCCACAACCTGGAGATGGGTTGCAGGTCAGAAGGAGAGCACCTGGAGTGCAGCATAAAGGAAAAAGAGCCACTCCAATCAGGGAGCTAGATTCATCAGGGGCCCAACTTAAATGCCTCTATGCAAATGTGCACAGCATGGGTAACAAACAAGAGGAGTTAGAGACGTGTACGCCTGCAAGGCTATGATCTAATTGGCATCGTGGAGACATGGTGGGATGGTTCCTATGATAGGAGTGTTGAAATGGATGGATACAGGCTCTTCAGGAAGGACAGGCAGGGGAGACAAGGAGGGGGTGTTGCCCTCTATGTCAAGGACCAGCTGGAATGCATGGAGTTCTGCCTGGGAATGGGTGAGGAGCTGACTGAGAGCTCATGGGTCAAGATTAAAGGGATTAAATCTCTACTTTTTTTGCTAATTTAGTGAAACTCATGCTTGAGAATGAAGAGATTAAATTAAAACAGCAGTTTATCCTCATTTTCTTTCTTGAACAGAGTAAGTATTTGGCACCTCTTTGGCATCTTTGTTTCTAACAGGACTGATAACGAACTGGAATGTGTCTCCCAAAATTAACACATGATCATTTTATACTCATTTCAAGTTTTTAGGCATTAATCTGTGCTACTGTGTATAACCCCTCCTTTTTCTCATCCTTCTTACTCCAGCCTGGTATTTCTCTTTCTCTTTCCTTCCCATGCTCTCAGTGGTCTTTCAGTCAAGCACCTCATGAGCAGCTTTGCTTCTTGTTCTTGAAGAAGCCAAAGATGTTTCTCTTCTCAAATCTTCACCTTCTGGTCTACCTGCACTGTCTCATTCACGCCTTCTAAAGCTGTTGTATTCTTCAAAGTAAGAGCTCCCAGAAGCTCAAGAGCTTCCAACAGGAGCTTTTAATCCACGCTTGACTTTGAATTTAAGGATGAAATGTACTATTTAACTGGGTTCTTAACTCTCAAAATACCTCAGGTGAATTCACTTTACTTCAAGATAGAGGGAAGGACCAAAAATAAAGACATTCATAAATATCATGCATTATGTCGAATTTCATAGAAAGCTGAGAAGCTAAAATAATACTGAACATACAGACATAGGAAAGAAACCCATCTAGATCACCAAGGTTACTTAGGATCTCTTAACTTTGCCTCTTTAGCCACAGAAAGTCTTACACTCCAAGTGTCCATCTGATGTGTGTTCCTAGGGCATTTGCATTGCCATCTCAGTTGAGAAGAATTACCAGTCCTTTTCTGGAGAAAAGTCTCCCTGTTTTCTCTGAATGTTACCATATACTTCAAATCTGTGGCAAATCTGTGGCCAGCTTCCCTGAAAATTTGATCTTGAAGTTGTCATTTCCACTAGCCTGCATTTTTAATAATGTGGATCTATTCTACATGCTCTTTTATTTCTGTAAAACCAGTGTTATGTATTCCTTGTTCTTCTGTAGTCCTTCCTGTACATTTGTTCCTACAAAATAATTTCATTACTATGAAATAATAGTATCAATACAGAGACAAACAATAACAGGTTGTCATGGTTTAGACCAAATCGGCCACTAAGGACATAGGGGACCCCAGATGGGACCGACAGATGCTCCCCTCTACCCCTCTTCTAAGAGAGAGGCAGAGGAGGGAAAAAGAGACTTATGAGTTTAGAAGGAACTAAACTACTTGAATGAAATATTAATAATACAATAAAAGGAAATAATGAGAAATATACAAAACCGTATCAAGCTCCCAGGATGACAATCACGACACCGGCTGGCACTGGGGCAGTCCCAGGCTGGACTTGGTGACGGACGGGAACTGGATTCCAGATCTGGATTCAGGATCGGGACCAAAGGCAGACGAACAGACAGAGTCCTCCTCAGACGTCGGCCACTGAAGGAAGAGGGCTGCCCCTTTGATCCCTCAGCTTTTATACTGAGCATGAGGCAGATGGGATGGAATACCCTGTTGGTCAGTTTTGGGTCACCTGCCCTGTCCGCTCCTCCCCGCAGGTGGGACCCCAGTATGCTTTTCCGCTTCCGACTCTCCAACGTGGCAAGTAACAAAGTTGGTTGGCCTTGGTTGTTATAGCAATCAATATAAGCAAGAGCCTCTCTGCATACCCTGCCTGGGCATCAGCTATAAACATAGGTCTTATCACTCTGAGAGAGCGAACATTGTCTGCACAATACGCTGTTAATTTCAGTAGTTAGAAGAAGCCTAGCTAAGAAGCGAAGTTACTGAACAAAATTGGTCCTGTTTTACCTCAAACCAGGACACAGGTCAGCTCTGCAAGATAGCAAGCTCAATCTATGTCCTCCTCATAATCTTTAACAGAGCAGAAGGGAAGGAAAACAGATGGCTTTGCAGCATGACCAGAAGGTTAACAAAGCTAGTCCTTTTCCAATGAGCTATAAGATTATTGTTGCTTTTCTCTCTAGAGCAATATTGATTATATGTTCCAATTTCATTCAGGTCTTGAATTTGTTTTATTGGGCAAACAGCTGCAGTCTCCATTCCCTGTCCCTTAGCAAATATTATTTCAAACTTTTTTTGAACTCACATTGCACAAGTGTGACTCTGCTGCACTCACAACAGCTTTTTGATCATGTTATATTGGTCCAGGATCACGTAACTGGTCCAAACATAAGCTGACATACCGGTTTTACTGAAATATGCCTTCCCTGTGTCTTTCTCGCCATGTCAATTAATAACTCAGTGGTTCTCCTCCCATGGACTGCATAACACTGGTGGTCCATCATGGCAGTCATGTAAGTTGTTGTCACTGGATAAGAAAATATACTGCCTGAATATTATTTTCATAGTTAGGAATTAAAGTATACGGTATACCCCAAACCAAAACACGGTAACCATTAAAACTAGAGGGTTAATAGTTGTCTGTCACCTCACTGGGGAATATTGGAGTTGATCATTCTTCTTCAGTCACAGCCTTAATCTGCTTTATTTTTTTTAATTATGACTTTTATCAGAAATAAATGATGTATGAATACAGACCTTTTGAGCACCGCTTCACTTGACTTCCTTTAGTTAATCATCTCCAATCTATTTCCAGTGGTTTTTGTCAATTTTGTTTGAGGAAGCAGAGAGAGCAGATAAAGAACAAAATGGGCATGAAGTCAGAAAAGGTACAGTTGTAGGTAAAATAATGTCACAGAACTGAAGACATATAACTCCAGTCATTTCCATTTACATAAAGAAGAGTGTGGGAAGAAAGATTGCTAACATTTGGAGCGTGGTTGGTTGAGCACTTTGAGATTTGGAGATCAACCACAGTCATGAAGCAGCTGGGAAGTGATACTATGCAAAAGTATCACCACTTCACACTGGTTTCAGGATTTCAGTTTGTTTTCTTAAAATTATAAAAAATCTGAAACATTAGAAATATCTCTTCAAAATCATTTTTTTAATGTTTTGAAATGTTCAGATGTCAACTTTTGTTTTAAAATTATAATATAGAGGAAGAAGCATAGCTTTGAACAGTTCCTTCAACATGTTAAAAAACATTTCACTCCAAAATGTCTAAAAAGGATGCCAAAATATTGTCAGACCTTCATCCCTTCACGCAAGTCATTCCTCTCAGTTTCTCTGAAACAATGTTCTCATAATGTAAAGATACATTTTGATTTCAGTGGAACTGCATTTTGTTGCAGAAAGTGTTCCACTAATTTTTTAACCATGATGTCTGGGAACAATGTTTCAGGAAGGTTTAATATCCCAGCCAAATGAATAATCTTTTGAGGTTGGTTGATCAAAGTTATTCCAGATCCTATGCGAAGCTAGTTCTGTGAAATACCAAGATTATTTCAGAAACATGAAAAGGTAAAGCATATATTTTACCATCTACTCCATTTATGTTTTAATTTATTGATATATCTTGTTTTTTCTCCAAAGATGGACTTTATTAAGGTTTTTTTTAGAAAATATAGGAGGGGGTTTTGGAATTAGAATATTTTTTTTGTCTTTTAGAAACCAGAACCTCTTGGTTTTAAAATAAAAATAATGTATAGCTGAATTTTGTTTTTGTAGAATATACTCTATATCAAAAGTTTTCATATGAATTTATTAAAAAGAATAATTTCCCAACCAGCCTCAAGTCTGTGTGTGTTCCCAAGGATAGTTAAGCACAACTCCACAATCACCCTAAAGTTCATATTACTGCATATTTATGTTTGGATCCTCATGGCTATATATAGTAACCCTACAATTTCTTTTTTAATCTCACACATGAGGTTTCTCCAAACACCTCCTAATTTTACCTTGGTTATTCAGTTTGTCTGGGCGGCATTTGATTAAGTAGGCGTGAAGGATATTCTCTAGCAAAAAAACCTGACCACCTTTTCTTGTCCTGATTTCTGCTCTTAGCATTTTACCATCTATAAGAAGAGACAAACTTTAAGCGTCCCTCAGAACAATTCTTACAAAGACTATAGCAGAAACTGAAAATGTTGTTAGATTGTGTAACACAGGCTGAGAAAGCATGTATTTGAAAGGCTTATAGTCTCTAGACTACTGACAGAAAGCTAACATACTTGCAAAAGGTGTCCAAAGACAATGAAACAAATGACTACAGAAGTAATCAGCAGGTACAAGCATTTATAATTTACCTGCAGGTATATACTGAAATTGCAAACTTTGCCTCTCAATATGAAAGAGGACAGACTTAAAGTGATCTCTGTTTTCCCATCACCCCCCCAGATTCCTTGCACCTGTGGAAATACACATACAGATGAACAAAGCTTTCATATTCAGAGCCACATGCTGAATGGGAGACTCATAAAATTTGACAGATATAAAAATGGAGGAAATATCCATTACATTCTGATACATTACTGAAGACATGCAAACAGGGAACAGATGAACTAGGTTAAGTATTGTTATAAATTAAACAGAAAGCACATTTGCTCTAGCACTGGCCTTTCAAATTGAGAGTGATGGCATGATTAATTGAACTGTCTCACCTTGCACAGTCAGACAGAATTCCAATAGGAATAATTATTCCAAAATGAAGATGAAGGCAAATCAAGCTCTTCACCAGCTAATACAGCAGTCTGCAACTTGACTTTTTGCTGCCTTGTGGATGAAAGTGGGATCAGGATCAACAGGTTGTTTTTCTTCAATTTTGCAAATGTGTCAAGTACTTCATTAGGGCTGAGCCCTTCATCAGTAATTTGCTTTGTAAAGACAAGGTTTGGTTATTGCCCATGTCACGTAATACCGCAATAAGGTGTCCTTAAATATTTCTCCTAAGAATTAATTCCCGGCTTTGCCCAACATATAATTTCAAGCCCAAGCATCAGATCTGTCATCTTGAAGGCTTTCTTTCCTGAAGTGCCTGCCGTGACCCCCTGGGCATTGTACATGACATGTAAGCAACACCAGTTACGCCATCCAAAGCTCTCCCATCACTTAGGTAGGCATGTCCCCTCCCTGTAACTGCACAAGCCTCACAATGGTCATGTAAGAGTGCATACGTAGTCATATGAGCCACAGCACAGGACTCTCTGAAAGTCTACAACTGAAATTTAACTTCATATAACTTGTCCTTAAAAACCTCCAGTGAAAGAAATTTTGTCAAGAATTGGCTGCCTTAGTTTGTGGTACAGTTGCCCCCTGAGAAAAGGTGGAGACCTCGTGTTCATGCCTTTGCAATTAAATTGGAGACTATATCACTGGAAGCAATCTCGCATGAATAGACAGATGGAGCTAGGTAATCTCACTGTTCCCTCTTCTCCCTAGCATCTAGGACTTTGGGATGCACTGCACGTTCCTCCTCTCTTTGTGATATCTGTGACACTTCCCTGGGGACACAGCAGTTCACATGTGATCCATACAACATTGCAAAGCAGAAATGTCTCTTGCTTTGGGAATGACTTGGTAATGGGTTGACAAGAACAAAGATTGAGCTTATTGGAGCAGTGGACTAACATGGCAAATATTCACCTATCTTTAAAGAAAAGGTATTTAAACTCCACAGAGGTGGTCGTACTTGACACTGAAATCACCACTCTTGCATGGCCTTCTCTTCATAAATGCCAATTATTTTCAAGGTTTGACACACAGCAGTGAATAAGCTTTTAACATTTTGATCAGAATTATTGTTAAACAGAGAATCCTTTATGCTTTGTGTCATCTTTTATAGACATAAACCACTCATTTGTGGCTAGCAGTGATGGTGAATAGCCCACAAAAAGAAAATGTGCATAATAAGAGTTGCTTTATTTACCTTACAGTTCACTTATGGGTCTGCTCTGAGTTAAGAAGAAAGGAATAAGAAGGGGCCTGAGATTGAGAATTATGTCCTTTCTCTCCATCAACTATTCAGCCGGTATGGGAATAGATCCTCAACTGTGGGGATTCAGGGAACTAACAGTTTTTGACAATGTAGATCTTAGTTTCTGAAGCTCCATTTATGTTGCAGACAACTGTACACTAGAGAGCAGTCAAACTCAGCAGGCAAATTTAATGTTTTCCCTCCACTTGCACCAGGTGGTCATCTGAAAGCTAACCACTAGCACCCAGGTAACAGTAGACATTGAGGACAGCTGGCAAATTAGGCCTGAGGGCTGCTTTTGAAACAGTGTGGGTGTAATGTTATGTCATAAAATTATTAAGAAGACAAAAGCAGCTCCCTATAGAGGAGAATTATCATTGGGATAGCTCTAGCAATGATTCCTAGAGGCTGAAATCCATGTGAGTAATTAAATACAGCTTGGTTTATGAAACAATAAAAAGCAAATTCTATTTTTCAAAATCCTGTCTTTAACACAAAGACGCTAATGAATTCACAAACTACCTATTGTTTTCAAAGATTGATTCTAATCTGCATGAGATTAATTTCAAGATTAAGACACCTAAATGCAGATGTTCACAGGTCAATGGAGATGTGCTTAGTATAGTCAGTGGAGCTTGAGCTATTCAGCAGACTAGTCACTGGGGTCAGGCTTTAGTTACCTACATGCAGGTCTCTTGTGACATGAAACATTTGTGGAGAATGGCGACTGTCATATGGGGCCTGTGGGAGGCTACACCATTTTACAGCAGCACTTGAAAGTCAGATATACAACACCTGAAGACATCTCAGATAGCTCTGGATACCTATGTATGAACAACTGAGCTCTAAATCTCTATTGACCATAACAGGAGCGACATGTGGACATCTACATGTACATTGGCTTTTTTAATCTGGAGCTAACTCTCTTGCTAGTTAGCTCATTAATCAAGTAAGAAAATAGCTAAAACTGCCCTTAGTTTCCCAGTCAACAGGGTGTCTTCTGAAACACAAAGAACAGTAATTTATTTTCTTTGGCTATGTCTATGCTCTTTTGGAAGCGCACAGCTCACATACATTGGGGTTGGATCAAATACCTCAGAGCTAGCTGGCTCAAGCTCATTGCATCTATATTGTGTGCAGAGGCAGAGCAAGAGCAGGAGTTGATCTTCACCTTTTTCTGAGGCTCCTTCTACTTGCTCCCCATCCAAAGCAGAACATGAGTAAAATTTAAGTAGCTCAGACCATCTGAGCACTCATGTTGAATTCAGGACCAAGCCCAAGAAAACACAGGAATCTAGGTGTCACCACTGATATGGAAAATAACATTCAGTTAGGCACTACAACATAATAGTTTAGCAAGATACTGAAACTCAGTTGCCAGCAAGAATCGTATAGATAAGAGGCTCCTGAATGATAATACTAGGGCAGCTCGACCTTAGAAGGAGCAGATGAGCAAAGCCATCTGGAGCCATAGAGATAATGAGAACTAATGTTAACTGGAGCCCTATTGTCTGTGAAGGACAACCATCTGGGTAGAACGGTCTTGCAGTTTGGAGCTCAGCATTCTGAGTCAAAGGTGAAGGTACACAGTGAAGAAGACTATGAGCCTTCCTCCAAAAGACCCCAATAGACGACCACCAGATGGCAGTGCGCATGCGGCAAGAGGAGGAGACTTATGGTAATGAGTTCCTAGAAATAATTACCATAGTTACGCCTATTCCAAAGTTAATAATGAATATGTATGCTTCTGCGTCATAAATAAGCACCTGTTTTGTGATACAGTGTGCAAGTTCGGAGGAGAGATCCCCCTTGCACCCAGCACTGCAATAAACATACCTGCTTTATAATTCCCTGTGAGTTGTAGAGTTTGTTTCTGTGCGTCACCACTGTTTTTCAGTTCCTCATCCATAATGTAGAGATTCGGAGGCTTTGGCTTTTTAATTTCAACTCCATAATCTTTGTGAAGCTGCCTCAGGTCGCACTACCTGTTTGTGCAATATCAAGTGAGAAGAGCTCCAAGCACGGTTACAAACCTTCCTCCCCCATCCTGTAGATGAATCAGGCTCACAAATTCTACTAGCTCCATAGTGAGCTGCTCTTTCTGCTTTGATATATGGTATCTTTAAATCCCTGGTTTTTTTTCTGGTTTATGACTTAGCTGATTCCTCCATGGTGACTGCTGCCTCTTCTCAGGCCAAAGAGCAGTCTTTAACAGCCAGTCATCTTTTACCCAGCAGATGTGTCCAAACAGCTGGAATTCCCTTCTTATTTCCACACCAATGACTCTCCCTTTTAACACATCTTTTTATTCATTGTCTCTTTTCTGATAACCTTTTGCCAGCTGACCACATGAAACTGATGGTAACATTTCATTTCAAAGGGCAGATGTCTCTGTATGCCAGCTTATTCAAAGGTCTGTGTTTCTACCACATGCAAAAGAATGAAGTACATCCATATTTCAAACTGCTTTGTATTTGTATGTGTGTCTATAGAAAGATCACCTTGCCTCTGCATTGCTGTAATACAACAAATAAATAACAGAATCCAGAGATGGGAGAAGAAGTAAAATACTTATTCAAATTGTGGGCTTATTATAGGAAAATACTTCTAAATCGTATTTCTTAAAACCAGGAAAGAGCAGTAAGATGGTATAGTATTGTCACGCTTACCTAGCATCTCATTTTGTTAGTAATGCCTCAGTTATTGAATTCCATTCAGTGCATAATCAGGTTTTAAGCTATTTCTCCAAGTCAGGGTTGGGGCACCAGACACTTAAAGAAGGCACAGTTAGTTAATCGTGCCTTCCAGCTGTATCTAAAATCACAGAAAGTGTTATCTATTTGCTTGTATTGTCACCGCAATCGGGAATAAACTCCTTAACACCAATGTAGTATTACGAAGCAGGCATTCTTTATTGTAGCACTGGATGCACGGGTGATCACTCCACCCAACGTGCATACCACAGCTTCTAGCTATACCCTATTTATTACAATGTAGGCTTTACATATTCATGACAATTTATACATATGAAAATTATTTCATTAACCCCTCCCAGCCAGACACGTACTTTCATCCTGAGCAGTGGTCCTGAGAGTCCTTGGTGGTTTCTATTCTCTTCTTGAAGGGGCCGCCTTGTTATTCTTTGGGCGAGCTTTGTGCTCCGTCCTGCAGATTCCTTTCATATCAGTCTCATAATTGTGCGCTTAACCTCCTAGATCGACTTGTACTCGCCTCCTGCTCTGGCCTTGAGTTACAGTCCATGCTGTCTGAGTTCTTTGCAGTTATCTCCTTTTACATTATTTCCATTCTGTCTGCAATTTAACCATTTCGGCACAATGGTACAATGGGACTTTTTGATGGGTTATCACAATGATACCAAGTATGTTGGAAACTGGTTGTATTGTAAAACTGATCCTTCAGAAAACAACCCTGATAGGCACCTTTAATCTACTAAGGCAAGTAACAGCCATCTTAACTCACCAGTGCCTTGGCTTGAGTTAAACCTGCATCTGCAGCTGTGTTTCCTCTGAGGTCCGAGGTAAGGGTCAGCCTTTTGCTTTTTGACTGCCTGATTTTTGTACTTGTTTTTCAAAGAAAAATAGAACTCTCAAGTCACTGCAGTATCCATGAACTTGGGGCATTTAAAAATAACCCAGCACTGATATCCAAGATAAAACTCTGAGCGCTGGCAACAAGCTATTTACATAGATCACAGTTCAGAGCTTCAGTCTGCTATAAGGAGGCTTTACTCACGCAAGTATCCTTAGATATGTCAATATAATGGATCACCTTGTATAAGGGTTACTGAACCACCAGTGAAAAGATATTCATTTGGATAGTAGGAACAGACAATTTTATTCTGATTTGTAATTTTTGGATCTTTTTTTTTCTAGCTACAAATGAAACGGTACAAGTTCATGCAGAAAAAAACAGAAGTCCAATTAAATTCTTAGATTTTCTCATAATATTCTTCAAAGGCAATGCAAATAGGGACAAAGTCCAAATTTATTTAAAACATATATAGTTTCACTGAGTATAGTGAAAAGCCAGTTTGCACCAAATGGGGATCTAAACTATGCCAAGAAATAGTCGTGTTCCTTCACACTAATATCTCTTGTCTTGAAGACCCACCTGCAAAGCACCTGTCATAAACAAGAATCTGATTCTGATCATTCAACCCCCAAAACCACAGCCATCTTATTTTCCCTTTCATTTTATACTCTGATAAGGAGTAGAAATCTCAGCCGGGACTTCCTTGCATCAAAACAATAATATGAAACTGGAATCCCTAAACTATCCTTTATTTGCAATTAAGTTAACTGAGCTTTTGCTGTGATAGGACTGAAAGGAAGGACACCAACCTTACAAAAGGCAACACAGAGCTTAAAGGTTAAACTCTGGCTGAGTGAAATCAAAGTGAAACCTCCCATTTGCTTCAGAAAGAGCATTATGAGAGAGTGAAAGAAGAGAGATGGAAAACATGCCGTGACTTATGAGACAGGAGAGCCTCACAGGTATCTTTTGTTCTCCTTCATGTAGTGAAATCTCTGCTCACTTAAGATACTTGATTTATTTTAGAGCTGCTTTTAGCTGCAATTGCAGGCTGAGAATACTTCAGAAGAGGACAAGGTTGCTAATGCTCAAAAACTGAGTGTAGCCTGTGGGAGACACATGCCTTTATACATAGAAAGATGCATTGAGGTATGATATGGACTTTTCAAGGGATCAAAATGCCCATCAAGTTCGAGAGTATGTGTTTTCTACAAAACCCCCAAGGACCTATTTGCTACTTAACCTGCTAAAAGCCCTTAGCCTTCTGTCCCACGCTCTCCTGGCGTTTCCTTCACATTTGAAGGTCTCTAACTACTGCTCTTACTCCTGGTCTACCACATCAGCACACAAGTTGAGCAAGTCTGAACTTGACATTTTTCCAAGGAGGTTTTTCAGTGAAATTTCCTCTCACTCTCTCAGCTTAACTCCACCTCCCTCTTGCCAAAACTCCTGGTCATACTAGTGGTGGTAGACCACCTCTTCCTGCTTACTGGGCAACCACTTGCATCCTCTCAGTGATTGTAGGAACAACTCTCTGGCGATAGCCATTTCCCCTGAATTTATCAAGCCTGCAAAATATTACGTAGCATGCATCCCATTAAACTTGTAAGACTTCAGCCACTGATACTTGAGAAATCATTAGCTCCTGTTCTACACAGAAAGTCAAAGGATGCTGGATGGTTAATCAGCTAGCTCTTTAAACATGTTGAAGATATTTAAACAGAAGTTAATAGAGAGCCAGCTCTCCTGACAGTCAGATGATGAGCTGTGTGGCTTAATATCACAGATGTCTCCAAAATGTGTTTTACTTTGTCACTGAAAGAACTATATTATTATATTGACTTTTTAAACATTGAAAAGCATTACTCCCATTAATATCGGTTTGCGTGCTGACTCTTAACATGGGAACATAACCTTAGCAATTTCAAATCTATTGCAATATTCTGATACAGAATGCAGAAAAATAACTATCAAAATCATATTTTCTTGATAAAATCTTTTTTACTGTCGAGACTTGTTAAGATCAATTTTTATATTCCTCACATTAATTTTTTCCATCAGCAGCTGGGGTGTCCGATATTGTAGTAACATGAATGGGTATTTTTGCCATTCTTTCACTACTCTAAAAGAATTACTGTCTTTAACACATATCAGTTGAAATCATGAGCTATCATGTCAGTTTGCGGAAACAAAGGTAGTGGTTGAACCTAAAAGGTTCCTTAAGAGGTTTAGTACTAGCTTCCTTCCAGGTCAGCTGTATCTCAATTCAATCATAGTGTTTCATTATTCATTATTTACATTCTCAGATCTTTACAGACACATTCTTACCCCAGAATACTTTAACTCTGAACTCCTTCAGTATGAACACTTAGTCCTTGTATGTCAAACATTTTCCCTCTTCTTTTTTGTTTCTGAATTTGTAGCAAATGTATTGCCATTGCCTCTGCAAATAGTCACACACACACTTGAAAGCCTATTACTGAAATCAGCAGTACTATCAGCACAAACTGCTTCTTTTCGTATTTATATCCCTTAGAGGTTCAGCCTGCAAAATAAATGAGACCCACCATGGCATTAGCTTTTTTTTTTTTTTTTTTGAATCACAAAGTTTGACTGTTGAGAGGAAAATATCTGTGGGATCCATCACTGCACTGGGGCTTTTTCCTAGTGACTTGCAGTTGCATTGAACTTGAATTCATGTAAAACAAACTGATAATTGTGAGACAAAGGAAATAATACACAGAGTAAAAACTCTCCTAGAGAGCTGAATATCATACTGACATCAGCAGAGGTAGGAAAGGATTATGATTACAGTACTTTTATAAATAATTACTCTCTCTAAATAATTGAAAGACTCAGGCTAAATGGTTAAAAAGTATCAACGAAAGTCTGTACTTCTCAAGTACATTCTAGCTCAGAAATGCACAATTAACCTTCAGAATTTCTTGAAAAAAGAAGTGATTGGATTAATCAAAAAATTATTATCTCCTCAAAAGTAAACAACTTCGGTTTTAACTTTGAAGAGTGAGAGATCATCCTTAATTTAAGATGGATTCTTTCCTACCTGCTGTTTTGAGCTTATGCCTACTTCACTTCTCTGCTAGAAGTCTTAAAACAGAGAAATTTTACTTGGGCTTCTTACAGTAATGTTTTTATTTTCTTTAAAAAAAGACAAGATTGGAACTAGAATTAGAAAATTCTTCAAGGAAAGTATTGGAAACACACAGAGCATTTGCTTATCAATTCCCCTAAATCAAGGAGAATTTTAGTACTGATTGCAATGAAAACACCCTATCATTAGAGAGCTATTTTGAAGTTATTGAATTTAAGAAAAGTATTTCACAACTATGATATGCAGTAAATCAGGAAAGGCGCACCCTGGAGCTGAATATCAATAAAAAATTTAAGCAATTAACAAAATAAATATTATATATCTTTTCAGCTCTAGTATTTCTCACTTTAAAAAAAAATGAATAAAAACTGATTAAGGGCAAATAACATGACTGGTGTTTATAACATTTAGAGTATATTGCCTTAGGTTACCTTCCAGTCAAGCTGGCAGCTTGCCAATTTCCCAACCTGTTGGTGCAATCCTTAGGCAAGTTGCTCTGGGGGCTTCTAAACGAACTGCCTAACACTTGGGAAGCTTGACACTGTGCCCAGTACCCCTGGACCAACTGCTGGGCGCTTTTTCCAGTGGCAGGGCTGTTCTTCAGTGTCACAGATACAGCTTCCTAGCCTGACGGAGTGGTAGATGCATTCACCTGGTAAAGAGCTGTGTTCCTCCTGGTATCCCCAGGAGCCTCAGCCACCACCTTATGGCAGTGCCACTCTTGAAAGTCCTAAGAATTGTGATCCAGTTCACTCTCATTTGAGGATTAAATAGCTGTTACTACAGCCAGCTCTTGTAACTCCTCTATCCTAATTTTTGTAGCTGTTTTGGCAACTACTGGAGCCATCCAGGGAACTTGCAGGGGAGAGGTGAGTGTGCCTCCTTCGTGGGTTGGTGGGTTCAGCTCTTTTGGCTTTGACTCTTATCAGATCTTTCTATCAATCTGAGACCCTGAGGTTTTGCAGTGGGAAAAAAAAAGGGCAAAATAAATAAATAAATAAATAATTTAGATTTCTACTATGTTTTGATTAATATTTCTTGAGGTTTTGTTCTGGGGTTGGTTTTTTTTGGTAGTGTTGTTTTTTTTTTAACTGAATAAATTTTCATTTTACAGCATGTGCCTTGCAAAATAACTGATGTTTCCTTGCAAATGCTTATTAATATTCACATCTGTGAACACAGTACTTAACTCAGACATGTTGATTATTGCTCTAACTACTGTATTATTTTTCTGCTCTCTTCATAGCTAATAGCCTTTTAGATGAAGATAAGTTTCACTAAGGAAACTTTATCCTAAAGGACTCACAAATGTGTTAATCTACAAGCAACACTGCATCTGCAATGTGCTGCAGTATACACATATATTCACACAAAAAACACTGAGAACCACTGATGCACAGGAAGATCAGAGCCTAAATCCCCGATTGGCTGGTAAGGGAGGAGAAAGCCAGGCAACAATGAGAACAGCAAGAGACTCGGGAGAGTCTTTTCTATCCCTTGGTAAATCCAGGCTTCTAAAAGTCTGTGGAAATGAGTACAGCAGGTGAGGAAACAGTTTTACAATTTGTGTTTGGTCAACTCAGACTGACAACAGGAGCCACTATGTAACAAAACATGATGGGGTGAGAGAGTGGGTATGAATAAACACCACTGTTATGGGTGTTTATTACAAGCCACCTGATCAGGATGGGGAAGTTAATGAGGCCTTCTACAGACAGGTGAGAATCGCCTCACAATCACAGGCCTTGGTTCTCATGGGGGACTTCAACTTCCCTGATATCTGCTGGGAAGGCTACACAGCTAGGAATGCACAGTCCAGGAGGTTCCTCCAGTGCACTGATGATAACTCTTTGACTCAGGTGGTGGAGGAGCCCACAAGGAGAAGTGTACTGCTGGACCTAGTACTGACAAACAAAGAGGGACTGGTGGAGGATGTTAAGGTTGGGGGCAGACTTGGCTGCAGTGATCATGAGAAGATGGAGTTCAGGATTAAGTGCAGTATGCACAAAATGACAAGTAGGGTTGAAACCTTAGACTTCAGGAGGGCTAACTTTGATCTCTTCAAGAAATTGATGGGAGAAATCAAATGGGAGAGGGCTCTAGAGGGTAAGGGGACTCAAGACAGCTGGCTGATATTCAAGCACCACTTCCTCCAAGCTCAGGATCAGTGCATCCTGAAGAGCAAGAAATCGGGCAAGGGAAGAAGGAGACCTGCATGGCTGAGAAGACATCTTCTGAAAAAGCTCAGGTGGAAAAAGGGAGTTTACAGTATGTGGAAGAAGGGGCCGACCGCTTGGGATGAGTACAAGAATGCTGTCAGGGTATGCAGGAATGAAACAAGGAAAGCCAAGGCAGCCTTCGATTAGAACCTGGCGAGGAATGTCAAGACCAATAGGAAGGGTTTCTTTAAGTATATAGGAGGCAAAAGGAGAACCAGGGAAAATGTGGGCCCGCTCTTGAACGAGACAGGTGCCGTGATGACAGATGATGCAGAGAAGACAGAGTTGCTAAATGCCTTCTTTGCTTCTGTCTTCACTGCTTGGGCCAGCCCTCGGGAGTCCCAGACTCTGTGGGTAACAGAGAAAGTCTGGAGGAAGCATGAATTTCCCCTGGTCAAAGAAGAACAAGTTAGGGATCAGTTAAGCAAACGGGATATTCACAAGTCCATGGGGCCTGATGGGATGCACCCGCGAGTGCTGAGGGAGCTATCAGAAGTCATTGCTGGGCCACTCTCCATCATTTTTGAAAGGTCCTGGAGAACAGGGGAGGTGCCCGAGGACTGGAGGAAAGCCAATGTCACTCCAGTCTTCAAAAAGGGCAAGAAGGATGACCCGGGAAACTACAGGCCGGTCAGCCTCACCTCCATCCCTGGAAAGATGATGGAACATCTTCTTCTGGGCGTCATCTCCAAGCATCTGGAGGAAAAGAAGGTTATCAGAAGTAGTCAACATGGATTCACCAAGGGGAAGTCATGTCTGACTAATCTGATAGCCTTCTACGATGGCGTGACTGGATGGGTGGATGAGGGGAGGGCAGTGGATGTTGTCTACCTTGACTTCAGCAAGGCTTTCGACACTGTCTCCCACATCATCCTCACAGGCAAGCTTAGGAAGTGTGGGTTAGATGAATGGACAGTGGGGTGGATTGAACAGTGGCTGAACGATAGAGCTCAGAGGGTTGTGGTTAGTGGTGCAGAGTCTAGTTGGAGGCCAGTACCAAGTGGTGTCCCTCAGGGGTCAGTACTGGGTCCAGTCCTGTTCAATATATTCATCAATGACCTGGATGAAGGGATGGAGTGTACCATCAGCAAGTTTGCTGATGACTCAAAACTGGGAGGGGTGGCTGACACGCCGGAAGGCTGTGCTGCCATACAGCGTGACCTGGACAGGCTGGAGAGTTGGGCAGAGAAAAACCTAATGAAATTCAACAAGGGCAATTGTAGGGTACTGCACCTGGGGAGGTATAACCCCATGCATCAGTACAGGTTGGGGGCTGACCTCCTGGAGAGCAGCTCTGTGGAAAGGGACCTGGGAGTCCTGGTGGACAACAGGATGACCATGACCCAGCAATGTGCCCTGGTGGCCAAGAAGGCCAATGGCATCCTGGGGTGCATCAAGAAGAGTGTGGCCAGCAGGTCGAGGGAGGTCATCCTCCCCCTCTACTCTGCCCTGGTGAGGCCGCATCTGGAGTATTGTGTCCAGTTCTGGGCTCCCCGGTTCAAGAAGGACAGGGAGCTGCTGGAGAGGGTCCAGCAAAGGGCTACAAAGATGATTAGGGGACTGGAACATCTTTCTTATGAGGAAAGGCTGAGGGACTTGGGTCTTTTTAGTCTAAAGAAAAGAAGACTGAGGGGGGATCTTATCAATGCTTATAAATACTTAAAGGGAGGGTGCCAGGTAGATGAGAATAGTCTTTTTTCAGCGGTGCCCAGTGATAGGACAAGAGGTAATGTGCACAAACTGGAGCACAGGAAGTTCCATCTTAACATGAGGAGGAACTTCTTTCCTTTGAGGGTGGCAGAGCACTGGAACAGGCTGCCCAGAGAGGTTGTGGAGTCTCCCACACTGGAGACATTCAGAACCTGTTTGGACACCGTCCTGTGCAACCTGCTGTAGGTGTCCCTGTTGTGGCAGGGGGGTTGGACTAGATGATCTCCAGAGGTCCCTTCCAACCCTGACCATTCTGTGTGATTCTGTGTGATAAGCAGTTCTTAGTGGTGGTCAACAGCTGCATTTTCAGAACTGGTTGTAACAGGGATTCAGTAAGACAATGAAAACTGACATTTTATAAGCCTTAATTTTTACAATTAAGAATAAGCTTTCAGAAAATTTTTCCTTGTTGTCCTGTCCTCCACTTGTGTACAGCTTAAAGCTTAGCAGCTTGGGACCTGCCTACAGGAGTACAGGTAGATTGCATGTGGCTCAAGCAACTCATATCCAGCTAGCTGAAATATATCTAGTCTACTGCGAACAACATAAATGTGATTTTTTGCCTTGCTCTTCTCCACCCTAAAGCATGAAGTGGTGAAGGAGGTCACTACTTGTGAGGGATTTGGATATTGTAGTGTGGGTAAACAGTTTACATACTCTAATCAGGTTTTTGTGTGATTAGTGTTTGTAAAAGGAACAACAGAAAATTAAAAGTGCTTCCAAGATTTTTAAAGGAAGCCAATTATCACATCCAGTAACTCCAAAATGGGACATGATTGGCTTCTTTCACAGGACTGCGCCACTCTTGACTGAATTTAATAAATACCTCCCTCTCCATATTTCTTAAAGAACAAAACAAGATCTGAAAAGAAGAGTCCATTATCACTCCATATGGTGAAGTGAGGCAAGATGGATGGGATCCAAAACACAAAGCAGCTGCTCTCCTTTTTTCTTCTTTCACCAGCTGCAACAAAGGAAGCATGAGGGGAAAAATAAAATCTGTGCATAAGAGACAGACTATTTGTCAGAAGACAGACAAAAGAGTTGTTAGCCAAGCCTATATTATGTCCTGGCTTCCTTATACTGAAGGCCTGGATTTATTGCAACTTCCACTTCCTACCTGAATAACACCAAATCTGCTGCTTGGCTAAAGCAAGTCATGGCAATAGAACAATTTCTCTCTCTCCTGCTACAATGAGTCTTTTGATGGCAACTGGGCTGTCATGTCTACCAGCATGCAAGTTCAGAGTTTCCTAATGCTTCTTGCATAAAGCTTTTCCCCCACATTCATTACCCTTAAGTTTCATTTCTTAGTAGTAATGTGTTTGCGTAGTGAGTTTTCCAAAGAAAAATCTCATAAAGCCATAAACAGTGGAAGACATTTTAATTCCCAAACAAGATCAAAAAGAAGATATCAGTCTAGAGAAGCAGTCAGTTTCAGTGGACACAGAATTTTCTTTGGGACTCTTTGTTTTTCCCTTTTCTTTTAATCAATAAGAAGTTGATGTTTTCTATTGCACTGATATATGGGGAAAAAAAATCCTTATTGAAGAATGGCAAACCACACAAGCAGCCAGAAGCCAATGAGATGTTATATTGAAAGTTAGAGAAACATTTTCTGGCTGTCAGCTGGAGTACTGCACTCCAGTGTAGAGAAGACAGAGGGCTGCACGTGCCACCAGAAGTGACTGCTAGGCTCAGAGACACTGAAGTGGTCACCTTTTCCAGATACACAATTCACAGAACAGAAATATTAACCAACATGTCCTTAATGTCGCTGGGAATAGATATTGACCCTGTATCAACCCTGTTCTAGTGTTGATTTGTTTGTTTGTTTGTTTGTTTAATGAAAGCATTAGGGAAAAAAATAAGTAAAATAGGTGAATGGAAAGGTTTCACAAATTTGACTCCTATTGAAAAATAAAATCTGTGCTTCTTGGACCAGGTCCCCATGCTGTTGAAGCAATGGACAACAAGGCTATGATGACAGCTCGTCCTCTGATTTCAATGTATGAAGAAAGGAGTAGTTTTCTACCATCATTTCAGTTAATTAACTTCTAAGATGATACCCAAATGTTTTATAAGTCTTTGTACATGCTATTATTCCCATGTTACAGATGAGTGGAGAGACAAGTCACATGCATCTCTCAAGTCATGCCATAAATTCTACAGAAAAACATCCAACACAGCCCAGCATCATAGAATCATAGAATATCTCATCATGAGTTGTCCTGATTTTGGCAGGGATGGGTTTAATTTCCCCAAGGATGGGGCAGGGGACACAGGTATTCCATACCATGTGAGCCATGCCCAGGCTATAGTGGGAGCTGGCCGGGGGAGGGGGCAAGAAGTCGCTGCTGGGAGCGAGCAGGGGTGGTCTGGGTCCAGTCAGTGAGCAGCGGTACCATAATCGCGTTTGTATATTCCTTTATCGGTGTTATTGTTATTGTTTTCTCTTCCCTTTGCTGTTCTGTTAAACTGCCTTTATCTCAACCCACAAGTTTTGCCTTTTTCTTCTGATTTTCCCCATGGCTGTGGGGGTTGAGCGAGCGGCCGCGTGGTTCTTTGTTGCCGGCTGAGGCCAAACCACGACAGTCCTTTTTGGTGCCCAACGTGGGACGTGGAGGGTTGAGATAACGACAGATCCGACCAGAGCTTGTGAACATGAGTTTGTTATATGCATTTCTCATATTAGTTAGGTAGTCACCAGTTACAATGTTGCTTTGTTTATTTGCGTGGCTGTGTTATGTAAATTCTTACATGCTCTATGATGCATCCCCATGATGCTGTTTGTTACCTCGGGGAGAGGGATCAGGATTATCATTTTGCTGTCCTGTGCAATATCAGCTTATGATATGATAACATCACTGCTCAGGTGGCTATGTTGGGGTGTTTATGCAGTATTGCTGTCCTGCCCATACCTTGGTCACCGTCTCTCAGAATTTATTAATAATCACACCCAATCTATGGGGGAAACAGGGGGGGATACTTTCCCCAGCTCTTTCGCCTCCCTTTTCTCCTTCGGGCCAGGTATGACAGCTTTTGAGAATTTTGAATATCCTTGGGATGCTCAAACCAGCATGTTCCTATTGCTATGTCTCCTGAATGTGTTTCAGGTCTTGTTTTGGGTTAAACAACTGTTTAAGACTACCATTCACATATCTGCCCCGAGGCTGGATAGTCAGGGGTGGCATGGCATGTGGGAGAATATGGGCAGGTATCTAGAGAACTTCTCACCTCCAATGTTTTGGGACTTCACCCCCGAACAACTACAGGACCCTGATAAAGTGGTAGAATTTTTAAAAGGAAAATGCTGTGGCTATTCCAGAGAGGCACAACTCACTGCACTGTGCAGGGCCCTGGCCAGTATCTACCAAACACTGCTCAGTATTATGCAGCACCTTCAGGGGAAAGAGGGGGAAACCAGATCAGTAGGCACTGCAGCTATCCCAACCCCTGCGGCAGACAATGTGGCTACTCCAACCCCAGTGGCAGGCATGGTGGCTACTCAAACCCTGGTGACAGGCAATGCGGCTACTCAAACCCCAGTGGCAGGCACTGCAGCTGAACCAGACAACTAATTCGTGCCAGTATCGGTTGCTCCTATACAGAAGAAGAAATACACCAAGAAATCAGTTTGCTTAGGGATGACAATGAACCAGGGCCATCAAAAGAACTTGGAGGAAGAGATAGGAACCAGAGATAATCACCTGATCTCTATCCCTGAGTGAGCTGTGAGATATGCAAAAAGATTTCAGCCGACTTCCAGGCGAGCACATTGTCACCTGGCTGCTCTGATGCTGGGATAACGGGGCCAGAAGCTTGGAATTAGAGGGCAGGGAAGCCAGGCAGCTGGGATCCCTGTCTAGGGAAGGGGGCATTGACAAGGCGATTGGGAAGAAGACACAAGCCCTCAGCCTCTGGAGGTGACTCCTGTCAGGTGTGCAAGAAAGGTACCCCTTCAGTGAAGATGTCGTATGTTGTCTAAGCAAGTGGACCACCATGGAAAAAGGTATACAGTACTTGAGGAAATTAGCCATGAGGGAGATGATTTATTATGACCCAGATAACACACAGTTACCCACAGATCCTGATGAAGTCCAATGCACAAGGCCCATATGGCGGAAGTTTGTACGGAGTGCACCATCATCGTATGCCAACTCCTTGGCAGTGATGGAATGGAAAGGCAAAGAGGGACCAACGGTGGATGAGGTGGCTGGCCGACTCCGGCAATATGAAGAAAGTCCCTCTTCCGCCCTCGTCTCAGCTGTGGAGAAACTGTCCCAGAAGGTCCAGCAACTTGAAGAGAATATGTCCTACTCCCCACCTGTACAGGCCAGCATCTCAGCTATTAGGAGCAGGTGTTTTCCTACTCAAGAGGGAGAGTATAGAGGGTACACACCACGAGACACCCTGTGGTTTTACTTTCGTGACCACGGAGAGGACATGAGGAGGTGGGATGGACAACCTACCTCGACCCTACGGGCATGGGTACATGAGTTTCAAGGAAGAACAATCACAAAGGGGGATCCCTCCAGGAAAAGTGCTGCTCCCGTTTCCAGCAGACAGCACCCCAGACAGAGTAAAAGGCCTGATCTTACCTCTGATCCTCTTGAAGGGACTTCCAAGTCATTTCTGCAACCAGTGAGTAACGGATACTATGATCAGGATTAGAGGGGCCCTGCCTCCAGCCAGGTGGGGGAAAGGGACAACCGGGTTTATTGGAACGTGTGGATTCGATGGCCTGGCACATCAGACCCACAGGAGTATAAGGCTCTAGTGGACACTGGTGCACAATGTTGTAGGTCAGGGCTCGACTGGTCTCAGCAAAACCTCCAGTACTGCTCAACTGATAAAGGAGGACATTTTGGAACTTGTTGGTCACAAGCCCTGGGGAAAACAGGATAGCAGTCTTGCTTAGAAGGAACAGAGTGCTTGCTTTGTCTAAGAATAAGAGAATTATTTTGAAAGCAGAAACTATTGTTTGGCTTGCGATAAGCTTAGAAAAATATGTTAGTGTTAGCATTTGTATTAACTCATCAGTAAGTGTCTAGTATAAAGAATTAACCAATCAGCTGAAGACACGCTGTCTTCTAATTTGTTTCTGATCTGTATATAAGAGTATAAAGAATCTTAATAAATCGACATCTTGCTTGCATCAAGCTGTGTCCCGTCTCTCAATCGCGGCAAATTGGTGACCCCCGACGTGATTCGAGGATCCGAAAAACCACCTATCTGCGTGGCATGCTGCGAGTCCCACAGGACGTTGAATGAGCTGCTGAAAGGAAGCAGGAGCCGGCTTAAAAATCCCTCCGGAGCAGAGAGGTGAGCTGTGGGAAACATGGGAAATCAAATGTCTTCCCCAGAGACAGACGTGTATGAACTTAGGAAAGCTCTCTTACAGAAGCATGGGAAGAATGTTTCTGGGCACGATCTTAAAATGATGCTTAAATGGGTACAAGTGAAAATACCCACCGTGACTGCATCTAGTATTTTTACGCGGGAGCTTTGGGACGATGTGGGGGTGAAACTGTGGGATGCGGCGACAATAGGGGACGCAGAAGCCCAGCGTATGCTCCTGTGGTGGAGGAGCAACTTTGAGACCTTAAAGGCACAGGAGAAGAGTCATAAAGACGAAGTGGGGGAGGAGGAAAATCCTCTCGCAGCACCTCCGGTGCTGCCGGAGAATAAGAAAACCCCTGAACTTTTAGAGGTGTGTGCTGCAGGATACCCCCCGGAGGAGGACCCCTTTGACCGAGGGCCGGTAGATCCCAAATGGGAGCCGAATCTCTACCCCCCTGACCCTCATGATGTGTGGGCTAGCATAAAGCGTCAAGCCTTGAAGGAGGGGGAGCTGGAGATTGCGAAAACGATAGTGGCCCCCGTGATTTATCAGGGTCGAAGGGCACAGTGGGAGGCTTTAACTTTTCCAGTGATTAAAGAACTGCGTCGTACCGTTACCGAGCACGGGCTTTCCTCCCCTTATTTTGTGAGCCTGTTATCTTCTGTATTTGACACATATGTTATGACTCCTCATGATTTAAAGTCTCTAGCACAGCTGTTATTGACTCCGACACAATACACTCTGTGGGAGTCGCATTGGAAAAGGGGGCTCCAAACGCTTCTCACGACTTATGTGGGTAATGCTAACGCGGCTTTAGCTGCTCTGACTATAGAGCACCTTACTGGCACAGGCCAGCACTCTAGTCCAGTGGCTCAAGCCCGAGATATCCCGAGGGAAGCTCTTGAAGCGACTTGCGAGGAAGCGAGGAAGGCCTTCTTTAAGGTTCCTGACACAAAGAAGCCACAAAAAGCCTTTACTACGGTCATTCAGGAACCTCGAGAACCTTATATGCAATTTATTGATAGATTAAGACAGGCTGTAGAGCGCCAGATAGACAATGTGGATGCGCGGGAAATTTTGTTGCTAAAATTAGCTGTGGAAAATGCTAATGCGGATTGTAAAAAGTTGTTGAAATCTCTCCCAAATCCAAACCCCACGCTGGTGGAAATGATAGAGGCTTGTAATAGAATTGGTACTGTAGAACATAAGTTTGAGGCTATGGCTGCTGCTTTTGCAGCCATGCGTGGCTCTGTGGGACCCGAGAATTGTTATGGTTGTGGTAAACCTGGTCATCTGAAAAAGAATTGTTTGACTGCCAATGCTGGTACCAAACCCCAGGCCCCTGGGGTCTGTCCTAGATGTCGAAAAGGGCATCATTATGCTAATCAATGTCGGTCTAAGTATAATTTCCAGGGTCAACTGATACAGGGAAACCGATCGCGGAGCGCGAGACAGCGGCGCGCGCAGACACAAATTCCGCAGCCTACATTCCAGCCCCCACGGAGAGAAGCGGCAGTGCCTCAAGTCTTTGCCCAGCAACAGCAGGAAGCGCAGGATTGGACCTGGCAACCGCTTACACAGTAACGTTGCTTGACTCCTCGGTTCACCTATTGTCAACTAATATCTCAGGTCCCTTACTTCCTAGAACACAAGCGTTATTATTGGGAAGGTCGTCTACAACTTTGATAGGGCTCTTTGTATTACCAGGGATCATTGACTCTGACAGTACTGATGAAATTAAAATTATGGCATGGACCCCATTTCCCCCCTGTACGGTGCCGAAAGGTAGCCGCATTGCACAATTAATATTGATTCCCAAGGAGGTATGTTCCTCCACTCCTAGCCAGTCTTGACAACAGAGGCGAGGAGGCTTTGGGTCTACGGGGAATCCGCAAATTTTGTGGGTGCAGTCCATCTCTCAGAAACGACCTATATGTCAATGTACCCTTATTCGCGGGGGGCAGCAAGTAGTGTTAAGCGGAATTGTTGATACAGGAGCTGATGTTACAGTAATTTCTCAGGCTAAGTGGCCTCCGCAGTGGCCTCTGGCTGGTGTTTCCCAAACCTTGGCTGGAATTGGGAGAACAGGAAACAGTCGCCAGAGTTTGGAGCTAATTCAAGTCCAGGGTCCAGAGGGGCACACGGCCTCTGTCAAGCCTTTTGTGTTACCTGTTCCTATGGTTCTGTGGGGCCGTGATGTGATGTCTCAGTGGGGAATGTCCATTCGGACCCATTTTTAGGTGGGGCCATTGAAGTGCGCGACACCCTAAAATTGACCTGGAAAATTGATACCCCTATTTGGGTAGATCAATGGCCCCTACCTCTGGAAAAGCTTCGCGCCCTCCAAGAACTAGTTATGGAGCAGCTAACGAAAGGGCATATTGTGCCTTCCACTAGTCCTTGGAATTCACCTGTCTTTGTTATTAAGAAACAAACTGGCAAGTGGCGTTTGCTCCATGATCTCAGAAAAATTAATGACGCTATGGAAGATATGGGAACCCTTCAACCGGGACTCCCGTCCCCTACTATGATTCCTTGAGACTGGCACTTGACTGTTATCGACCTCAAAGATTGCTTTTTTAATATCCCACTGCATCCAGATGATGCTCCTAAATTCGCCTTTTCAGTTCCAAGCATCAACATGCAAGCCCCGTTGCAAAGATATCAGTGGGTTGTGCTGCCACAAGGAATGAAGAATAGCCCTACAATTTGTCAGTGGCACGTAGCTAAAGTACTCAGTCCTGTCAGAACTGCAATGCCCGATGTCTTGCTGTACCATTATATGGATGACATCCTGGTGGCCGCACAACATTATGAAGCCATGGAGGAAACCGTAGCCCTTGTCATGGCTGCCGTCAACTCGGCAGGCCTCTGTATTGCGCCGGAGAAGGTTCAAAAAATACCACCATGGAAATACTTAGGCTGGCGCATCAGGGCTCAGACTATAACTCCCCAGCCTTTACAGATACAGACAGACATACAAAACTTACATGATGTACAAAAATTGTTGGGGACAATCAATTGGGTCCGACCACTGTTGGGAATTTCTAACGCAGACTTAAGTCCCTTATTCAAACTGCTTAAAGGGGACACTGATTTGTGTCCGTCCCCCCCCCCCCCCCCCCCCCCCCCCCGCAGTCTCGATCCTGAGGCCATTGACTCTTTACAAAAAATTGCTACAGCAATTAGCCTTAGACAAGCACATCAATGGGCTCCCGAGCTACCTTTTTATCTAATAGTTTTAAATCCCACCTGACAAAGCATGGTGTCCATACCTATACCCCTAATTGTAATGATAATGTGGAGTTTTGGTCTTTTAGCCAACGCTTTGCTGCCTCTCTCCTACTGCCTGGAGCCGCTGCTGGGAGAGCCTTAGCAACTTTAGATAAGCTTGGCTGCTGGCTTGCTAAACAAACAAATGCTACTAGCAAGGCATTGTCTGGTCTTTTATTAGATGTAGATAGTGTACATCATGCTACATTGCAAAATAGGGCTGCTATAGATTTTTTGCTTTTAGCGCAAGGTCATGGCTGTGAGGACTTTGAAGGTATGTGTTGCATGAATCTTTCTGATCATTCAGAGTCAATCCATGCTAGCATTCAACAGCTCAAAAACAGGGTCTCCAAACTTCGTCAAAACGACAGCTGGGATTGGCTGGACAGACTTTTTGGAGAGTGGGGTCTATCAGGATGGTTGAAAAGCCTGGTAAAAACGGCTGTGCATGCTTTGGCTGTTTTTATTCTTTTGTTGCTTTTTTTACCCTGTCTGTTACAGTGTTTGCAAAGATTAATAGCGCGCTCTGTAAAGAAGGTTCTTGTTGTGCAACAGGAAGGGGGAGATGTAGGTCAGGGCTCGACTGGTCTCAGCAAAACCTCCAGTACTGCTCAACTGATAAAGGAGGATGTTTTGGAACTTGTTGGTCACAAGCCCTGGGGAAAACAGGATAGCAGTCTTGCTTAGAAGGAACAGAGAGTGCTTGCTTTGTCTAAGAATAAGAGAGTTATTTTGAAAGCAGAAACTATTGTTTGGCTTGCGATAAGCTTAGAAAAATATGTTAGTGTTAGCATTTGTATTAACTCATCAGTAAGTGTCTAGTATAAAGAATTAACCAATCAGCTGAAGACACGCTGTCTTCTAATTTGCCTTCTGATCTGTATAAAAGAGTGTAAAGGATCTTAATAAAATGACATCTTGCTTGCATCAAGCTGTGTCCCGTCTCTCAATCGCGGCACAATGTACCTTAATACCATCAAGTTACAGAGGGGCAGAACCCATTTGTATTTCTGGAGTGACAGGGAGATCCCAAGAGTTGACTGTATTGGAAGCTGAAGTGAACCTAACTGGAAATGAATGGCAAAAGCATTCCATTATGACTGGCCCAGAGGCTCCGTGCATCCTTGGCATAGACTATATCAGGAGAGGGTACTTCAAGGATCCAAAAGGATACCGGTGGGCTTTTGGCATAGCTGCTTTGGAGACGGAGGAAATTAAACAGCTGTCTACATTGCCTGGTCTCTCGGAGGACCCTTCTGTGGTAGGTTTGTTGAAGGTCAAAGAACAACAGGTGCAGGCCACAGTTTGCTGTCACTTGGAGGGGCGTCCAGTACACCTGGAATTGACTGCCTCAGAGGTGGAAACACAGCCCTACTGTTTGCCATGGACTGATCCAGACCACACTGGAACAGGGTGAAGCTCCAGAACATCTGCAGTACATTGATGACATCATTGTATGGGGCAACACAGCAGAAGAAGTTTTTGAGAAAGGGAATAAAAAAGTTCAAATCCTTCTGAAAGCTGGTTTTGCCATAAAACGAAGCAAGGTCAAGGGACTCGCACAGGAGCTCCACTTTTTAGGAATAAAATGGCAAGATGAACGCCGTCAGATCCAAATGGATGTTATCAACAAAAGAGCAGCTATGTCTCCACCCACTAGTAAAAAGGAAACACAAGCTTTCTTAGGTGTTGTGGGTTTTTGGAGGATGCATATCCCAGATTACAGTCTGATTGTGAGCCCTCTATATCAAGTGACCTGGAAAAAGAATGATTTTAAATGGGGCCCTGAGCAACGACAAGCCTTCGAACAAATTAAGCAGGAAATAGTTCATGCAGTAGCCCTGGAGCCAGTCCGGGCAGGACAAGATGTTAAAAATGTGCTCTACACTGCAGCCGGGGAGAATGGCCCTACCTGGAGCCTCTGGCAGAAAGAACCAGGGGAGACTCGAGGTCGACCCCTGGGGTTTTGGAGTCGGGGATACAGAGGATCCGAAGCCCGCTATACTCCAACCGAAAAAGAGATATTGGCAGCATACAAGGGGGTTCGAGCTGCTTCGGAAGTGTTTGGTACTGAAGCACAGCTCCTCTTGGCACCTCGACTGCCGGTGCTGGGCTGGATGTTCAAAGAAAGGGTCCCTGCCACACACCATGCAACTGATGCCATGTGGAGTAAGTGGATTGCACTGATCACACAGCGGACTCGAATGGGAAACCCCAATCGCCCAGGAATACTTGAAGTGATCATGGACTGGCCAGAAGGCAAAGATTTCGGAATATCACCAGAGGAGGAGGTGACGCGTGCGGAAGAGGCCCCACTGTACAATAAACTATCAGAAAATGAGAAGAAACATGCCCTGTTCACTGATGGGTCCTGCCAGATTATGGGAAAGCATCGGAAGTGGAAGGCTGCTGTGTGGAGTCCCACACGACGAGTTGCAGAAGCCACTGAAGGACAAGGGGAATCAAGCCAGTTTGCAGAGGTGAAAGCCATCCAGCTAGCTTTAGACATTGCTGAACGAGAGAAATGGCCAGTACTTTACCTCTATACTGACTCATGGATGGTGGCAAATGCTCTGTGGGGGTGGTTACAGCAGTGGAAACAGAGCAACTGGCAGCGCAGAGGTAAACCCATCTGGGCTGCTGAACTGTGGCAAGATATTGCTGCCCGGATAGAGAATCTGGTTGTGAAAGTACATCATGTACATGCCCACGTAGCCAGGAGTCGCACCACTGAGGAAAATCAAAACAATCAGCAGGTGGATCAGGCTGCTAAGATTGAAGTGGCTCAGGTGGATCTGGACTGGCAACATAAGGGTGAATTATTCATAGCTCGGTGGGCCCATGATGCCTCAGGCCATCAAGGAAGAGATGCAACATATAGATGGGCTCGAGACCGAGGGGTGGAATTGGCCATGGACACTATTGCACAGGTCATCCACGAATGTGAAACATGTGCTGCAATTAAGCAAGCCAAGCGGTTAAAGCCTCTTTGGTATGGAGGACGATGGCTAAAATACAAATATGGGGAGGCCTGGCAGATTGATTATATTACACTCCCACAAACCCGCCAAGGCAAGCAACATGTGCTCACAATGGTGGAAGCAACCACCGGGTGGCTGGAAACATACCCTGTGACCTGTGCCACCGCTCAGAACACTATCCTGGGCCTTGAAAAGCAAGTCTTATGGTGACATGGCACCCCAGAGAGAACTGAGTCAGACAACGGGACTCATTTCCGAAACAGCCTCATAGACACCTGAGCGAAAGAGCATGGCATTGAGTGGGTATATCACATCCCCTATCATGCACCAGCCTCATGGAAGACAGAACAATACAATGGACTGTTCAAGACTACACTGAGAGCCATGGGTGGTGGGACTTTCAAACACTGGGATACACATTTAGCAAAAGCCACCCGGTTAGTCAACACCAGGGGATCTGCCAATCGAGCTGGCCCTGCCCAATCAAAACTTCCACGTACAATAGAAGGGGATAGAGTCCCTGTAGTGCACATGAAGAATATGTTGGGGAAGACAGTCTGGGTTAGCCCTGCCTCAGGCAAAGGCAAACCCATCCGTGGGATTGCTTTTGCACAAGGACCTGGGCGCACTTGGTGGGTGATGCGGGAGAATGGGGAGGTCCGATGTGTACCTCACGGGGATCTGATTTTGGGTGAGAATAGTCAATGAATCAAATCTTATGATGTCATGTGCTAAATAACGCTGTCACTGCATGTCATCATTACTATAACTGCTATCAATGATACTACAGTAAGAATCTCCCAAACCAATAACAGATGGACTTTGATAAAGCAGAGTAAAGTGCAGCAGTGATGGAATAAGAACTGATCTCAGCAGCTCGCGCCCAGCAACTTCCTTGAGATTGACATCTTCAACCTGCGGACTGTGGGCATGGGCCGCACTGGGTACACCAGCCGCGAGCTCCGAATGCCACACACACCAGTCCAGCACCACACACACCATCTCGCCTGCCTTGAGAGACTGTTCTCACAGATGGAGCCCACAGTGATGGACTAAATGAACTCAATGGACATTTTAGAGGGATGGCCCATAGACTGTGGGAATTTAATCTGTATCTATATATATGTACATATATATATAAAAGACAGGGGAAAGTGGTGGTAATTAATTGGGAACTGTAAGATCTGGGCATGGCGCAGATGGTATGGAATAAGGGGGTGGATAATGTCCTGGTTCCAGCAGGGATGGGGTTAATTTCCCCAAGGATGGGGCAGGGGACACAGGTATTCCATACCATGTGAGCCATGCTCGGGCTATAGGGGGAGCTGGCCAGGGAAGCGGGCAGAAAGTCGCCGCTCGGAGCGAGCAGGGGTGGTCCGGGTCCGGTGGGTGAGCGACGGTACCGTAATCGCGTTTGTATATTCCTTTATTGGTGTTATTGTTATTGTTTTCTCTTCCCTTTGCTGTTCTGTTAAACTGCCTTTATCTCAACACACGAGTTTTGCCTTTTTCTTCTGATTTTCCCCACGGCTGTGGGGGTTGAGCGAGCAGCCACGTGGTTCTTTGTTGCCGGATGAGGCCAGACCACGAGATGAGTGTACAGATTTAATTGCATGATTGGATCTAACTTAATCTCCCTAATCTCCTTACTAAGGTCCCCTAGCATCCTCTAAGGCACACGTTATGCTATCCAGACTCATCCAGACCTATGATGTAGCATGCTGCAATTCACTGAAGCTTTCATGTGCTCACTGAGTCTTACCTGTTGAACCTTGGTTTAAAGAGGGGTAAAGAAAAAGTAAATAAGCCATGAATAACATTCCCAGTGCTGTGGGAAATGCTGCCCCTTTAATGATCCAGCAGCTGGAAAAAATGATTGCTCACTCATAACATACACATTGCAGTTGTCATAGAAATGGCAATAGCAACAAAGAATCCTTGACCTTTTCCCCATCTGTTTTGAATCGTCACAAAGGCACATTAATGTCTATATATCGATTTTCCTTTTTGTTCCCCAAGAGGGAAATGCCACATTTTGCATGGCTCCCAGACACCAGCAGATGTCTTCTGTACCTTCAGGGGCAGTACTGCAGAGGCACTGTTTCTCCATAACCACCCAGGGTATGTAGAGTCACAGTCTAATTAAATCAGAACATCCCCCTCAAATGGATGCAGACCATCCAGGAAAAAAAACTGTATTATCAAAGGCCTATATGTATATAGCAACACCACTGAGATGAAAACAGCCTTGATACAAATGGCATTGCTAAGTTCCCAGAAGAAACAGAAATGGATGAAATTAACCCAGACTCTGAGTAATGAAATCCCTGCATGTTCTGAAGGCACAGAGTTTTTAGATAAATCTTGGCTGACCTAATCAGATTATCTATCAGATTAGATCCCTGGGGTTTGTGGTTTTTTTTTCAACAGGTATGACCCTATGTTTACCATTTGGGTTAAATAGAATACACTTAGTCACAAATTATTTTAAAATAAACATAAGAAAAGGGAAAACAAATATTTTTTACAAACTATTTCAGTAATTTTTGAAATATTCTAGCTTTTGTATTACATTTTTTTATTTTACATTTTCTCTCAAATGGATGTTTACAGTAGGATATCCTCTCCTCCCCTCCCCTCCCCTCCCCTCCCCTCCCCTCCCCTCCCCTCCCCTCTCCTCTCCTCTCCTCTCCTCTCCTCTCCTCTCCTCTCCTCTCCTCTCCTCTCCTCTCCTCTCCCTAATGTCCTGAAAGATTAGACAATGAGGAAAAGATTAAATAAAATGAACACAGACACGTGAAGCGCACACACACACATAAACACACACACAACCTGAATATCTGTAAAGAAAAAAAATTACAACTTTAAAACACCTAGTGCTTCTTGTGGAAAATTATTAAATACATCTTTTTCTCATTAAAATAGCCTTTTGAAATAATTTCAGATAACACTTATCACCCATCTTAAATGTTTTCTGAATTATACCGCAGAGAAGGGATTGCAAAGGAGCAGCTCTCATTTGTGTAAGAGCACACAGGACATGAAAAGGCACTGGCAGTTTTACCAAAGCTTCCGAATCAGTGGATTACTGTTGAGGCTCAAAGCTTTTCCTGCAACATCACATCTTCTTAGTATCAGAATTTTTATTTGGAAATTGCATACAAGGAATTGTATAGGTTATTATGATTTCAAAGATCAATTACGGACCACCTCTGGGGTCATTTTTTGTCTGCACACCACAGCTTAGGTACCACTGATAAAGGAAACATTTGCCTTGGTTGGAGAGATGAACAACATGGCTACAAGTCATCTTCCATTTTATCTGCTCTGACTACACTAAAAGGGGAATAAAGGAGATACATAGCTGTGAAGACTTGTAATGTGATCAAGGAACAAAAAACTGCATTTTGAGAATGGAGAAGTCCTGTATTCTAAGCTTTCAGTTGTTTGTCTGCAGTTTAAACTAAAAACAGATGATGCGTGTCTGAATTTAATGATCCTCAATACCTGTCATTTAATTGTCAGTTGTAAAAATTAGTAAAGAGGAGAGTCAAAGATGGCAAGACAAAAAGTACAACACAAAAAATAAGCTAGACAAACAGACATGAAGCACAAAATCAACCACGGCTGCATTCAGTAGTAACAAGATGATGCTTGGATTTACTCAGCAAGATATAGCCATGTAGGTGCACCTCCATCCCTTGTCAATCACCCCAAAACACCAAATACATTTTTTTCCAGCATTCCCAGTGAGATCAGAAATTTGGTAGGTGTAGGGAGGAGCAGGAAGGGCTGGCCAAGATGTGTTAGGTCAAAATCTTGCTTATGTGCAAACAGGAAACACACCTTATATATTAAGCCAAGAGTTTGTTGTTAGTATAACTGAAATCTTAAAGGTCTAACCTTGGAATCATTATTAGTCCAGATCTAACTATTACAGAAAGAGAAATAATGGTCTATACAGAAATAATAATAATATACTAATGATAAAGTCAAAATTGTTATACATACACTTCTTAGTTTTTTTAACCCTTTTTCCTACTGTTACACTCACCTTTCTCCTGCTGCTTTGAGTCCCAAGGTTGGTGGTTTCTCTCTGGCAGTGGTGGGGTGTTATGGTGAGTCATCAGGGTCTCGAGTCCTTTGCTGGGAGGAATATAATGTTCATGTAGATGGTTTCTTCTACCTTACTCTAGGCTCCACTTGGGGTAATTTTATGTTTCCTGGCACACTTTTACAACTTTCTTCATTGCTTTGCAGCTCCACATTACATCTGAATTTACTATATATGCTACCTTTCCCATATGTTAAATATTATTTCTTTGTTCTCTTTGTTAGCACTAAAACCATCTTCGTCCATCTGCAGATCTGCATTTCTTTAACCATCAGTGAGTTGTTTATAGACATGGGGTCTCCAGTGCCAGCCCATCCAATGGCATACCTTGTGTCCCCACCTCTATTTCCTAACAAGTTAGAGTCATAAAACCATGGTGGCACCACACAAAGATAAACAAAAGTAAAACATATTAGCCATAAACACCAATTATAAAAAATGCAGTTTCAGCTAAACCAAGTAAAACAAAGCTGCAGGCAGGTCAAGAAAAGCTCAAACAGAGCAGGTTGGATAAGCCTCTGTCCTGGGGCTGTGCAAACTCAGCCCATAACCTGTCCCTAGCAATGGCAGTGTTGTATTACAGAGCTACAGGGTTATGGGCACTTGTGATGTCCAGACCTTTCTGCTGACTGGTTTGTGTCTCTTCTTCATGCTCTCAGAGTCAAACCAGGCATCAGATTTACAGCAGAAAACTTTCCTTTGATAAAACTGTTAGAAACTCCTTCCTTCTCTCATTCCCTTTTTCCTTCCTTCCTACCTGGGGATATGACCCACTCCCTATTGCCAGCTCAGAATTTAAACTGGCAAACTCCATAGCGTTACAGGCTCCTGACATACCCACCTCTCCTGCAATCTTATCTAATATCTGGAATAAGGTTTCTGAGATTTTATTATAAATCCCAGCTGTGCTAGAGCATGCTGTACATTACATGATGCGTGCAAGTGAGGTATGTGAGGGTGGTCAGTCAATTACTCCAGACTATCCTTCTACTGCACGATTGCTTGAAATTTCCTGTTCCCTTTATCTGCGCCTATAGTCTATATTTGTAGGCTTTCATGAGGTACATATGTGACAGTATCCTAATAAGTGCAATTTACTTTTCCTGTCTGAAAAACAAGTAGAGCAGGGGAAAGAATAGTGTGGCATTGTAGAGAGAGAAGTGATGGATTTTCAGAGCTGCTGATTGCTGATTTTTATACAAGCTGGTTTGTGTTCAGCATTTTTTAAATGTTTGGGTTTGTGTCTAAATGGAGACATCAAAATTATGACTTAGGTTTCCATTTAAAATTAATCGTAGCTGTGTATCTACAAATCAGTACCTAGGTGTTGACTTTGGGCAGCTCTTTCTGAAGAACTCTGAACACACAATCAGAATCTCAAAAAACATCAAAATTGCTCATTTTGGCTAGAGCTGGCTTCAGGTCTAGTTCCTTTTGTTAATACAGGTCAGAATCCTCTGAAAAAGTTAAGTTCCCAAAGGATGCCGAAAGAGACTATAAACAAGGTATTTTGCAAGCCTGCACCTTTGCTAGAGAGTTATGAGTTATTTTTCTTAGAAATATTAATAAAAAACCAAGAACAAACAAAAAACTTTTTAATCTAGGAGTCCCATAGACATTCCTGAATTTCAGAAAAAAATGTCACGGAAACATTTCATCCAAACCGTGAAATACTCATTTTGGGAAATTTTTCTGGTACATCATGATGCCCAGTGTCATGTAAGGTCATGTCGATGAGTTCAAGTCCATTCTCCAGATGCTGTTTATGTGCCCAGGATACTGCCTGGTATCCTGAGAGATACAGAAAGGATGCAAAGAACAACCATCTCGGGCTGTGCTGGTGGAGGAACACCACCGGTGATGCCCAACACATCTCAGACACCACATCACTCCTCCTGAGCAGGGCCAGAAGAAAAATTTTAGGCATTGGGAAAATGGCCAAAACTTAGCTCCCACGGAGATGAAGCTTCTCCAAATTTAAATATCTGCTATTCATGACAGTTCAGTGTCAAATCTTCTGTGCAACTAACATGTATGAGCTTGCCCAACTTTTCATAAGAAGGGGCTTGAGCTGAACTTTCCAAGTCCCTTCATGGAGCTTGGACCAGCCCTCTGCCCAGACAACTAAATGAGCCCACATGGATTTTTTCCATTCTTCAGTTCTACAGCACTTTTAATCTTGCTGGTATTTAAGCTGATAACATGAAAGACAGCTACAGCAATTGCAGATACTTCTGCTTATAGGGATTTAATAGAAACCCTCAACATAAAATTCACTAAGCAGCATCTTGCTATTGGAACAGTTATATTTTAAACACCATTAAACTTGACGGAAATCACAACACACATCCTCACATAAACCTTTCATTAAACTTCAAATGCAGAGGCAAATTCCTCTTCAGAATGGGTGGGACGTCGCAGCACAGTTTCAGAAAGGCCATCTCACAGTTAATAAAACCTGAAAGACATGTTTTTTTCAGAAGTGTCTCTCCTCCATAATTTTTCTTCCTTAAAAAAGCAGGGAGGGAACTACTACTGAGAAATAAAGCCTCTCAGTTGCTGAGAGGTTGATGACTCAGTGGGCTATGGGACTGTCGTGGTTTAGGCCAAATCGGCCACTGGGGACATAGGGGACCCCAGATGGGACAGACAGATGCTCCCCTCTACCCCTCTTCAAAGAGAGAGGCAGAGGAGGAAAAAGAGACTTACGAGTTTAGAAGGATCTAAACTACTTTAATGAAGTATTAATAATAAAATAAAAGAAATAATGAGAAATATACAAAACCGTATCAAGCTCCCAAGATGACAATCACGACACCGGCTGGCACTGGGGCAGTCCCAGGCTGGACTCAGTGACGGATGGGAACTGGATTCCGGATCTGGATTCAGGATCGGGATCAAAGGCAGACGAACAGACAGAGTCCTCCTCAGACGTCAGCCGTTGAAGCAAGAAGGGAAAAAGAAGGGCAAAAAAGAAGGCGAAAAAGAAGCCCCTGACCCTTTGCTCCGTCAGCTTTTATACTGAGCATGAGGCAGATGGGATGGAATACGCTGTTGGTCAGTTTTGGGTCACCTGCCCTGTCCGCTCCTCCCCGCAGGTGGGACCCCATTATGCTTTTCCGCTTCCAACCCTCCAACGTGGCAAATAACACAGCTGGTTGGCCTTGGGTGTTAGAACAATAAGTGTAAGCAAGAGCCTCCCTGCATACCATGTCTGGACATCAGCTATAAACATCGGTCTTATCACTCTGAGAGAGTGAACATTGTCTGCACAATATGCTGTTAATTTCAGTAGTTAAAAGAGGCCCAGCTAAGAAGCGAAGCTAATGAACAAAATTGGTCCTGTTTTACCTCAAACCAGGACATTCCACCCCTTATTCCATACCATTTGCATCTTGCTCAGATTACTATTACTTTTATCTATCAAATCTATGCACACACAGAGGATATATATATATGTATGGATACATGCAGGTCACTCATCTACGATTATCTTTATATACAAAAGTTTAAGTCCATTTGATTCATGATTGCAGGATCTCATCTCAGGGCAGGAAAGATGGTACAAAATTCATTGTGGTTTGTGCCCGTGGGTAGCATGTTCATCTTGAAGAGCTTGCTGGACGCCAGTTGATGAAACTAGCTCAGGTTTCATCACCACTGTGTCACCCTGAAAAACACTTATTGAACACTGTTAGTATCATGTAGTGATCAGCATCATACAGCTCAGGATCGAGTATTCTCACCAAGGGTTAAATTCCCTTGGGGTACACATTGAACTTCTCCATCCTTCAGCATCACCCACCAAGTACATCCAGGTCCTTGAGCAAAAACAGTCCCACGAATGGGTTTGCTTTTGCCTGAGGCAGGAGAAACCCAGACAGTTTTTCCTAACATATTCCTTTCATGCACCACAGGGACTTTGTCCCCTTCTACTGTATGTAAAAGGTCTGATTGAGCAGGACCGGCTCGATTGATGGATCCCCTGGTGTTAACTAACCAGGTAGCTTGCTCTAAATGCTTGTCCCAATTTTTAAAGGTTCCACCACCTATTGCTTTTAGGGTGGTTTTTAACAGTCCATTATATCGCTCAATCTTCCCAGAAGCTGGTGCATGATAGGGGATATGATATATCCATTCAATGCCATGTTCTTTGGCCCAATTACTTATGAGATTGTTTTTAAAATGAGTCCCATTGTCTGACTCAATTCTTTCTGGAGTGCCATGTCGCCACAAGACTTGCTTTTCAAGGCCCAGGATGGTATTCCGGGCAGTGGCATGGGGCACGGCATAGGTTTCCAACCATCCGGTGCTTGCTTCCACCATTGTAAGCACATAGCGCTTACCCTGGCGAGTTTGAGGGAGTGTGATGTAGTCAATTTGCCAAGCCTCCCCATATTTATATTTCAGCCATCGTCCTCCATACCACAAAGGTTTTAACCTTTTAGCTTGCTTGATTTCGGCGCATGTTTCACAGTCGTGGATAACCTGCGCAATAGCGTCCATGGTTAAATCCACCCCTCGGTCACGGGCCCATTTATAGGTTGCATCCCTTCCTTGATGACCTGAAGTGTCATGGGCCCACCGAGCTAAGAATAGTTCACCTTTATGTTCCCAGTTAGGCTCACTTCAGCCTCAATACAGTCAGTTCTTGAGATCCGCCTGTCACTCCAGAAATAGTGACAGTTTCTGCCCCTTTATGATTCGATGGCAATAGGGTACACTGTGCACCAGTGTCCACCAGGGCTTTATACTTTTGTGGCTCTAATGTGCCAGGCCATCGAATCCACACAGTCCAATAAATTCGGTTGTCCCTTTCCTCCTCCTGGCTGGAGGCAGGGCACCTCTAACGTCGACCATAGTACCTGTTCCTACCTGGACCATAGGATCGCCTACTGTAGGTCGGAGCAGTATGCCTTCTGTAAGAATTCTTTCTTCTATCTGCTTTACTTTGCAACTCAAGCACCCGTGCCTGTAAGGCTGAGATAGGTTCTCCATCCCACTTCCTCATATCCTCTCCATAGTTGCAGAGGCACAGACACAGGAAATCTCGGAGTGGGTTCGATTGGTCTTGAGTTGGAGAGTGTTTTTTCTCTTGAGTAGGAGGGCGTGTTTTCTTAGTAGCTGCAACATGGTTCTGTGCAGGGGAAGAATGGGATCTATCCTCCACCTTGGTTAATGTATCAAGCAGTTTATCGGTGTGCTCAACTATTTTCTTGGTCATTTGCTCCATTGTCTCAGTCATTTTCTCAGTGACCACAGTCAGTTTTTCCACAGCTGCCACAGAGAAAGGACGAGAGAGACTGTCTTCATACTGTCGTACCTTGTTAACCACTTCGCTTACAGTTGGTGTGTCGGTATCGGATCCTCCCCAGACCATTGTTGACAATGTGTGGGAATATGTTGGTGGTGCACTTTGTACAAACTTTTTTAGCATGGATCGTTTGCATGGCATCTTATCAGGATCTACAGTCACTTGCCTATCACTATAAATCACCTCTCGCACAGCCAGTTCTCTCAGGTACTTAATACCTTTTTCCATGTTGGTCCATTTACTTGGACGGCATTCGATATCATCCTTGAAGGGATACCTGCGCTTTATTGCTGACATCAGTCGCCTCCAGAGACTGAGAGTGCGTGTCTTTCTCCCAATCCCTTCATCGATACCTCCATCCTTGGCCAGGTTTCCCAACTGCTTAGCTTCTCTGCCATCTACATCTATAGTATCAGCCCCGCTATCCCAGCATCGGAGCAACCAGGAGATGAGTGTTTCACCTTCATGACGACTAAAGTCCTTCCTAATATTTCTCAAATCCTTCATAGAGAGGGATTTAAAAATTACCTCTACATCTGAGTCTTCCTGTGATGAGGCTGCCCGAGAAGGACTCTGCTCTCTGTCTGCTTTAAAAGGTCTCTTTCCATTGTCTGGTTTAGACGGACCCTCTCCTGGGTCTACTTTGGAAGGGCCCTCTCCTGGGTCTCTGTCAGAACTCTCTCCCAAGCTATCTGGCTCGTGCTGGTCCTTGTCGCAAGCGACAGGGGCATGAGCTGACTTCTTTCTGTGCTTTTTGGCGACTGGGGCAACTGGTACCGGTTCTGATGGAATTTGAGCAGCAGCAGTACTCGTTGTCGTGGCTGGAGTCGCCTGTGCCGGGACAGGCGCTGTTGCGGTGGGGGGGGCGGCCGGCGGTGGTGGTGCCGCTGCGGGCGGGGGCGGAGGCGCCTGTGCCGGGACGGGCGGCGGAGTGGGCGGTGCTGCTGCGGTGGGGGGGGCGGCCGGCGGCGGCGGCGGTGCCTGTGCCGAGACAGGCGGCGGAGGCGCCGGTGCTGTTGCGGTGGGTGGGGCGGCCGGCGGTGGTGGTGCCGCTGCGGGCGGCGGCGGTGCCGTGGCTCGCGCCGCTGCCCGTCGCGGCGCTGCTGCGGTCTGAGTGGCGGCAGTGCACGTTACCCTATAGCCACCCCTGTACCGGTATTTCACAAAAACCCACCCCTGCAACACGTTCAGGAAAACCGACAGCAAAATCACGATCTTAAGGAGGTAACCATCCTTATCGTCACAGCCCAGAAGGTTTCCAAGCCCTGGCTCTGATGGTGTCACATTAATATAACTATTCAAGGGCGAAGTAAACTTTCCCAGGGTAGAACCAAAAGTGTAATTAGTAACAGAATCCATCACACGATGCCCGAGATATACAGGTAGAGCCGTTACCCAACTAATCATGTTATAGACCTGAATTGTGAACCACACCAATACAGCACATTTAAACCTTCGCATAAAAACACAAAGAGTAAATAAACTTTGCAATGCATTTGGCAGGTTAAACAGAGTTGACTGAATCAAGTGCAAACCAAGCTCTTTAAAGGCACGATACAACATCTCGTTTAAGAACGACATGCTGTAAGGTGTCTGCTCTAATCTCAGAACAAGACGGAATTCAAACTATTCAGGCAATTTATCACAGCTCTGGTCGAGCACTGCTCGAGCCCCATGTTGGGCGCCAATTAATCTGTCATGGTTTAGGCCAAATCGGCCACTGGGGACATAGGGGACCCCAGATGGGACCGACAGATGCTCCCCTCTACCCCTCTTCAAAGAGAGAGGCAGAGGAGGAAAGAGACTTACGAGTTTAGAAGGATCTAAACTACTTTAATGAAGTATTAATAATAAAATAAAAGAAATAATGAGAAATATACAAAACCGTATCAAGCTCCCAAGATGACAATCACGACACCGGCTGGCACTGGGGCAGTCCCAGGCTGGACTCAGTGACGGACGGGAACTGGATTCCGGATCTGGATTCAGGATCGGGTCCAAAGGCAGATGAACAGACAGAGTCCTCCTCAGACGTCAGCCGTTGAAGCAAGAAGGGAAAAAGAAGGGCGAAAAAGAAGGCGAAAAAGAAGCCCCTGACCCTTTGCTCCGTCAGCTTTTATACTGAGCATGAGGCAGATGGGATGGAATACGCTGTTGGTCAGTTTTGGGTCACCTGCCCTGTCCGCTCCTCCCCGCAGGTGGGACCCCATTATGCTTTTCCGCTTCCAACCCTCCAACGTGGCAAATAACACAGCTGGTTGGCCTTGGGTGTTAGAACAATAAGTGTAAGCAAGAGCCTCCCTGCATACCATGTCTGGACATCAGCTATAAACATCGGTCTTATCACTCTGAGAGAGTGAACATTGTCTGCACAATATGCTGTTAATTTCAGTAGTTAAAAGAGGCCCAGCTAAGAAGCGAAGCTACTGAACAAAATTGGTCCTGTTTTACCTCAAACCAGGACAGGGACACAGGGGGGGTTTTGCCATCCCAGCCCCAGAGAGCTGGGCTGCCGCTGTTCCCCGTCCCCGGCCAACTGCTGACACCTGGACCCTCAAGCCCCTGAGACTCATGTTCCTGCACCAGGGTCTGTACTCAGACCTCTTATCCTGCTGCTGGCTAGTCCAGCCTGAAGTTGGCTAGTGTCACACACGCATCCTCTGAGAGCGTGCCTGTACAAAACACAGTCAGAAATAGCATTTGGTAAGGACAGAGGACAAGCACAGGGCATGGGTGCTGGTCAGTCACCTGTCTGCACTTGACTGGCCCCTTTTATCCCCTTTTCCTTTTATTTTCCCATGCTTTGTTCCTCCCAATCTCCCTTGAACCTCTGTTTCTCCACCTTTGGTCCTTCCCCCAAACATACATTAGTATATCGTGCCCATAAACCCCTTGAAACATGTCACCATAAATTTTACTCAGTCCCCAAATTCTCTTCTCCGCACACTCTATAATAGGTCCTATACCCTTGTAGGCAATACAAGGGCAACACAGGGTCCTGTCACGCCCCACTCAGGAGAGAGGGGGGGACGTGACTCAGATTCGCAAATCCCCAGCAGTGTGGACTAAGGTGAGACAACTCTCAAGGTCCATACAAAAACATTTATTAGATTCCCACAATGATTAATATATGTCTTAACTAGGTCCACAATAATTGGTTAGGTATATAACAAATTATGGCAAACGGTAAAACAAAGTATGGCAAGTGGTAAAATACGCCTTGTGTTACTTCGCAACAGATATACAACAAATTATACCATGAATTATGGCAAGCGGTAAGGTATGCCTTGCGTTACATACTTAACTTTAAAAGAAAAAGAGAAAAGAAAGAGAGAAACAAAGGGATAGAGGAAAAGAAAGAGAGAGAGAGAGATAAAGAGATCACCGGTCCTGGTTCCAGCGTTGGTCTAGCCAACGGGGGTCTCTGGTTCGTAGAAGCGCTCCTCTGTGGATCTCCAGGGAAAAAAGTCTCTCTAGGGGCACTTATTTTCCGCTTTTATGTTCGAGGTATCAGTACGACTCGTCCCACTCTTACGGTGCTCAGGTTTCTCTCCCCCCCAGGTGATGTGTAGCATGATTTGGGTGGAGAGACGAGTCCCATAGTCATGTATGTTTAGCATGATCTTGATAATCTTCATTAGCATATGCAGGGGTGTGAACTTTAATATGCATTTGGTGGATAATGAGGCAAAGGTCATTCATCGGACACGAGGGCCCCGAAAACAGAGAAACTAACAAGCTTCACAAGTTGAGCAGAAAGCCCTGTCTTCACAAGACTCCCCCCCCAGACGCATCCTGTGCTGTCCAGATGAATTTTCTCTCCTGGGTCACACAAGAGATAAGCAGGTGATAGCCTTGTCAGCTCTTTGAGCACAAGGCCTACATTGTCCAGACTCCACATTATCCACCCCTTGACTACAGCCATATCTCAAGGTCCTTGCGAGTGTTTGAGACATTCCTCAGTGAGGCTCCAAGGGCCTCCCCCGTCTCTCACCACTTGTTTCAGGGAATTTACAAGTCGTCTCTTACAGGTCCTGTACCCTTTAGTCTTAAAGGTGTTTGGGGAGAATTTATTTGGTCGTCTCCCTTTGGTGGGGTTCACACGAGGGACAATGGGCTAATCCTTCTCCTTTGATGGTCTCAGGAGTACCCAGTTCAGTGTTCTCCATTTTCACCAATTACTGAGACTTCTTGGGTTCCTTCACCTGACCCTCTGCAGATCTCTGTTTACCATCATTTGCCTTTAATCAAAAAACCTAAATATTTCCTTCCCACTGTAAATAATACATGGAAAGTCTGTGGTGGAAAGAGAATTATTTGCAGCATGGGCAATGAGTTGACTCTGTGCAAATACGAAAGGCCAGTCTAGTCCTCAGACCGGAATGAGTCACATCTACTGCCTGCTGCCCCCAAGGCACTATTTAACTGTTCAACCTCACATCAGTCCTTCGCTCCAGATGGGGTCAGCAGAGCCATCTTGGAACAAAGGTCTTTGTTCCTTTCATCAAGGTTTGGTCTGGACTTAATTAGAGAAAGGTAATTTATTCATTTGAAATCGAAGCATCAAATAATTGCATTTAAAATGCTTTCCATAATCCTCAGGGCATGAAACATAGGCCTCGGAAGAATGGTCCTAGAGCTCTTGTGTGTTTCTAAGGGCAAGTGAGGGCTTAGGAACAGTAATAGCTGCTATAGATGGAGAAATATTCAAGCTTTCCGACACACAAGCTCTTCTTTTGGTCTGAAAGAGAAGCAGCAACTAGCAGTGTCAAATTCAGGTTGAGAACAACTGTTATGAGTTGAACTTGATACGGTAATTAGTTAAATCATCCAAGAAAAGATGCTGCTGGTATCTGTAAAGCAAAAATAAGTGTACACAGGGAAAAAGGTGATGAGGTGATTATCTCCTATGGGGAGAGCAGAGCCAGGTGATTTATCACCTCTGGCAAAGGCAGGAGGTGGCAAGAGGAGGAAACTGAAACATACCTTAAGCCAGTGTCTCTCCTCAGTCCAGGATTTTCAGTTTTGAATTCCAGTTCACAGACTTGAAGGATTTTGGGTGGGTTTTTTTGGAGGGAGTAGGGTGTAGAGTAGCTTTCCCTTGAGATTCAGGACTGAGAGGCCAGAGCTAGAATGATTATTCAGTGAGAAATCCCCTCTCCCTGATAACCTGATGATAACCTTATTGATTATCCTTAGAAGCCTGTACTGGTGCATAATTGTTGTCTACTTCTGCACACACAGTTTCCAGGAGAACACATTTTGCATGGGAGGATGTACATTACATTCAAGTATTATCTGTGTCATACAAGTAAAACTTACAAGTTTTGAAGGCTGTATCGTGAATATAATTTATCATGATGGCTGTGAAAATATGTTTTCAAACTTTACTTCCACTCTTCAAGAACAGCCTGGCTTCATTCAGAGTGTGTGATTGGTGAATTGGCTTTTGGTGAAAAGCTTTGAGAAGCTGGCGAATGCTTTGTAAAGGCTCACAGAAACCCAGGAAAATACATGGAAAATCATTGCATATAAGCACAATGAAGAAGAGAATAGACTGTTGTTGATCCTAAGAAATTATTTTTACTATCTATGTGTATTATAAACATATGCAAACACATATAGGCGTACATGCAATTTTGTTACACTAATGACTGCCATCAAGTGGTTCCTAGAGACAAACACAATCAAGCCTAAACAACTGCAAGCACTTTTCCTGCCCTAACAGGTGAGGTGATCAAGTATCTTGATCAAGTAAAACTGGATACAGCTAGTGGTGCAACAGTCCAGGGCAAAAAAACACAGGGCTGGAGTCCCCCTGCCTGCTTGAAAACACGGAGGGAAGATCATTAGTTTCCAAAATTATTAAGCTTAAATTATTAAGCAACATATGATAAACTAAAACTAAAACTAATGACATTATAGTCCTTCTTAGGGGCACCCAGTCTAGCTCGTGCAAGAGGGAAACAGCCTTGCTAGGTCTCCTCCTCCTCCTGATCACAGCTGCACCCTGACCTATGTTACAGGTGATGAAAATCAAAACAAAAACATGAAAGAAGATCAACATGACTGGTTTTCTGTCTTCTAATACTTTGAAAAGTACAAGTTCACTATAAAACTGCTTTAGTAGATGTGGAAAAGTGAGAGAAGCTTCATAAACTTGAAACTTTAAACCAGGGTTTTATGAAGGAGCTAGAAAACTACAGGGTTTGAAGTTCCCCAGAGTTTTTCAAGGCTCTCTTTTTCCTTCATCATGCAAGAAAATAAAAAATACATTGGTCATAGTTCTGATTTTACCTTATCAGCTCCACTGACTGTTAGAATTACTCCTGTTGACACTAATACAAAAGGATAGCCTGAGAGATCCAAGCAAACTCAGACTTATTAAAAACAATAAATAATTGTTATGATCCTAGAGAAGCAACATCTACTACTCTGTTTTGTGTATGACTTCAGAGATTAGGGGACACTGCTACTTAATTGCTCAGAGGGACACTAATCTTGTAAAGCTCTTTTCCTAGCAAAGCTATCAAATAGAAGCAGGACTCCTTAATAAAATTATAGCTGTTAAATTCTCCATTTTGCTGGGAAGTTACTAAGTCCGGAAACAATCCCCCAGAAACACTCTTGGAAGAATAATCAGGCTGCAGTATCAAGATCTGAAAAATTTAGATAAGCTAGAACTGAGGGTTTAGTTCACAGTCTTTTCTGTATGTTTATATTATCAGGTCACATATGCTTTTTCTTTCCTACAAACTAAATTTTCACACCAAGCGACAGTCATGGCAGGAAAAATTACGTCTCAGCCTCAGCTATCCTTGGAAGGAGCAGGCACCATCTCTCTGAAGTACAGCACCAAAGGGAGAGCCAGCCATGGGGCATGCTCTAACCAGGTGGGGGGGGGAGGTCAGAAATGTGGTTCCAAAAATCTCTTTTGCACGTGTGATATTTTTCAGACCCAACATGTACAATTTCTGATAACACAGTTACTTGCCCACTGGCACTTCAGCCTCTCTTGGAGAAAAGCTGAATAACTTTTACTGTGTTTTCAGTAAAACAGTGGTAAGAATAGGGTTTGTCTGTGTAAAAAGGAAATATTTAAAAAATAGTTCTCTCTGAGTTTGTTCTGAGACATGGCTGTAGACATCTGGCCTGGAAAACATGATGCTGAATAAACTTTGGGCAAGTCATAGGTAGCTTGAAACATGGTGTTGTAATATGTCTATTTGTGCTGCTAATAATAATAACGGAAATGAAAGAAGGTAGCTCCTTGATCAGGTTGTGGGTTGTGTTTTGCAGGAAACTTTCTTTGAACCTATTTGTGTAGTATCCAGAAGTGGTGCTCTTGGTGCTGCCATGTTGTACGGGATACATCAGTTAGAAATACCAGCCCAGGCTCTGCTCAGGTCAACGCAGCTCACACTACCTTTGATCCATCTGTCAAATCTAGACCAAAACGAACCACCCGACTGCTCAATCAAATGGGATTTGCTATCAAAAATGGGGCTCCTGGAGGCCCCTCTTTATTAATAATTAGAGCATAATAAAAAGCACACAGGTAATTGCTGATCCTCTGCTATAACCTGTTAGATTAAAAGAAACAGTTCTTTCTTCTCAGGAGAGTAGGCTCACTTTCACATTGCAAAAATAATTAAAATGTAAACAAGTGCTGAGAAGTCACCCAGGGGGTCCGTGCATAATAGCCCATGCACACGTTTTGCCTTTTGTGCCAAAGCAGCTCACAAAGGACCAAATCTGTTCTGCCATCAAGTCCTGATTCCCCCCTTGCACATGAAAAAGGAGCAGACTGACCACGACAGGACAGCTCTACACTGTCACAAGGGGTCTAGCCCTACTGCTGGCCCTCCAGCTGTGGCAGTCCCCAATTGCACCCAATCAGATAAACAGAAAAATCTTCCCCTGTTAACCTATACCCTGTAACTGCACATCACGATAAGAAAGGACAGGACAGGACAGGACAGGACAGGACAGGACAGGACAGGACAGGAAAGGAAAGGAAAGGAAAGGAAAGGAAAGGAAAGGAAAGGAAAGGAAAGGAAAGGAAAGGAAAGGAAAGGAAAGGAAAGGAAAGGAAAGGAAAGGAAAGGAAAGGAAAGGAAAGGAAAGGAAAGGAAAGGAAAGGAAAGGAAAGGAAAGGAAAGGAAAAAGGGAAATGGCTTCAAACTGGAAGAAGGTAGATTTAGATTAGATATTAGGAAGAAATTTTTCACTGTGAGGGTGGTAAGGCACTGGAACAGGTTGCCCAGACAAGTTGCGGAAGCTCCATCCCTGGAGGTGTTTAAGGCCAGGCTGGATGGGGCTTTGAGCAACCTGGTCTAGTGTGAGGTGTCCCTGCCTATGGCAGAGGGGTTGGAACTCGATGATCTTCAAGGTCCCTTCCAACCTAAACCATTCTGTGATTCTATGATTCTATCACTAAATTTCGCTTTCAGATTTGAACTTCAGGAAGGGGCTGCAACAGGAGGGTGTTTGTCTGTCTGTCTTTCTGATGGTAAATACTGCTACTTCTACCCTTACTCAGGAAGCCCAAGGAACCCTACTCTGGAAGGGACAGAGAGGATACCTCCCTCATTGAGCAAGGGAGCCCTGGGGATGACGTCTGGGTCCCAAAAAGGAAAACTCATCCCACTGAGCCCAGTGACATGCTGCTGTGAAGGCAATCACAGCAGCTTGCACGTTCCCTGAGCGCATTTCTCCCTCTCCTGGGTAACTTCAGCACTACCTTCTGTTTCAGTGCAGTTGCTAATGATAATTTCCAGGCATCTCAAATAAAACAGAAAGATTGCTGCAGCTCCAACCAAAGCAGCCATAACAGAATCACAGAATCAAAGAATGGTCAGGGTTGGAAGGGACCTCTGGAGATCATCTAGTCCAAACCCCTTGCCAGAGCAGGGACACGTAGAGCACGTTGCACAGGACGGCATCCAGGCGGGTTTTGAATGTCTCCAGTGTGGGAGACTCCACAACCTCTCTGGGCAGCCTGTTCCAGTGCTCTGCCACCCTCAAAGGAAAGAAGTTCCTCCTCATGTTAAGATGGAACTTCCTGTGCTCCAGTTTGTGCCCGTGACCTCTTGTCCTGTCACTGGGCACCATAGAAAAAAGATTATTCTCATCTACCTGGCACCCTCCCCTTCAGTATTTATAAGCATTGATAAGATCCCCCCTCAGTCTTCTTTATTTCTAGACTAAAAAGACCCAAGTCCCTGAGCCTTTCCTCATAAGAAAGATGCTCCAGTCCCCTAATCAACTTTGTAGCCGTTTCCTGGACCCTCTCCAGCAGTTCCCTGTCCTTCTTGAACTGGGGAGCCCAGAACTGGACACAGTACTCCAGATGCAGCCTCACCAGGGCAGAGTAGAGGGGGAGGATGACCTCCCTCGACCTGCTGGCCACACTCTTCTTGATGCACCCCAGGATGCCATTGGCCTTCTTGGTCACCAGGACACATTGCTGCCTCATGGTCATCCTGTTGTCCACCAGGACTCCCAGGTCCCTTTCCGCACAGCTGCTCTCCAGGAGGTCAGCCCCCAACCTGTACTGATGCATGGGGTTATTCCTCCCCAGGTGCAGTACCCTACACTTGCCTTTATTGAACCTCATCAGGTTCTGCCCAACTCTCCAGCCTGTCCAGGTCACACTGAATGGCGGCACAGCCTTCTGGCGTGTCAGCCACCCCTCCCAGTTTTGTGTCATCAGCAAACTTGCTGATGGTACACTCTATCCCTTCATCCAGGTCATTGATGAGTATATTGAACAGGACTGGACCCAGTACTGACCGCTGAGGGACACCACTAGTTACTGGCCTCCAACTAGACTCTGCACCACTAACCACAACCCTCTGAGCTCTATCTGTCAACCACTGTTCAATCCACCCCACTGTCCATTCATCCAACCCACACTTCCTAAGCTTGCCTGTGAGGATGATGTGGGAGACAGTGTCGAAAGCCTTGCTGAAGTCAAGGTAGACAACATCCACTGCCCTCCCCTCATCCACCCATCCAGTCACGCCATCGTAGAAGGCTACCCGATTAGTCAGACATGACTTCCCCTTGGTGAATCCATGTTGACTACTTCTGATAACCTTCTTTTCCTCCAGATGCTTGGAGATGACGCCCAGAACAAGCTGTTCCATCATCTTTCCAGGGATGGAGGTGAGGCTGACTGGCCTGTAGTTTCCCGGGTCATCCTTCTTGCCCTTTTTGAAGACTGGAGTGACATTGGCTTTCCTCCAGTCCTCAGGCACCTCCCCTGTTCTCCAGGACCTTGCAAAGATGATGGAGAGTGACCCAGCAATGACTTCCTCCAGCTCCCTCAGCACTCGCGGGTGCATCCCATCAGGCCCCATGGACTTTTGAATATTCAGTTTACTTAATTGATCCCTAATTTGTTCTTCTCTGACCAGGGGAAAGTCATGCTTCCTCCAGACTTTCTCTGTTACTTGCAAAGTCTGGGACTCCTGAGAGCTGGCCCGAGCAGTGAAGACAGAAGCAAAGAAGGCATTCAGCAACTCTGCCTTCTCTGCATCATCTGTCACCACAGCACCCGTCTCGTTGAACAGCGGGACCTCATTTTCCCTGGTTTTCCTTTTGCCTCCTATATACTTAAAGAAACCCTTCCTATTGGTCTTGTCATTCCTCGTCAGGTTCAAATCCAAGGCTGCCTTCGCTTTCCTTGTTTCATCGCTGCATACCCTGACAGCATTCTTATACTCATCCCAAGTCATCATCCCCCTTTTCCACATACTGTAAACTCCCTTCTTCCACCTGAGTTTTTTCAGAAGCTCCCTGCTCAGCCATGCAGGTCTCCTTCCCTTGCCTGATTTCTTGCTCTTTGGGATGCACCCATCCTGAGCTTGGAGGAGGTGGTGCTTGAATACCAGCCAGCTCTCTTGAGTCCCCTTACCCTCTAGAGCCCTCTCCCATTTGATTTCTCCCAGCAGTTTCTTGAAGAGATCAAAGTTAGCCCTCCTGCAGTCTAACATTTCAACCCTACTTGTCATTTTGTGCACACTGCACTTAATGCTGAACTCTATCTTCTCATGATCACTGCAGCCAAGTCTGCCCCCAACCTTAACATCCTCCACCAGTCCCTCTATGTTTGTCAGTACTAGGTCCAGTAGTACACCTCTTCTTGTGGGCTCCTCCACCACCTGAGTCAAGAAGTTATCATCAATGCACTGGAGGAACCTCCTGGACTGTGCATTCCTAGCTGTGTAGCCTTCCCAGCAGATATCAGGGAAGTTGAAGTCCCCCATGAGAACCAAGGCCTGTGATTGTGAGGCGATTCTCACCTGTCTGTAGAAGGCCTCATCAACTTCCCCATCCTGATCAGGTGGCCTGTAATAAACACCCACAACAGTGTCTCTCATGTTACCCTGCCCCTTAATCCTTACCCACAAGCTTTCAATTTGCTCTTCATCCACCCCCAGGGAGAGCTCCATACATTCCAGTTGCTTTTTCACATAAAGAGCAACTCCCCCACCTCGCCTTGCCGTCCTATCTTTCCTAAAGAGAACATAGCCCTCCATGACAGCATTCCAGTCATGCGAGCTATCCCACCTTGTCTCAGTAATTGCAATGAGATCATGGTCCTGTGACCTCACGCAGATCTCTAACTCCTCTTGTTTGTTCCCCATGCTGCGTGCATTAGTGTATAGGCATTTCAGAGAGGCCAATGGGTGTGTAGCCCTAGAGGGGTGGTGGGCCTTCCGATTCTCAAAAGTACTAGCATCCTGCCCCACAAGTGCTGAGCTACTACACTCAGGTGCCTCTCTGGTGAGCCCACCTCTCTGGTGAACCCGGAGCTCTAGACTCAATAACCAATAAATCTTCTTGTGGCTTTTTTTTTTCTCTTCTAATTACTCTTTTAATCTCAGAAGTAATTTGCAGAGGGAAGATCAGAGGAAAATTTCAACTCGCACACACTTACTTCTTTCTCTCTTACTAATTTGCAGCTTCCTTTCACTCCAGAGTGAGTATGTACTGCAATTCTCATCATTTCTCTTCTCTGCATCTGTGCATGGAAGACAAAACTTCCCTGCAGTCACTACAAAGTATTCACGTGGTTTCAGACTAGAGATCTTCATTATCTTAAGCATGAGGCATTAAATGCTTATTCACATATTGGTCTTCTTTAAAAAAAAAAAAAAAAAAGAGAAAACAGAATGCATATCTAAAAATTAATTATGGTCATTGCAAATAGAAAGAGAAAAGAAACTTCACACCCCTCACTTTGGATGTTCCATTCTGATTTTGGGACAAAGAGGAAAATGTTATAAATATATTAACTCACCAAAAGACCAAAGTACACAGGTTGAATTTTACAGATTTTAAAGGAAAAATAAGGAACCATTACTTTATCCTATCTGACTTTTCATATTCTACAGACCATTGCATGTGTCTTCCATATGTTATCCTGATCCTACTCCTCACTTAGAGCTAGGCATTTCAGTCCCTGATAGTCTAAATTACTGTGTATCACTGAGATAAGAAAAAAAAAAAGACAAAGATAGTACTAATGCCCAAGGCCTAGAGACCTGTTCAGTATGTGAGCCATACCATAATGAAAAAGTTTAAAATTGAAACAACTCATACTCCACCCTCCCCCCTGCTCCCCAAATTTGATCCCAAAACACAGTGATCCCCAGAAACAAAGCCTCTTTCTGGACCTGAATCCAGCAGGGGTTTGGTTCATGATGTGCAGGCAACAAACAACCCAGGAGTCTGGAGAAAGAAGATTCACCTTTCCATTCTTCAATACCATTCCAGTTTGGCCAATGCCCTTGGTGTCCTGCTGTGCTAAGGTGGTCTTCATACTCTGAACCATCTTCTGTATTTGGTGTTGGGACTCTCAGTTTTATCTGGCTGCTTTGCTTTTGTGTCTTCACAGATCCTTTATCTTTGACATTTTTAAAATGTATTGATGCCCTACATTCAGTATCTCACTTTCCAAGATAGCACATAGTCTTCACTATATCAGGCATCTTGTCCCCAGTATAACTTGTCCCAAGAAATTATTTTCAATGAGCATGAACATGCCTGCTGGGTCAGGCAAAAGGGGCTAAAGAGTGGCCACTGGTGTGAGAATCCCATTTTGACACCATTAGGAATTTCTTACCAGGCAGAGCTCCAAGCATGCCATTGATTCTGGCTTGGGTCAACACTCAAATAATTTTTTCCATTCCCACAGATGGGAATTAATATACCCAGGGAAGCTCCTTCAGAAGTCTCCACGTGAAGAATGCAACTCCCATGTTTCTGAGATTATCAGTGGGGTCTAAAGAGTGGGCACAGAGGATGGAAGAGGCAGGGGTACACCTGAATACTTTAAAAAAGTTTCATGCCTACTTGACTTCAATTTCACAAAAATTATATCTGATTTTCATCTTTTACATCTGGAGTAAAACAGTAGTGCCATACTTCTGTAAAACAAATAGAACAAGAATAGTGGACAATATGTGGATTTTTCTGTAATCTTTTTTAACGTGGATAACATGCTTACTTTCACATCTAATTTTTTTTAATTAGTGACTGGTTGGTGATTAATTACATAAGATAAAGAATATTTGAAGGCTTCTACAGAATTAAGTTTCATCTTTTTATACTGTTCTTTACATGTAAAGGTAATTGCTTTTAGTTGTTATAAATCTTGTGTAAAATTCCTCAAGCAATAAACACAAGCTGCATCTCAGTAACTGTCTATTGACTACACATTCAAGTATGAATTAATTTTCAATTACAAACTTCCTTTCGTACTGTATCAGGTTGAAAGTCTGCATTTTGAACACATAGATATTCTCATCTTGTTTGGATTTGTTTCACATTATACTAGAAAAAAGAGAGACCATCAGTCTGAATATCAATGCAGCACGACAATAACAGTGGCTGTCAAAACTCAGAATTCCTCTGCAAATTCCCAGATAGCAACAAAGACCCATTTCCAACCCTAATTATTTTTATTGCTGCTACATTGTACTCTTCTCTGCCGCTTCTTTAAAAATTAATGGCTTGATTAAGAAGGGGACCTACAGTCATTGAAACTTCTACAGCAACCACAACTGAAACCTATCCCTACTAACTTAACTACGAGTATTTTAGAGGTTAAGTATCTAAGTTACCTAAGAGGGGTAAGTAGGTAGTCCTAGGCTGAGCTATCACATCTCTTTCTGAACAAGAAGTTGGAGACTATAGCAAGACTTTCCCAAGTGTTCAGATGAAGTTAGGTGCCCAGTTTGACGTTGCTTTCAGAAACGCCCTGAGGTACCTACTTGCATCTTTAGGTGTGGAATGCTTTTCTAATTATAGCAGCTAAATAACATCTTCAAAAGCCGGGTGACTCACCCAGCACCACAAAGTTAGGTGCGCGTAGCTCCGCAGGGGTTATACACCATGCTGCGGGAGATGCCAAATATTCTCCCACATCAAATCTGGGGGAGAGCTGCTGGCTTGGGGCCTGAAAACAGCCAGCTGGCCTGCGGAAGAGAGTGCCAAAGCCCTCCAAGGGGAGACACAAGAGGTGCTGATTCAGTCGCAGGAAAATGTCATAATGGTCTTCCGCTGCCAGAAGAGGAGGTCTCCATCCTTCTTCCTTGACCCTCTCTCACAGCCATGAGCTCTCACCCTCCCTTGAGCTGATTCAGGACCTGTGCTGTACCAATTTGATTAAATAAAATAGCAGAAAACTACGTACTCTTCCCTCCCCTGAGACATTTGCTGCTGTTTTAGTGAGGTAAACTAGCTCATGCAAAGGTCCTAAGAATGCCAAAGGCAGCACCAAACAAGTGACAGGCGAAGACACCCAGTAGGGGAAGGTGGAAGGAGCTCCTACCCCAGTGCCACATGTAGACACTGATATGAGCAGCCTTTGCATTCATTGCCTAGAGGACTGAGGCATCCTGAGTTTATGAAGGTCTTGTAACTCTCGGGGAGAGATAATCCCGTGTGGTTTCCCACTTGGTGCCCATGCTTTCCAACAGGATGTGGGTGCCCAAGATTTCCCGTGTCTTATCTGCAGCCCAGCAGAGGTGCCTTGGATACCCTGTGGCATCTAAAATGGCCCTGGACATCTAGGTTTAGGCACCTGAATCTCTCCATCAGTGACCTCAAGTTATGCCACTAAAAATTCGGTAATCTCAATGGCTCTAAAGGGGTGTATTTAGTCCAAGAAAAGGGGATATATTAACTCTTCATTAATGCATAAAGTGTGAAAGAACAAGGGTGGCTTTACAAGCAGTTCCAATTAGGAGCATATTGAATGCTTTTTAAGGTATAAAATAAGAACTAATAAATAAAAGATTTCCTCCATACATCTATGTGTTCAGCACATCTGCATTTCAAATTTCTTAATTTTGGTTTAGGATCGTGTCATGGTTTGGGCCGAACTGGCCACTGGGCATATAACAGATACTCTCCCCTACCTCTCTTTTAGCCTGGAGAAAAGGAGGCTCAGGGGAGACCTTATTGCTCTCTACAACTATCTGAAAGGAGGTTGCAGGGAGGTGGGAGTCAACCTGTTCTGTCAAGTAACAGGTGATAGAACAAGAGGAAGTGGCTTCAAGTTGCACCAAGGGAAGTTTAGACTGGATATTAAGAAGAATTTCTTTACTGAAAGGGTCATCAGGCATTGAATGCGTTACCCAGGGCAGTGGTGGAGTTCCCATCCCTGGAGGTATTTAAGGGTCGTGTAGATATACTGCTCAGGGACACGGTTTAGTGGTGGGCTTGTCAGTGTTAGGTTAATGATTGGACTAGATGATCTTACAGGTCTTTTCCAATCATCTAGGAGATTCTGTGATTCTGTGATTTTTCAAAGAGAGGCAGGAGAGAGAGAGATATTTATGAGTTTAGAAGGAACTAAACTACTTTAATGAAATATTAATAATAAAATAAAAAAGGAAATAATGAAACATATACAAAACTGTATCAAGCTCCCAAGATGACAATCACATCACTGGCTGGCACTGGGGAAGTCCCAGGCTGGACTCAGTGACGGACGGGAACTGGATTCGGATCAGGCAGACGAACAGACAGAGTCCTCCTCAGACATCGGCCATTGAAGGAAGAAGGCTGTCCCTTTGATCCCTCTGCTTTTATACTGAGCATGAGGCAGATGGGATGGAATACCCTGTTGGTCAGTTTTGGGTCACCTGTCCGCTCCTCCCTGCAGGTGGGACCCCTTTTCAGCTTCCAACCCTCCAACGGGGCAAAAAATAACAAAGTGAGCTGGCCTTGGTTGTTATAGCAATAAATGTAAGCAAGAGCCTCTCTGCATACCATTCCTTGGCATCAACTATAAACATAGGTCTTATCTTTCTGAGAGCAAACAGTTTCTGCACAATATGCTGTTAATTTCAGTAGTTAGAAGAGGCCTAGCTAAAAAGTAAAGTTACTGAACAAAATTGGTCCTGTTTTGCCTCAAACCAGGACAAGACCATACTGACAGCTTCCTATGAGCATTAGTAACATTGAAGAGAGTAACATTAGTAACATTGAAGAGAGTAACGTTAGTAACATTGAGAGACAAAAGCCTAAATTTGAATGAGCCTGTGTCCAATTTCCACTTCCTTCTTGGAAATAGGATTTAACCCACAGATACTATAACACAAATTCTAGGGCTCTAGCAATTTGGGAGTGCCTAGATGACACTGCAGTTTGTTACTGTTTTTATTGAGGCATATGTGTTCAAAGATCAGATAATTTTTGAGAGATTAATACACCTGCAACGAATTTCACATATGGAGGTCTGGGACTTCACATATTCAGTAAAACACATAGCAAATGGCAACCTTAAAACACCTACCAGCAGAGATTCATAGATCTTGAAAAAGAATTGATCATAGCCCTCTGCAAGTATGACCTTCTGTTTAACACAGGTCACAGGATTTACCCACTGTGGTGGAGGGAATTATTCTTTCTTTCTTCCTAAATGAACATTAGCAAGCCAAATAACTTTCTGGTGGCTGAACTATAGCTTATTGTTAAGTAAGACATCCAGTCTTGGCATAAATGCTCCACTGTGAATTTATCACCTTCTTTGGTAAGCTTACAATGTGCTTAAACACCTTGACAGAATTCATTCTTTTCCATTGGAATTTATTTGACCTAAACTTCCTGCTATCCAATTCTATTATGCTTTAGTACCCTGGATTGAATACCCCTTAATATCATTTCCCTGGTTAAGATTGTTATACAAACCACTACACGTCAGACACCAGGGACTGAAATGGGCACTTTCAGTGCTAAAATCTTCCGTGTCAACAGTCTGAGATAGTTCAAAGGTGCTGCTCCATGGCAGAATAAACTAAACTGCCACAAACTGCCACAGGCACCCTGCCCCACTTGCATCAGCCCTCATGTTCTTGAGCTCACTGAGTAAATCAGTTCAGTGTGTTCAGCTGTAAGAAATCCAACACTATAAAAGCAATGGATCAGGTTTTTGTTGGCTTTTTCCCTGAACTGGGTAGTCACACGACTTACCCAGTGCTGGGACAGGGAAAGGCAGCTCTGACAGACTGAGTTAGGCTGTGATGAACTTCACTTTGGGAGAACCGCAGTAGATTTGCATGATCCATGGAGCATGGTCACACAACACACAGTGATAGGTAGGTTACAGCTGATCTCAAGGAGACCTGAAGATGCAATCCTGAACTTAATGCAAGGCTTCAAAAAACTAACCCAACCCTCATTGCTCCAACTTCCGATTCCCAAATTAATCTTCAGTACATTCACCACCATGTGCAGGACTTCTGGTGCCATAAGAGTATGGGAGGAATGACACTTTATGGATGGAGGTTGAAAACCAAGATGGAAGACCAGGCCCAGAATCCGTCTTGCAGACAGTATATCCTGAACAACTGCCAAAAAGGGATCCTGTGTCCAAAGTGAACTAATGCAAGACAGATTGATGGACTGGCCTGAATAAAGGTGACCCATTTGTCATATTCTTTTAAAATATTATCTTTTCCTCCTTCCTAAATAAAAGGCTGGAAAGTTAAATCAGTTAAGTGCATCACTTTGATAAAAACTATGCAAATCTTTATATATATAAAGGCACCATCTGTAACACTGACAGTTCAGATAAAGGCTTTAGTTTTAGTTTAAAATATAAGTTCCCAGTATGGAATGTAAATGCAAACATTTTCTTTATTTTATTTTTTAAAGTATTTTTTATTTTGTATTCTGACAGTTACAAATTGCACAGATAATTTATTGAACTTTTCCCTCCCCACAAACCCAGTCTTCCCTTCATGAAAAGACCCCCTAATATTATAGGAGCCTGGCTAGAAATACATAACTTGAGGGGCAATGGGAAGGAAGATAAAAAACACAGAGGAATGACACAGCTCAAAGTAAAATAAATAGCAGGCAGCAGTACAAATTAAAAAGTTTTGGGGGTATTAAAAAGGAATCCATCATATGTGCCAGGAAAATGCGTGGACTATATAGCATCCTTGTGCTGATCCTTCCCTTCTAACTTGGGGTCACAGTCCATCTTTTTTCCCTTTCAAAGGGACGTGCCCAGCTCAAACGCTTGTCTATCAAAAGAGAAAACAGCACAGCAAGCAAGGATGAAACTACACACACACTCTTCTTCAGTTTCCTTCTCTAAAGACTTTTCCATCATCCCCATCCTTCCCTTCCCTCTCCGGCCACTGAATCCTGCCTGCACCCCTCCCTGCTCCTCTGTTCTACCAGCACAACAGAGTCTATGGTGCTGCTGGGCAGCGCAAAGATGTACAAAAATAACAAAATAAGTTAGAGAACAAGGTTGCATTGTTTGTTTTAACCCCGATAATTTCAGAGACCTGGTTTAAAGTGCAACCCTGCACATGGTTGTATCAATGCAGCTGAAGGGATGGCAGGGAACTTGCCATGTTGCAGAAAAAATGTAGCATATAGCTACTCCCGGCGGAGCCATTCAGTCAAATGGTTTGCCATGCCCATTCTGCCTGGGGAGAACAAATTTTAGGACAGATTCAGTTCAATGTGATTGCACGGCAGTTAGGACCTTGCTCAATGCCAAAGTGTTGTGTGGTGGATTTTTTTTCCCGCGAGTTAATGTACACAAATGATCTTTTAAAACTAGAGTCTCTAACCTAATTTTGACTTTACAGAATCTAAATGAGGATAAGAGTAAATCATACAGGAAAAATGGAAATCCAGGGAGTCACCTAAAGACCTGAGACATTGTGTCATAAAAATTACTGTGAATTAGATACATGCTCAACTTATTATATGCGGGAAACAGCAGAAACAATTTTGTGTCTCCCCAAAAGACAAAGCAGGTTAGAAATCCTACCCTCTAAAGACCACTCATGTATAAAACAGCACAAAACTCACCTTTTGCCAGGGTCTTCTATAAACTATCTATACCGAGCCCAGAGTACTTCACAGGTTTGCAGTCATTCTACCACTATCGGATGCCTACAATGAATGAGAGGTCCAATATATTTCTTGATATACAGGTGTCAGAAATCACTTAATTCAAAAAGACAGTGTCATACCCTCTACAGACCCTTTTTTTTTAAAGAAACCACCGTTCAGAGAAATAAAGCACTCCTCCCCCTGCTTTTTGAATTTTTTAAAAATCTTTTTTGAAGTAGATAAAGAGCCATACAAGAGCCAGCACATAGAGGTCTAAAATGCTTCATTAGCTTTTAGTAGAGCATGACAGAAACTTATTACTTGATTACTTTAGGGCTTACTCTCTGCCTCTAAGATATGACTAGGATTCAACACATGTGTTTTCATCAGTTTGCCTGGAAAAAGCTAAACACCAGAGAGGTGGCTTGACAAAACTATCAGTCTTTATCTCACAGCCTACAGCTTTGAAAGTCAGTAATGCAGACAGATGGTGGCAAAAAAAAAAAAAGCCAAATTCCATGGGAAACTCAGAACTGACATCATTTTCACATCATTGTTATGTTATGTCAGTAAGAACAAGCGGTAAAATAGCTTAATACACACAAAGAGAACACTCAGCCTGCAAACAGCTGAAAATTATATTGGGTAACCCCATGGACTGCAAACAAATTCTCCAGGCAGATGTTACAACACCCTACAGCAATGGTACCCTGATGCAGCAAAGTTTTCAGGTTGCTAACCTTACCTGATTAGAAACACATACTACCCCTGGGTCAGGATGTATCTCACCTTAAGTTAGCAAGTCTAAAATTGAGACACCTTACCTATGTGAGGGCTTTTGGTCCCTCTTTGTAATCAAGGGAGAAAGAAAGAGAGCCGCAGACTGTCACTCCACATGTCCTCAAGTCGGCACTGGAGGTGGGAAGAGCCCAGCCCTTGGTGTGCCCAGCTTTCCACATTCCCCATGGATCAGTTTTGGGCCCCTCACTAAAAGAAAGACATTGAGGTGCTGGAGCACATCCAAAGAGCAATGAAGCTGGTGAAAGGTCTAGAGCACAAGTCTTTATAAGAAGTGGCTGCAGGAACTGGGGTTGTTTAGCCTGGAGAAAAGAAGGCTCAGGGGAGACCTTATTGCTCTCTACAACTACCTGAAAGGAGGTGGGGGTCAGTCTCTTCTCCCAAGTAACAAGCGATAGGACAAAAGGAAATGGCCTCAAGTTGCACCAGGGGAGGTTTAGATTGGATATTAGGAAAAATTTCTTCACAGAAAGTGTTGTCAAGCATTGGAACAGGCTGCCCAGGGAAGTGGTGGAATCGCCATCCCTGGAGGTATTTAAAAGACATGTAGATGTGGTGCCGAGGGACATGGTTTTGTGGTAACTTGGCAATGTTAAGTTAATGGCTGGACTTGATGATCTTAAAGGTCTCTTCCAACCAAAATTATTCTATGATTCTATGATTCTATTCTATGATTCTATGACAACAGTTCTGTACTCCAGTAGCACCTCAAAGCAGCCTTCAGATGGGCTTGTAACAGAGGAAAGTAACCTCAAAACGAGGGCGTAAGGAATATTTTAGAAACCTGCCTCTATCAGAAAGGCAGGACTGTTATTGCTGTCTTCTCATGAAAGATTTCAGCTGGGGGTGATGGGGACTTTAAAGCACACGTCCTCGGGCCTCCCCAGTCCTTCCCTCCCCTCTCTGACTGCGTACCCAGGCTCTGCTGGAAGGAACTCACTTGCAAACACTGCCACTGAGCGCCCACCCAATCAGCATCAGCAGCATCAGAGAGCCTCAGCGAGGAACAGCTCTGCCTGCATGTCATTGTGGGATTTTCATCAAATCCTACTGACTGCCCCAAAGCCACACACTGCATTTTTTCAGCACTATCCCTCCTCCTTGCTGTACCAAACTCCTTAATTTAATTATTCCCTTTCTTTTGCTTTTTCTCCCTCTCAAACCTCCTGCCTCCCTGTCAAAGCCTTGTCTCGCCTTCACTCCCTGATCTAATTAGCTCCCACAGAGCACCTGGGTTCTGCATGCCAGACTGACATCTTTTGCGGTGCACCAATCTTTTGTTCAATTGCCTCAATTAGCTTCCATTGTACACCCAGGTATGGCATTAATGTGACATCTGTACAGTTCAGGGAACATCTGCTCCATTATGGAGCTTTTCCATCACTTCTCAGAGAGAAAGAGATTATTGTGCCCTTAAACTCATCCCTGCCTTAGCCGGAGGAATCATTCTCTGTCTCCTTGTCTCACATACAGCCACTCAGTCTTTCTGCAGATGTTGAAGCTTAGAAAAAAAAGGGTCCTCTGCGAGACATCAAATCACAAACCATCAAGGCTTTGGAAACAGTAATTTATTGGAATGCTTGGAGCCAGAACTGCAAAGCTGAGTAGAGCTGTTATAACTGTTGCAACTTGATTGAACTCTGCTGTAATCCCAGCAAAGTGTAGCTCTTTGCCCTGTTGGGGCTGGCTATCAAGTCGAGGGGCTCCTCAAGCTGCATCACAGGACTTTAAAACCTTCATTAGGCTCAGACTGCTCAAGTGGCTTGCAATAAATTGCAGACCAGGATGTTCAGAGGATAGGTCCAGACTTTATCACAGATATTTTACATTTTCATCCATGGAACTGCTGGCCAAATTTGCATCATGCTCTTCAAAAGGACATTGAAGGACAGTGGAAAGGGCATTGTCCTGGTTTGAGGTAAAACAGGATGAATTTTGTTCAGTAACTTCGCTTCTTAGCTGGGCCTCTTCTAACTACTGAAATTAACAGCATATTGTGCAGACAATGTTCACTCTCTCAGAGTGATAAGACCTATGTTTATAGCTGATGCCCAGGCATGGTATGCAGAGAAGCTCTTGCTTATACTTATTACTATAACACCCAAGGCCAACCAACTTTGTTATTTGCCCCGTTGGAGAGTCGGAAGCGGAAAAGCATACTGGGGTCCCACCTGCGGGGAGGAGCGGACAGGGCAGGTGACCCCAAACTGACCAACAGGGTATTCCATCCCATCTGCCTCATGCTCAGGATAAAAGCTGAGGGAGCAAAGGCTCAGGCCTCTCTCTTCCTTCAATGGCCGACGTCTGAGGAGGACTCTGTTCATCTGCCTTTGGACCCGATCCTGAATCCAGATCCGGAATCCAGTTCCCATCCATCACTGAGTCCAGCCTGGGACTGACCCAGTGCCAGCTGGTGTCGTGATTGTCATCTTGGGAGCTTGATATGGTTTTGTATATTTCTCATTATTTCTTTTTATTTTATTATTAATATTTCATGAAAGTAGTTTAGATCCTTCTAATCTCATAAGTCTCTTTTTCCCTCCTCTGCCTCTCTCTTTGAAGAGGGGTAGAGGGGAGCATCTATCGGTCCTATCTGGGGTCCCCTATGTCCCCAGTGGCCGATTTGGCCTAAACCACGACAGATTAATTGGCGCCCAATGTGGGGCACGAGCCGTGCTCGACCAGAGCTGTGATAGATTGCCTGAACAGTTTGAATTCCATCTTGTTCTGAGATTAGAGCAGACACCTTACAGCATGTCGTTCTTAAACAAAATGTTGTATCATGCCTTTAAAGAGCTTTGTTTGCACTTGATTCAGTCAACTCTGTTTAACCTGCCAAATGCATTGCAAAGTTTATTTACTCTCTGTGTTTTTATGCGAAGGTTTAAATGTGCTGTTTTGGTGTGGTTTGCAATTCAGGTCTATAACATGATTAGTTGGGTAACGGCTCTACCTGCATATCTCGGGCATAGCGTGATGGATGCTGTTACTAATTACACTTTCGGTTCTACCTTGGGAAAGTTTACTTCACCCTTGAATAGTTATATTAATGTGACACCATCAGAGCCAGGGCTTGGAAACCTTCCGGGCTGTGACGATAAGGATTGTTACCTCCTTAAGATCGTGATTTTGTTGTTGGTTTTCCTACATGTGTTGAAGGGGTGGTTTCTTGTGAATCATCGGTACAGGTGTGGCTATAGGGTAACGTTCACTGCCGCAACTCAGACCGCAGCAGCCGCTCCGCGACCTGCAGCGGCGCGAGCCACGGCCCCGCCCGGCCCGGCACAGGCACCGCCGCCCCCGCCCGCAGCGGGACCACCACTGCCAGCCGCCCCCTCCACTGCAGCACCACTAGCGCCTCCGCCGCCTGTCCTGGCACAAGCGACTCCAGCCACGACAGCGAGTTCCGCTGCTACTCAAACTCCATCAGAACCGGTACCAGTTGCCCCAGTAACCAGGAAGCACAAAAAGAAGTCAGCTCATTCCCCTGTCGCTCATGACAAGGACCAGCACGAGCCAGATAGCTTGGGAGAGAGTTCTGACAGAGACCCAGGAGAGGGCCCTTCTAAAGTAGACCCAGGAGAGGGTCCTTCTAAACCAGACAATGGAAAGAGACATTTAAAACAGATAAAGGACAGAGTCCTTCTCGGGCAGCCTCATCACAGGAAGGCTCAGATGTAGAGGTAGTTGTTAAATCCTTCTCTATGAAGGATTTGAGAAATATTAGGAAGGACTTTAGTCGTCATGAAGGTGAAATACTCATCTCCTGGTTGCTCCGATGCTGGGATAGTGGGGCTGATACCATAGACGTAGATGGCAGAGAAGCTAAGCAGTTGGGAAACCTGGCCAAGGATGGAGGTATCGATGAAGGGATGGGGAGAAAGACAAGCACTCTCAGCCTCTGGAGGTGACTGGTGTCAGCCATAAAGCGCACGTATCCCTTTAAGGATGATATCGAATGCCATTCAAGTAAATGGACCAACATGGAAAAAGGTATTAAGTACCTGAGAGAATTGGCTGTGCGAGAGGTGATTTATAGTGATAGGCAAGTGACTGTAGATCCTGATGAAATGCCATGCAAACAATCTATGCTAAAAAAGTTTGTACAAAGTGCACCACCAACATATTCCCACACATTGTCAACAATGGTCTGGGGAGGATCCGATACCGACACACCAACTGTAAGCGAAGTGGTTAACAAGGTACGACAGTATGAAGACAGTCTCTCTCGTCCTTTCTCTGTGGCAGCTGTGGAAAAACTGACTGTGGTCACTGAGAAAATGACTGAGACAATGGAGCAAATGACCAAGAAAATAGTTGAGCACACCGATAAACTGCTTGATACATTATCCAAGGTGGAGGAAAAATCCCATTCTTCCCCTGCACAGAACCATGTTGCAGCTGCTAAGAAAACACGCCCTCCTACTCAAGAGAAAAAACACTCTCGGACTCAAGACAAATCGAACCCACTCTGAGATTTCCTGTGTCTTTGCCTCTGCAACTATGGAGAGGACATGAGGAAGTGGGATGGAGAACCTATCTCAGCCCTACAGGCACGAGTGCTTGAGTTTCAAAGTAAAGCAGATAGAAGAAAGAATTCTTACAGGAGGAAGGCTGCTCCGACCTAAAGTAGGCGATCCTACGGTCCAGGTAAGAACAGGTACTATGGTCGACGTTAGAGGTGCCCTGCCTCCAGACAGGAGGAGGAGAGGGACAACTGAATTTATTGGACTGTGTGGATTTGATGGTCTGGCACACACTGGTGCACAGTGTACCCTATTGCCATCGAATCATAAAGGGGCAGAAACTGTCACTATTTCTGGAGTGACAGGTAGATCTCAAAAACTGGCTGTATTAGAGGCCGAAGTGAGCCTAACTGGGAATAAATGGGAGAAACACCCCATTGTAACCGGTCCAGATGCTCCGTGCATCCTTGGCATAGACTACCTCAAGAGAGGGTATTTTAAACACCGAAAAGGGTATCAGTGGGCTTTTGGTATAGCAGCTGTAGAGACTGAGGGTGTTACACAGCTGTCAACCTTACCCGGTCTTTCAGATGACCCTTCTGTTGTGGGACTGCTGAGGGTTAAAGATCAGCAGGTGCCAATTGCTACTGCCACGGTGCATCGACGACAGTATCGCACCAACCGAGACTCCTTAATTCCCATCCATAAGCTGATTCGTCAACTAGAGACTCAAGGAGTGATCAGCAAGACCCGCTCACCCTTTAGTAGTCCCATATGGCCAGTGCGAAAATCTAATGGAAAGTGGAGGCTAACAGTGGACTATCGTGGCCTGAATGAAGTCACACCACCACTGAGTGCTGCTGTGCCAGGCATGCTAGAACTTCAGTATGAGCTGGAGTCAAAGGCAGCCAAATGGTATGCTACAATTGACATTGCTAATGCCTTTTTCTCTATTCCTTTAGCAGCAGAATGCAGGCCACAGTTTGCTTTCACCTGGAGGGGTGTCCAGTACACCTGGAATTGACTGCCCCAGGGGTGGAAACACAGCCCTACTGTTTGCCATGGACTGATCCAGACCGCACTGGAGAAGGGTGGAGCTCCAGAACACCTACAATACATCGACGACATCATTGTGTGGGGTAACACAGCAGAAGAAGTTTTCAAGAAAGGTAGGAAAATCATTAAGATTTTTCTGAAAGCAGGTTTTGCTATAAAAAGAGGTAAGGTCAAGGGACCTGCACAAGAGATCCAGTTCTTGGGAGTTAAGTGGCAAGATGGACGTCGCCAAATCCCAATGGACGTGATTAACAAAATAACATCTATGTCCCCACCTACTAACAAAAAGGAAACACAAGCCTTTTTAGGTGTTGTGTGTTTCTGGAGGATGCATATTCCAGGTTATAGCCAGATTGTGAAACCTCTCTACAAAGTGACTCGAAAGAAAAATGAGTTTATGTGGGGCCCTGAGCAACGACAAGCCTTTGAGCAAATTAAACAAGAGATTGTGCATGCAGTAGCCCTTGGACCAGTCCAAACTGGACGGGACATTAAAAATGTGCTCTACACCGCAGCCGGGGACAATGGCCCTACCTGGAGCCTTTGGCAGAAAGCACCAGGGGAGACTTGAGGTCAACCCCTAGGATTCTGGAGTCGAGGGTATAAAGGCTCCGAGGCCAACTATACTCCAACTGAGAAAGAAATCTTGGCAGCATATGAAGGAGTTAGAGCTGCTTCAGAAGTAATTGGTACTGAGGCACAGCTCCTCCTGGCGCCCCGATTACCAGTACTGGGCTGGATGTTCAAGGGTAAAGTTCCTTCTACTCATCATGCCACCGATGCTACCTGGAGTAAGTGGATTGCCTTAATCACACAGCAAGCTCGAATAGGAAACCCAAATCGTCCAGTGTCGTGGTTTAGGCCAAATTGGCCACTGGGGACATAGGGGACCCCAGATGGGACCGACAGATGCTCACCTCTACCCCTCTTCAAAGAGAGAGGCAGAGGAGGAAAAAGAGACTTACGAGTTTAGAAGGATCTAAACTACTTTAATGAAGTATTAATAATAAAATAAAAGGAAATAATGAGAAATATACAAAACCGTATCAAGCTCCCAAGATGACAATCACGACACCGGCTGACACTGGGGCAGTCCCAGGCTGGACTCAGTGACGGACGGGAACTGGATTCTGGATCTGGATTCAGGATCGGGTCCAAAGGCAGATGAACAGACAGAGTCCTCCTCAGATGTCGGCCATTGAAGCAAGAAGGCAAAAAGAAGGGCAAAAAGAAAAAAAAGAGGCTGACCCTTTGCTCCGTCAGCTTTTATACTGAGCATGAGGCAGATGGGATGGAATACGCTGTTGGTCAGTTTTGGGTCACCTGCCCTGTCCGCTCCTCCCCGCAGGTGGGACCCCACTGTGCTTTTCCGCTTCCGACCCTCCAACGTGGCAAATAACACAGCTGGTTGGCCTTGGGTGTTAGAACAATAAGTGTAGGCAAGAGCTTCTCTGCATACCATGTCTGGACATCAACTATAAACATCGGTCTTATCACTCTGAGAGAGTGAACATTGTCTGCACAATATGCTGTTAATTTCAGTAGTTAAAAGAGGCCCAGCTAAGAAGCGAAGCTACTGAACAAAATTGGTCCTGTTTTACCTCAAACCAGGACATCCAGGAATCACAGAAGTGATCACAAATTGGCCCGAAGGCAAAGACTTTGAAATGCCACCAGAGGAGGTGGTGACACGTGCTGAGGAAGCTCCACCATATAACAAACTCTCAGATGATGAGAAACAGTATGCTCTGTTTACAGACGGATCTTGTCGTATTGTAGGAAAGCATCGAAGGTGGAAAGCTGCTGTGTGGAGTCCTACACGACGAGTCGCCGAAGCTGCTGAAGGAGAAGGTGAATCGAGTCAATTTGCAGAGGTAAAAGCCATCCAGCTGGCGTTAGATGTTGCCGAACGAGAAAAGTGGCCAATACTCTATCTCTATACTGACTCATGGATGGTGGCAAATGCTCTGTGGGGGTGGTTAAAGCAGTGGAAGCAGAGCAACTGGCAGCGCAGAGGTAAACCCATCTGGGCTGCTGAATTGTGGCAAGACATTGCTGCCCGGCTAGGGAACCTAGTCGTAAAGGTACGTCATGTAGATGCCCACGTACCCATGAGTCGGGCCACCGAGGAACATCGAAACAATCAGCAAGTGGATCAGGCTGCTAAAATTTTCCAGACAGACTTGGACTGGGAACATAAAGGTGAACTATTCTTAGCTCGGTGGGCCCATGACACTTCAGGTCATCAAGGAAGGGAGGCAACCTATAAATGGGCCCGTGACCGAGGGGTGGATTTAACCATGGACGCTATTGTGCAGGTTATCCACGACTGTGAAACATGCGCCGAAATCAAGCAAGCTAAAAGGTTAAAACCTTTTTTGTTTTGTAAGGATGATGGCTGAAATATAAATATGGGGAGGCTTGGCAAATTGACTACATCACACTCCCTCAAACTCGCCAGGGTAAGCGCTATGTGCTTACAATGGTGGAAGCAAGCACCGGATGGTTGGAAACCTATGCCGTGCCCCATGCCACTGCCCGGAATACCATCCTGGGCCTTGAAAAGCAAGTCTTGTGGCAACATGGCACTCCAGAAAGAATTGAGTCAGACAATGGGAGTCATTTTAAAAACAATCTTATAAGTAATTGGGCCAAAGAACATGGCATTGAATGGATATATCATATCCCCTATCATGCACCAGCTTCTGGGAAGATTGAGCGATATAATGGACTGTTAAAAACCACCCTAAAAGCAATAGGTGGTGGAACCTTTAAAAATTGGGACAAGCATTTAGAGCAAGCTACCTGGTTAGTTAACACCAGGGGATCCATCAATCGAGCCGGTCCTGCTCAATCAGACCTTTTACATACTGTAGAAGGGGACAAAGTCCCTGTGGTGCATGAAAGGAATATGTTAGGAAAAACTGTCTGGGTTTCTCCTCCTTCAGACAAAAGCAAACCCATTCGTGGGACTGTTTTTGCTCAAGGACCTGGATGTACTTGGTGGGTGATGCTGAAGGATGGAGAAGTTCAATGTGTACCCCAAGGGAATTTAACCCTTGGTGAGAATACTCGATCCTGAGCTGTATGATGCTGATCACTACATAATACTAACAGTGTTCAATAAGTGTTTTTCAGGGTGACACAGTGGTGATGAAACCTGAGCTAGCTTCATCAAGTGGCATCCAGCAAACTCTTCAAGATGAACATGCTACCCACGGGCACAAACCACAATGAATTTCGTACCATCTTTCCTGCCCTGAGATGAGATCCTGCAATCATGAACCAAATGGACTTAAACTTTTGTATATAAAGATAATCGTAGATGAGTGACCTGCATGTATCCATATATATATATATATCTGTGTGTGTATAGATTTGATAGATAAAAGTAATCGTAATCTGAGCAAGATGCAAATGGTATGGAATAAGGGGTGGAATGTCCTGGTTTGAAGTAAAACAGGACCAATTTTGTTCAGTAACTTCACTTCTTAGCTGGGGCTCTTCTAACTACTGAAATTAACAGCATATTGTGCAGACAATGTTTGCTCTCTCAGAGTGATAAGACCTATGTTTATAGCCAATGTCCAGACATGGTATGCAGGGAGGCTCTTGCTTATACTTATTGCTATAACACCCAAGGCCAACCAACTTTGTTACTTGCCCTGTTGGAGAGTCAGAAGCGGAAAAACGTACTGGGGTCCCACCTGCGGGGAGGAGCGGACAGGACAGGTGACCCAAAACTGACCAACAGGGTATTCCATCCCATCTGCCTCATGCTCAGGATAAAAGCGGAGGGATCAAAGGGTCAGGCCCCTTCTTCCTTTAATGGCCGACGTCTGAGGAGGACTCTGTCTGTTCGTCTGCCTTTGGACCCAATCCTGAATTCCAGATCCGGAATCCAGTTCCCGTCCTTCACTGAGTCCAGCCTGGGACTTCCCCAGTGCCAGCCAGTGTCGTGATTGTCAGACTGGGAGCTTGATACGGTTTTGTATATTTCTCATTATTTCTTTTTATTTTATTATTAATATTTCATTTAAGTAGTTTAGTTCCTTCTAAACTCATAAGTCTCTTTTTCCTCCTCTGCCTCTCTCTTTGAAGAGGGGTAGAGGTGAGCATCTGTCAGTCCCATCTGGGGTCCCCTATGTCCCCAGTGGCCGATTTGGCCTAAACCACAACAGGCATTCTCAGAAGATGAAACTGCAGATGATGTTGATTTTTTAAATTTTACATTAACAATAATAAAAGGTGTAACAAAATAGTTTGTTCAGTGCAGGTGAGGAGAAGTGAGAGCTAATGCTTCCTAACTAAGATGAAGGCTTTCTCCCTGGATCCAAAATGATAAAATAAATTTTTCAACAAGTCACTATGTTGGTTTTTGTGGAACTTGGATAATGAGGTGAAGTCTCTGTGCTTGAAGAATCATTAAGACTGGCCTTGCTATCTCTTGTGCAACCCAGGGGAGTGGAGACTCGCCTGGCTATAACGGTATGCAGAGAAAGACGGAGTCCTGTGTAGGCAGGACAGCCCTGCTTTTCGTCAGCAAAGCCAAGATAACAGACACTGTGTAGTTCTTTGTTTCTTCAAAAGGCTGTCGTGCCCAATGACTGACCTCTGACTCATTACCTGTGAAATGCATATTAAAGTTGACACCCCTGCCTATGCTAATGAAGATTATAGAGATCATGCTAAACATATATGACTATAGCACTCATCTCTCCACCCAAATCATACTACATGTCACCGGGGGCGGGGGGGGGGGGCGGGGACCTCGTAATTTTGGGGATAAAAGAAGGAGAAAATGACTGATAAATTGGGAGAGAAGAATCTCGATACCTGATGGACCAGTCGATGGGCTGCGTTCTCTTCCTCCACATCAGGCAGGGATGCCTTTCTGGGTAAACGCTGCGCCTTTCACCCTCTGGTGAATGATACCCCTGGGCTGTTATATTATTATTATTTTTGCTAGCAATATTAACCTTAATTAGTAGCACTTTGTAATCAGTGAATTTATCAACGGCAATCTCAAATCTGTTCTATCGCTCTCAATAAAATAACTAATTTCTATTTTTGTGAATCTGACTCAGTGAAAGTCCTTTGCTGGGACTCTGATAGATAAATCAGTGAAAGTCCTGGGACTCTGACAGACAAATATCAAAACTACATTCCTTTTAATGCAACAGATTTGTAAATTAAAATGTTATAAAATCCATACTCCTAACAGGCCTCATTTTGGAGACTGGTAGTGAAGAAATTAGCTAGTATAATTCTATTTGACAGACATCAAAGCTAAGAACAACATTTTTAGTAATGTTATGATGAAGCTGAAAGGTTTATGTTATCACTTTTCATCCATCTGTCCATTCTTTGCAGTATAACTGCTGAAGCTGTTGGCCAGTTTCAACTCTATGTGGTGGACCAGGGAGGTCTCAAAGAAATTATATGAATGTGTGTTTCATGGAAATGAATCTTTAATCAAGAAGGGAGACCTTATTAATTTCTCTGCTGATTAAAAAAGCTGTAGCGTGAAAGCAAGAATCATGCAGATGAAATATTCTATAAACGGCTGGGAGAAATCTCAAGATCGTGAGCTCTTGTTCTCGTGGGGGACTTCAATTTGCCGGACATCTGCTGGGAATACAATACAGCAGGGAGGGAACAGTCTAGAAGGTTCCTGGAATGTACTGGGGATAACTTCCTGACACAGCTGGTGAGGGAGCCAACTAGGGAAGGTGCCCTGCTGGATCTGTTGTTTGTAAACAGGGAAGGTCTTGTGGGGGATGTGACAGTTGGAGGCTGTCTTGGGAACAGCAATCATGAAATGATAGAGTTTTCAATTCTGGGAGAAGCAAGGAGGGGGGTCAGCAGAACTGCTACCTTGGACTTCCAGAGGGCAGACTTTGGTCTTTTCAGGAGCCTGGTTGACAAAGTCCCCTGGGAGGCAGTCCTCCAGGGCAAAGGAGCCCAGGAAGCCTGGATGTTTTTCAAGAAGGAAGTCTTAAAGGCGCAAGAGCAGGCTGTCCCCATGTGCCGGAAGACAAGCCATCAGGGAAAAAGACCGGCCTGGCTGAACAGGGAGCTAGGGTTGCAACTTAGGGAAAAAACGAGGATTTATGGACTTTGGAAGGAAGGAAGGGCACTCAAGAGCACTACAAAGGGGTAGTAAAGCTATGTAGGGAAAAAATCAGGAGGGCCAAAGCCCAGCTAGAATTAAACCTGGCTTCTGTTGTCAAGGACAACAAAAAAAGTTTCTATAAATATATTAGCAATAAGAAGAGGACTAAGGATAATCTTTGTCCTCTAGTAGATGGGGCCGGTAACATAGTGACCAAGGATGAGGAAAAGGCTGAGGTACTTAATGGGGCCTTTACCTCAGTCTTCAGCAGAAGGACCAATTGTTCCCTGAGTACCCAGACCCCTAGGCTAGAAGACGGGGATGGGGAGCAGAATGAAGCCCCTGTAATCCAAAGGGAAATGGTGAGGGACCTGCTTCAGCACCTGGAGGTGCACAAATCTATGGGGCCAGATGGGATCCACCCAAGGGTACTGAAGGAGCTGGCGGAAGTGCTCACCAGGACACTTTGCATCATTTATGAGCAGTACTGGCTAACCGGGGAGGTCCCAGCCGACTGGAGGTTGGCAAATGTGACACCCATCCACAAGAAGGGCCGGAAGGAGGATCCAGGGAACTACAGGCCAGTCAGTCTGACCTCGGTGCCTGGGAAGGTCATGGAACAGATCATCCTCAGTGCCATTACACGGCACATGCAGGAGAACAGGGTGATCAGGCCCAGTCAGCATGGGTTTGTGAAAGGCAGGTCATGCCTGACAAACCTGATCTCCTTCTATGATGAGGTGACTCACTTGGTGGATGAGGGAAAAGCTGTGGATGTTATCTACCTGTTTTTTTGCAAAGCTTTTGACACCGTCTCCCACAGCATTCTCCTGGAGAAACTGGCTGCTCATGGCCTAGACAGGTGGACTCTTCGCTGGGTAAAAAACTGCCTGGATGGCTATACCCAGAGAGTGGTGGTAAATGGAGTCAAATCCAGCTGGTGTCCGGTCACAAGTGGTGTTCCCCAGGGCTCGGTGCTGGGGCCGGTTCTCTTTAATATCTTTATCAATGATCTGGATGAGGGGATCGAATGCACCCTCAGTAAGTTTGCAGATGACACTAAGCTAGGCAGGCGTGTTGATCTGCTTGAGGGTAGGCTGGCCCTGCAGAGGGATCTAGACAGACTGGACCGATGGGCTGAGGCCAATGGCATGAGGTTCAACAAGGCCAAGTGCTGGGTCCTGCATTTGGGTCACAACAACCCCATGCAGCGCTACAGGATTGGGGCGGAGTGGCTTGAAAGCTGCCTGGCAGAAAAGGACCTGGGGGTGTTGGTGGACAGCCGGCTGAATATGAGCCAGCAGTGTGCCCAGGGGGCCAAGAAGGCCAACAGCATCCTGGCCTGTATCAGGAATAGTGTGGTGAGCCGGACTAGGGAAGTGATCATCCCCCTGTACTCGGCACTGGTGAGACCCCACCTCGAGTACTGTGTTCAGTTTTGGGCCCCACACTACAAGGACACTGAGGTGTTGGAGCGTGTCCAGAGAAGGGCTACAAAGCTGGTGAGGGGTCTGGAGGACAAATCTTATGAGGAACGACTGAGGGAACTGGGGTTGTTTAGCCTGGAGAAGAGGAGGCTGAGGGGAGACCTTATCACCCTCTACAACTACCTGAAAGGAGGTTGTAGAGAGGTGGGGGCTGACCTCTTCTCCCTGGTGACAAGTGATAGGACAAGAGGAAATGGGTTTAAGTTATGTCAGGGGAGGTTTAGACTGGATGTTAGGAAACATTTTTTCACTGACAGGGTTATTAAACATTGGAATAGGCTGCCCAGGGAGGTGGTGGATTCACCATCTCTGGAGGTGTTTAAAAAAAGGGTAGATATGGTACTTAGGGACATGGTTTAGAAGTGGGTTTTGTCAGCGTAGGTTAATGGTTGGACTTGATGATCTTAAAGGTCCCTTCCAACCTCAGCAATTCTATGATTCTATGATTAAACAGAGAAGCTGCACCAGAATATTTTTTATGAACTCCCTAGCTTTAGGAAAAATAAATAGAAAAACCTGAAACCAAAACAACAAACACTGTCACTATTTGTAATTTAGCAAGCACAAGAAAATTCAGCTGAGCAACTCCTCCATAACAGACCAGTTTCTGCAGTTCTTCAACACTTCCACTGGACAAAAAACTAGTTGTTCCAGTGCATTAATTTGGGTGTCCAAGAGATTCCCCCTTGGATTCTATTTGCACTTAGAAGAAAGCAAAGTTAACACTGTAAAAAAGCAAAGGAGCAATGGGTGATATGTTTGTCCCAGCCTATCCATCTACCCACTATATGATGAGACAACATAGAAATTGCCATGAATTATATGTCTCAGGACCTCAGCAACAGACTCACCAAAAATCAGCATTATACACGCTGTCACCTAGTTTCTTTTAAAATGGTGACCCCTTTTAGATGTAGCCAAACTTTGAGGTAGTGTGAAGTGTCCTAGGAATATTTTCTCCTATTTTTAGAAGAAAAAGATGATGATGTTAGAATAAGACTTCAGGTTTACTGTTGTTGATTAATTTTTCTTGCTGTTGCCATTGCCTTCTATCGATTCTGGCTGTTTTATTACCTCTAATTCACAAAAACCACATTAAGTCTCTTCTTCCACAAAACGGAAATTGAGTTGCTTATGCAAAACAGGCCTCTTTTGAGGCCAGGATTTAACACAAGAAAAGGTTTTGGGTTCTTTGAGTTGCTCTTTTTCTGCCTTTTTTCTCCTTTTGTAACTAATTCTGGGGTATTTTGCTAACCTTTCTTGACATGTGCATGCCTCCTAGAAAACAGCTTTAGTTACAGAATTACAGAATCAAACAGAATGGTCAGGGTTGGAAGGGACCTCTGGAGATCATCTAGTCCAACCCCCCTGCCACAGCAGGGACACCTACAGAAGGCTACACAGGACTGTGTCCAGGTGGGTTTTGAATGTCTCCAGAGTCAGAGACTCCACAACCTCTCTGGGCAGCCTGTTCCAGTGCTCTGCCACCCTCAAAGTAAAGAAGTTCCTCCTCATGTTAAGATGGAACTTCCTATGTTCAAGTTTGTGCCCGTTACCTCTTGTCCTATCACTGGGCACCACTGAAAAAAGACTGTTCCCATCCCCTGGCACCCTCCCTTTAAGTATTTATAAGCATTAATAAGATCCCCCTTCAGTCGTCTTCTCTTTAGATTAAAAAGCCCCAAGTCCCTGAGCCTTTCCTCATAAGAAAGATGCTCCAGTCCCCTAATCATCTTGGTAGCCCTTTGCTGGACCCTCTCCAGCAGTTCCCTGTCCTTCTTGAACTGGGGAGCCCAGATGGAGCACAGTACTCCAGATGTGGCACAGTACTCCAGATGTGGCCTCACCAGGGCAGAGTAGAGGGGGAGGATGACCTCCCTCGACCTGCTGGCCACACTCTTCTTGATGCACCCCAGGATGCCATTGGCCTTCTTGGCCACCAGGGCACGTCGCTGGCTCATGGTCATCCTGTTGTCCACCAGGACTCCCAGGTCCCTTTCCACAGAGCTGCTCTCCAGAAGGTCAGCCCCCAACCTGTACTGATGCATGGGGTTATTCCTCCCCAGATGCAGCACCCTACACTTGCCCTTGGTCAATTTCATCAGGTTTTTCTCTGCCCAACTCTCCAGCCTGTCCAGGTCACGCTTTATGGCAGCACAGCCTTCTGGCGTGTCAGCCACTCCTTCCAGTTTTGTGTCATCAGCAAACTTGCTGATGGTACACTCTATCCCTTCATCCAGGTCATTGATGAATATATTGAACAGGACTGGACCCAGTACTGACCCCTGAGGGACACCACTTGGTACGCGCCTCCAACTAAGCTCTGCACCACTAACCACAACCCTCTGAGCTCTATCTGTCAGCCACTGTCAAATCCACCCCACTGTCCATTCATCTAACCCACACTTCCTAAGCTTGCCTGTGAGGATGATGTGGGAGACAGTGTCGAAAGCCTTGCTGAAGTCAAGGTAGACAACATCCACTGCCCTCCCTTCATCCACCCATCCAGTCATGCCATCATAGAAGGCTATCAGATTAGTCAGACATGACTTCCCCTTGGTGAATCCATGTTGACTACTTCTGATAACCTTCTTTTCCTCCAGATGCTTGGAGATGACGCCCAGAACAAGCTGTTCTATCATCTTTCCAGGGATGGAGGTGAGGCTGACCGGCCTGTAGTTTCCCGGGTCATCGTTCTTGCCCTTTTTGAAGACTGGAGTGACATTGGCTTTCCTGCAGTCCTCAGGCACCTCCCCTGTTCTCCAGGACCTTTCAAAGATGATGGAGAGTGACCCAGCAATGACTTCTGCTAGCTCCCTCAGCACTCGCGGGTGCATCCCATCAGGCCCCATGGACTTTTGGGTATCCAGTTTACTTAATTGGTCTCTAACTTGTTCCTCTTCAACCAAGGGAAAGTTTTGCATCTTCCAGACTTTCTGTTACTTGTAAAGTCTGGGACTCCCGAGAGCTGGCCCGAGCAGTGAAGACAGAAGCAAAGAAGGCATTCAGCAACTCTGCCTTCTCTGCATCATCCATCACCACAGCACCCATCTCGTTCAAGAGCGGGCCCACGTTTTCCCTGGTTCTCTTTTGTCTCCTATATACTTAAAGAAACCCTTCCTATTGGTCTTGACATCCCTTGCCAGGTTCAATTCCAAAGCTGCCTTGGCTTTTCTCGTTTCTTCCCTGCATACCCTGACAGCATTCTTGTACTCATCCCAAGTCGTCAGCCCCCTTTTCTACATCTTGTAAACTCCTGTCGTGGTTTAGGCCAAATCGGCCACTGGGGACATAGGGGACCCCAGATGGGACCGACAGATGCTCCCCTCTACCCCTCTTCAAAGAGAGAGGCAGAGGAGGAAAAAAAAGACTTATGAGTTTAGAAGTATCTAAACTACTTTAATGAAGTATTAATAATAAAATAAAAGAAATAATGAGAAATATACAAAACCGTATCAAGCTCCCAAGATGACAATCACGACACCGGCTGGCACTGGGGCAGTCCCAGGCTGGACTCAGTGACGGACAGGAACTGGATTCCGGATCTGGATTCAGGATCGGGTCCAAAGGCAGACGAACAGACAGAGTCCTCCTCAGACGTCAGCCGTTGAAGCAAGAAGGGAAAAAGAAGGGCGAAAAAGAAGGAACCCTGACCCTTTGCTCCGTCAGCTTTTATACTGAGCATGAGGCAGATGGGATGGAATACGCTGTTGGTCAGTTTTGGGTCACCTGCCCTGTCCGCTCCTCCCCGCAGGTGGGACCCCATTATGCTTTTCCGCTTCCGACCCTCCAACGTGGCAAATAACACAGCTGGTTGGCCTTGGGTGTTAGAACAATAAGTGTAAGCAAGAGCCTCCCTGCATACCATGTCTGGACATCAGCTATAAACATCGGTCTAATCACTCTGAGAGAGTGAACATTGTCTGCACAATATGCTGTTAATTTCAGTAGTTAAAAGAGGCCCAGCTAAGAAGCGAAGCTACTGAACAAAATTGGTCCTGTTTTACCTCAAACCAGGACATTCCACCCCTTATTCCATACCATTTGCATCTTGCTCAGGTTACTATTATTTTTATCTATCAAATCTATGCACACACAGAGGATATATATATATGTATGGTTACATGCAGTTCACTCATCTACGATTATCTTTATATACAAAAGTTTAAGTCCATTTGATTCATGATTGCAGGATCTCATCTCAGGGCAGGAAAGATGGTACAAAATTCATTGTGGTTTGTGCCCGTGGGTAGCATGTTCATCTTGAAGAGGTTGCTGGACGCCAGTTGATGAAGCTAGCTCAGGTTTCATCACCACTGTGTCACCCTGAAAAACACTTATTGAACACTGTTAGTATTATGTAGTGATCAGCATCATACAGCTCAGGATCGAGTATTCTCACCAAGGGTTAAATTCCCTTGGGGTACACATTGAACTTCTCCATCCTTCAGCATCACCCACCAAGTACATCCAGGTCCTTGAGCAAAAACAGTCCCACGAATGGGTTTGCTTTTGTCTGAAGGAGGAGAAACCCAGACAGTTTTTCCTAACATATTCCTTTCATGCACCACAGGGACTGTGTCCCCTTCTACAGTATGTAAAAGGTCTGATTGAGCAGGACCGGCTCGATTGATGGATCCCCTGGTGTTAACTAACCAGGTAGCTTGCTCTAAATGCTTGTCCCAATTTTTAAAGGTTCCACCACCTATTGCTTTTAGGGTGGTTTTTAACAGTCCATTATATCGCTCAATCTTCCCAGAAGCTGGTGCATGATAGGGGATATGATATATCCATTCAATGCCATGTTCTTTGGCCCAATTACTTATGAGATTGTTTTTAAAATGAGTCCCATTGTCTGACTCAATTCTTTCTGGAGTGCCATGTCGCCACAAGACTTGCTTTTCAAGGCCCAGGATGGTATTCCGGGCAGTGGCATGGGGTACGGCATAGGTTTCCAACCATCCGGTGCTTGCTTCCACCATTGTAAGCACATAGCGCTTACCCTGGCGAGTTTGAGGGAGTGTGATGTAGTCAATTTGCCAAGCCTCCCCATATTTATATTTCAGCCATCGTCCTCCATACCACAAAGGTTTTAACCTTTTAGCTTGCTTGATTTCGGCGCATGTTTCACAGTCGTGGATAACCTGCGCAATAGCGTCCATGGTTAAATCCACCCCTCGGTCACGGGCCCATTTATAGGTTGCATCCCTTCCTTGATGACCTGAAGTGTCATGGGCCCACTGAGCTAAGAATAGTTCACCTTTATGTTCCCAGTCCAAGTCTGTCTGGAAAATTTTAGCAGCCTGATCCACTTGCTGATTGTTTCGATGTTCCTCGGTGGCCCGACTCATGGGTATATGGGCATCTACATGACGTACCTTTACGACTAGGTTCCCTAGCCGGGCAGCAATGTCTTGCCACAATTGAGCAGCCCAGATGGGTTTACCTCTGCGCTGCCAGTTGCTCTGCTTCCACTGCTTTAACCACCCCCCCAGAGCATTTGCCACCATCCATGAGTCAGTATAGAGATAGAGTATTGGCCACTTTTCTCGTTCGGCAACATCTAACGCCAGCTGGATGGCTTTTACCTCTGCAAATTGACTCGATTCACCTTCTCCTTCAGCAGCTTCGGCGACTCGTCGTGTAGGACTCCACACAGCAGCTTTCCACCTTCGATGCTTTCCTACAATACGACAAGATCCGTCTGTAAACAGAGCATACTGTTTCTCATCATCTGAGAGTTCGTTATATGGTGGAGCTTCCTCAGCACGTGTCACCACTTCCTCTGGTGGCATTCCAAAGTCTTTGCCTTCGGGCCAATTTGTGATCACTTCTACGATTCCTGGACGGTTTGGGTTTCCTATTCGAGCTCGCTGTGTGATTAAGGCAACCCACTTACTCCAGGTAGCATCGGTGGCATGATGAGTAGAAGGAACTTTACCCTTGAACATCCAGCCCAGTACTGGTAATCGGGGCGCCAGGAGGAGCTGTGCCTCAGTACCAATTACTTCTGAAGCAGCTCTAACTCCTTCATATGCTGCCAAGATTTCTTTCTCAGTTGGAGTATAGTTGGCCTCGGAGCCTTTATACCCTCGACTCCAGAATCCTAGGGGTCGACCTCGAGTCTCCCCTGGTGCTTTCTGCCAAAGGCTCCAGGTAGGGCCATTGTCCCCAGCTGCCTTGTAGAGCACATTTTTAATGTCTCGTCCAGTTCGGACTGGTCCAAGGGCTACTGCATGCACAATCTCTTGTTTAATTTGCTCAAAGGCTTGTCGTTGCTCAGGGCCCCACATAAACTCATTTTTCTTTCGAGTCACCTCGTAGAGAGGTTTCACAATCTGGCTATAACCTGGAATATGCATCCTCCAGAAACACACAACACCTAAAAAGGCTTGTGTTTCCTTTTTGTTAGTAGGTGGGGACATAGATGTTATTTTGTTAATTACGTCCATTGGGATTTGGCGACGTCCATCTTGCCACTTAACTCCCAAGAACTGGATCTCTTGTGCAGGTCCCTTGACCTTACCTCTTTTTATAGCAAAACCTGCTTTCAGAAGAATCTTAATGATTTTCCTACCTTTTTTGAAAACTTCTTCTGCTGTGTTACCCCACACAATGATGTCGTCGATGTATTGTAGGTGTTCTGGAGCTCCACCCTTCTCCAGTGCGGTCTGGATCAGTCCATGGCAAACAGTAGGGCTGTGTTTCCACCCCTGGGGCAGTCGATTCCAGGTGTACTGGACACCCCTCCAGGTGAAAGCAAACTGTGGCCTGCACTCTGCTGCTAAAGGAATAGAGAAAAAGGCATTAGCAATGTCAATTGTAGCATACCATTTGGCTGCCTTTGATTCCAGCTCATACTGAAGTTCTAGCATGTCTGGCACAGCAGCACTCAGTGGTGGTGTGACTTCATTCAGGCCACGGTAGTCTACTGTCAGTCTCCAGTCCCCATCAGACTTCCGCACTGGCCATATAGGGCTGTTAAAGGGTGAGCGAGTTTTGCTGATCACTCCTTGGCTCTCTAGCCGTCGAATCAGGTTATGGATGGGAATTAAGGAGTCTCGGTTGGTGCGATACTGTCGTCGATGCACCGTGGCAGTAGCAATTGGCACCTGCTGATCTTTAACCCTCAGCAGTCCCACAACAGAAGGGTCATCTGAAAGACCAGGGAAGGCTGACAGCTGTGTAACATCCTCAGTCTCTACAGCTGCTATACCAAAAGCCCACCGATACCCTTTTGGGTCTTTAAAATACCCTCTCTTGAGATAGTCTATGCCAAGGATGCACGGAGCATCTGGACCAGTAACAATGGGGTGTTTCTCCCATTGATTCCCAGTTAGGCTCACTTCAGCCTCTAATACAGTCAGTTCTTGAGATCCGCCTGTCACTCCAGAAATAGTGACAGTTTCTGCCCCTTTATGATTCGATGGCAATAGGGTACACTGTGCACCAGTGTCCACCAGGGCTTTATATTTTTGTGGCTCTAATGTGCCAGGCCATCGAATCCACACAGTCCAATAAATTCGGTTGTCCCTTTCCTCCTCCTGGCTGGAGGCAGGGCACCTCTAACGTCGACCATAGTACCTGTTCCTATCTGGACCGTAGGATCGCCTACTGTAGATCGGAGCAGCATGCCTCCTGTAAGAATTCTTTCTTCTATCTGCTTTACTTTGCAACTCAAGCACCCGTGCCTGTAAGGCTGAGATAGGTTCTCCATCCCACTTCCTCATATCCTCTCCATAGTTGCAGAGGCACAGACACAGGAAATCTCGGAGTGGGTTCGATTGGTCTTGAGTTGGAGAGTGTTTTTTTCTTGAGTAGGAGGGCGTGTTTTCTTAGTAGCTGCAACATGGTTCTGTGCAGGGGAAGAATGGGATTTTTCCTCCACCTTGGTTAATGTATCAAGCAGTTTATCGGTGTGCTCAACTATTTTCTTGGTCATTTGCTCCATTGTCTCAGTCATTTTCTCAGTGACCACAGTCAGTTTTTCCACAGCTGCCACAGAGAAAGGACGAGAGAGACTGTCTTCATACTGTCGTACCTTGTTAACCACTTCGCTTACAGTTGGTGTGTCGGTATCAGATCCTCCCCAGACCGTTGTTGACAATGTGTGGGAATATGTTGGTGGTGCACTTTGTACAAACTTTTTTAGCATGGATCGTTTGCATGGCATCTTATCAGGATCTACAGTCACTTGCCTATCACTATAAATCACCTCTCGCACAGCCAATTCTCTCAGGTACTTAATACCTTTTTCCATGTTGGTCCATTTACTTGGACGGCATTCGATATCATCCTTGAAGGGATACCTGTGCTTTATGGCTGACATCAGTCGCCTCCAGAGACTGAGAGTGCGTGTCTTTCTCCCAATCCCTTCATCGATACCTCCATCCTTGGCCAGGTTTCCCAACTGCTTAGCTTCTCTGCCATCTACATCTATAGTATCAGCCCCACTATCCCAGCATCGGAGCAACCAGGAGATGAGTGTTTCACCTTCATGACGACTAAAGTCCTTCCTAATATTTCTCAAATCCTTCATAGAGAGGGATTTAAAAATTACCTCTACATCTGAGTCTTCCTGTGATGAGGCTGCCCGAGAAGGACTCTGCTCTCTGTCTGTTTTAAAAGGTCTCTTTCCATTGTCTGGTTTAGACGGACCCTCCCCTGGGTCTACTTTGGAAGGGCCCTCTCCTGGGTCTCTGTCAGAACTCTCTCCCAAGCTATCTGGCTCGTGCTGGTCCTTGTCGCAAGCGACAGGGGCATGAGCTGACTTCTTTCTGTGCTTTTTGGCGACTGGGGCAACTGGTACCGGTTCTGATGGAATTTGAGCAGCAGCGGTACTCGTTGTCGTGGCTGGAGGCGCCTGTGCCGGGACAGGCGGCGAAGTGGGCGGTGCTGCTGCGGTGGGGGGGGGCGGCCGGCGGCGGCGGCGGCGGTGCCTGTGCCGGGACAGGCGGCGGCGGCGCCGGTGCTGTTGCGGTGTGGGGGGCGGCCGGCGGTGGTGGTGCCGCTGCGGGCGGCGGCGGTGCCGTGGCTCGCGCCGCTGTCCGTCGCGGCGCTGCTGCGGTCTGAGTGGCGGCAGCGCACGTTACCCTATAGCCACCCCTGTGCCGGTATTTCACAAAAACCCACCCCTGCAACACGTTCAGGAAAACCGACAGCAAAATCACGATCTTAAGGAGGTAACCATCCTTATCATCACAGCCCAGAAGGTTTCCAAGCCCTGGCTCTGATGGTGTCACATTAATATAACTATTCAAGGGCGAAGTAAACTTTCCCAAGGTAGTACCAAAAGTGTAATTAGTAACAGAATCCATCAAACGATGCCCGAGATATACAGGTAGAGCCGTTACCCAACTAATCATGTTATAGACCTGAATTGTGAACCACACCAATACAGCACATTTAAACCTTCGCATAAAAACACAAAGAGTAAATAAACTTTGCAATGCATTTGGCAGGTTAAACAGAGTTGACTGAATCAAGTGCAAACCAAGCTCTTTAAAGGCACGATACAACATCTCGTTTAAGAACGACATGCTGTAAGGTGTCTGCTCTAATCTCAGAACAAGACGGAATTCAAACTATTCAGGCAATTTATCACAGCTCTGGTCGAGCACTGCTCGAGCCCCACGTTGGGCGCCAATTAATCTGTCGTGGTTTAGGCCAAATCGGCCACTGGGGACATAGGGGACCCCAGATGGGACCGACAGATGCTCCCCTCTACCCCTCTTCAAAGAGAGAGGCAGAGGAGGAAAAAAAGACTTACGAGTTTAGAAGGATCTAAACTACTTTAATGAAGTATTAATAATAAAATAAAATAATGAGAAATATACAAAACCGTATCAAGCTCCCAAGATGACAATCACGACACCGGCTGGCACTGGGGCAGTCCCAGGCTGGACTCAGTGACGGACGGGAACTGGATTCCGGATCTGGATTCAGGATCGGGTCCAAAGGCAGACGAACAGACAGAGTCCTCCTCAGACGTCAGCCGTTGAAGCAAGAAGGGAAAAAGAAGGGCGAAAAAGAAGGAACCCTGACCCTTTGCTCCGTCAGCTTTTATACTGAGCATGAGGCAGATGGGATGGAATACGCTGTTGGTCAGTTTTGGGTCACCTGCCCTGTCCGCTCCTCCCTGCAGGTGGGACCCCATTATGCTTTTCCGCTTCCGACCCTCCAACGTGGCAAATAACACAGCTGGTTGGCCTTGGGTGTTAGAACAATAAGTGTAAGCAAGAGCCTCCCTGCATACCATGTCTGGACATCAGCTATAAACATCGGTCTAATCACTCTGAGAGAGTGAACATTGTCTGCACAATATGCTGTTAATTTCAGTAGTTAAAAGAGGCCCAGCTAAGAAGCGAAGCTACTGAACAAAATTGGTCCTGTTTTACCTCAAACCAGGACAACTCCCTTCTTCCACCTGAGTTTTCTCTGAAGATCCCTGCTCAGCCATGCAGGTCTCCTTCCCTTGCCTGATTTCTTGCTCTTTGGGATGCACCCATCCTGAGCTTGGAGGAGCTGGTGCTTGAATATCAGCCAGCTCTCTTGAGCCCCCTTACCCTCTAGAGCCCTCTCCCATTTGATTTCTCCCAGCAATTCCTTGAAGAGATCAAAGTTAGCCCTCCTGAAGTCTAACATTTCAACCCTACTTGTCATTTTGTGCACACTGCACTTAATGCTGAAATCTATCTTCTCATGATCACTACAGCCAAGTCTGCCCCCAACCTTAACATCCTCCACCAGTCCCTCTTTGTTTATCAGTACTAGGTCCAGTAGTACACCTCTCCTTGTGGGCTCTTCCACCACCTGAGTCAAGAAGTTATCATCAATGCACTGGAGGAACCTCCTGGACTGTGCATTCCTAGCTGTGTAGCCTTCCCAGCAGATATCAGGGAAGTTGAAGTCCCCCATGAGAACCAAGGCCTGTGATTGTGAGGCTGTTCTCACCTGTCTGTAGAAGGCCTCATCAACTTCCCCATCCTGATCAGGTGGCCTGTAATAAACACCCACAACAGTGTCTCCCCTGTTACCCTGCCCCTTAATCCTTACCCAAGGATATTCTTCATATTCTCTAGATCCAATATATCCATTTTGGGATTGGACAAACGTAGCTTTGCTTGCATTCAGTGTGTGGATGCACGTGCGCACCTGCAGTAGCATGAGGATGTTTCCTGTACATTCTCTATTCCTTTTCTAACAACTCCTAATGTTCAATTGCTCTTTGACTGCTATTGAGCATGAAAAGATGTTTTCCTAAAACTGCATATTAGAACTCTGAGATTTCTTTCCCGAATAAGCCTTTTCATAAATGGGGTTGCATAATGCCAGATTTTCCTTATGGTATTGTTATTAAAATCACTTTTAAATACTTCCCCCTATTCTTCCTTCAGTTTTTGCTTTGCTTTCTTAAACAAAAAACGAAAAATGAATTTATTTTCCATTAGTTTTTTTGCCCCCTTTCAATTATTTTGCAAGGCAAAACAGAAAAGTGAAAGAAGGTGGGGGGGAAGAGAAGGATAAAAATGGTAGAAATGCATGGGTAAAGATGGAATACTGAAGTAATGTATTGATCCTACAAGTGATTTTCTTTTTGAGACGGTTGCAGCATAGCTTATGGGAATGCCTTCTACACTCACATGCTGGTCTATGCAATGACGGAAGAATTCAGACGCCTCTATCAACATTGTGGGCACAATTTTAGACATATGCAAAGTAAGCAGTCCAAGGGATGGAGACTTCTGGCTTGTGAAATGGAGAAGGAAGCAGAACAGCCATGCTTTCACTGTCTACTTCTGTTGTGTAACTGGCTTTTCAAAGACAGATTGGCTACCATGACCTATGACTAGATGCTTGGAGGAGTCTGAAGTACAAGACAAACATGCTTTATTGTAAATCTTTGTGTTGTTTTCTGTCTTTCCACATTTCCAATAAAGTCTTGTTTAATTTCTGGCATGCAGATTAGCAGATGCAAGACCCCATGGGATTTGATCAGAAATGGCTGTTTGTTCAGGGGCAGAAGAGGTGTGTTATGCTATGAATGGGGTAAGATGGAGTATTTTAGGATTTCATTCCAAAAGGATGAGAAGCACTCAAAATATAGTCAGAGCCAAAGGCACAACTATTCTGTGATCAGAGGGCTGGAGCACCTCTCCTATGAAGACAGGCTGAGAGAGTTGGGGTTGTTCAGCCTGGAGAAGAGAAGGCTCCGGGGAGACCTTATTGCAGCCTTTCAGCATTTAAAGGGGGCCTACAGGAAAGATGGGGACAAACTTTTTAGCAGACCCTGTTGTGATAGGACAAGGGGTAATGGCTTTAAACTAAAAGAGCAGAGATTGAGACTAGATATAAGGAAGACATTTTTTATGCTGAGGGTGGTGAAACACTGGCACAGATGGCCCAGAGAGGTGTTAGATGCCCAGTCCCTGGAAACATTCAAGGTCAGGCTGGATGGGGCTCTGAGCAACCTGATCTAGTTTAAGATGCCCTTGCTCATTGCAGGGGGGTTGGACCAGATGACCTTTAAAGGTCCCTTCCAACCCAAACTATTGTATGATTCTATGATTTTGTTACAGACAAAGCTTGGCTATCTGTTTTTGCAATCCAACACATGGCTTCATGGTGTGGACTAAGAAATTCACAGACATGCTTTACTGCCACCTTAAAAATAACATTTTTCTGACTGAATTTTTAGACAAGACATTTCTTTCCAGCTCTATCCTACATAATGGTAAGCTATCTGCATATATTAACTATTTTGTTCTCCACCAGAAGTTATTTGGCACAGTCTAGCTGGCTGACTTGAAGGATGTCACTGAGTGCTTATACAGTTTGGTTTAACAACAACAGTTGACAGATCTTCTTTAGAAAAAAAAAACCCTCATTTTTTTCTGCTGTTTTCAGGTTGAAAAAAGCGAAAATATGCACATTGAATTATTTCTAGCAGGAGGTATACTTTTTTTTATATATCAATGATCTGGATGAGGAGTTCGAGTGCACCCTCAGTAAGTTTGCAGATGACACCAAGCTGAGTGGAAGAGTTGATCTGCCTGAGGGTAGGGAGGCCCTGCAGGGGGATTTAGACAGACTAGGTCCATGGGCCAAGGCAAACTGTATGAGTTTCAATAAGGCCAAAGGCCAGGTCTTACACTTTGGCCACAACAATCCCCGCCAAGGCTACAGGATTGGGGAGGAGTGGCTGGAAAGCTGCTCAGCAGAGGGGGACGGGGGGTGTGTGTGTGTTGATTGATAGCCAGCAGCATGCCCAGGTGGCCAAGAAGGCCAATGGCATCCTGGCCTGTATCAGGAATAGTGTAGCCAGCAGGGCTAGAGAAGTGATTGTCCCACTGTACTCGGCACTGGTGAGGCCGCGTCTTGAGTACTGTGTTCAGTTTCGGGCCCCTCACCACAAGAAGGACATTGAGGTGCAGGAGCGTGTCCAAAGAAGGGCAACGAAACTGGTAAGGGGTCTGGAGCACATGTCTTATGAGGAGCGGCTAAGGGAACTGGGGTTATTTAGCCTGGAGAAAAGGAGGCTCAGGGGAGTCCTTATCGCTCTCTACAACTATCTGAAAGGAGGTTGCAGAGAGGTGGGAGTCGACCTGTTCTGTCAAGTTACAGGTGATAGAACAAGAGGAAGTGGCTTCAAGTTGTGCCAAGGGAAGTCTAGATTGGATATTAGGAAGAATTTCTTTACTGAAAGGGTCATCAGGCATTGAATGCGTTACCCAGGGCAGTGGTGGAGTTCCCATCCCTGGAGGTATTTAAGGGTCGTGTAGATATACTGCTCAGGGACACGGTTTAGTGGTGGGCTTGTCAGTGTTAGGTTAATGATTGGACTAGATGATCTTACAGGTCTTTTCCAATCTAGGAGATTCTGTGATTCTGAGTATCTGTATAATTTACCCATTACACATTCCAATTAATGTCTAAGCACCTAGCGAGATGGCGAAAGTGCCATTATCTGATTGTCACTGTGAGGACTATGGGCTGGAGCAAACAGAATGGCTTGCCCATGGAAGAACTGATCCCAGAGCTCCTCAGAGTCCCCCTGTTGGCTCAGCACTCCCTTCACATTGCTTAGATGATCTCCAGAGGTCCCTTCCAACCCTGACGATACTGTGATACTGTGAAGATGAGTATAAAGAATAAGCAAAGGAAGAAAATGACTCCCAACACAGGATCAATAGCTGGACCAGGAAGTTTCAGTCTTTAAAAGAGATGGCTGAAGAAGGATGTGCAGGTTTTTAAAATCTGAAGTACTGTATCCAGTTCTAGGCTCCCCAGTACAAGAAAGATACAGACTTACTGAAGCAAGTCCAGCAAAGGACCACAAAGATTATTAAGAGACTGGTCTATTTTTCCTGTGAGGATAGGCTGAGTGAGCTGGGACTGTTCAGCCTGGAGAAGAGAAGGCTCAGGGATGATCTCATCAAAGTGTATAAATAGCTGGGGGTGGGGAATGAAGAACAGGGTGTCAGACTCTTCTCAGTATTGCCCAGTGACAGAACAAGAGGCAATGGGCACAAATTAAAACAGGAAATTCAGTCTGAACACAAGAATACATGTTTTTTTAAATTTTATTGTGAGGGTGGTCAAACTTGGGGACAGAATGCCCAGAGAAGCTTTGAAATCTTCATGTGTGGAGATACACAAAACCCAACTGGGCACAGTCCTGGACAACACCTGCTCTAGGTGACCCTGCTTGAGCAGGAGGGTTGGACTAGGTGGTCTCAAGAGGCCCTGTCTATCCTAAGGTATTCTGTGGAAAATACTGAGTAATATGGAAAAAAAGTGAACAAGAAAGGATTGTTTTTCTTCTTTCTTAATGAACAGATGGCATCAAAATGAAATTAGCAAGAGAAAGGTTTGAAACAAATAAAAAGTCCTTTTTACACAGTGCATAATTGAACTATGGAGCTCCTTATCATAGTGTTTTGTGGATGCTAAATAGCAATTAGATAAATGCATGGAAGAAACATTCATCAAGGTCAGTTAAACACAATGTTACCCACAGTTCTTGAATTTCCTGAACCTACAAGCCATTGGCAACTGAGAGAATACAACAGAGAAATATTAATATATTCTTGCCCTTCTCGCTGCTCTTTTGACTTTTGTTAATTGTCGGAGTGGGATCGGAACCGGAGTAACGACGCGATCTCAATGTGAGTATGATCGTTCTCGTTTATTGAGTATTTTAGCAGAGTATATATAGGCTCGCAGCAAAGCATGCATAATGAACAACGCTATGATTGGTCCAGCTCCCTTGTTCTTGATGAGAGCAGCTGAAGCTGCCTTTGAACTCATGTCAGTGGGACACTGATTAAATACATCTTGTTTTTAAAGCGCTACTAGTCCCTGTGGAGCAGTGATTAGGAACCCAGATCAATTATATGTCGGTATTGGTTTAAGACTGCTTTTTTCCTGCTGTTGCCTGCATTGCAAGCCTTTGGAATGAGCTGGTAAAAAGGAGGAACTCCAGGTTACCAACCTGGAAAGGCTGTTAGTTTTGTTTGGGTAGGAAGACCCCCATGGAATATCACATCTATATCTTCCTCAAAGTTCATTCAGGATATAGTCCAGCATTTTTTTTTGTTTTGTTTGGTTTGGGGTTTTTTTTCCCATATCTGCCCTGGGTGAGTACTGACCTGCTGTGGCCAGCAACAAAGCCTGATGCTTGCTGTGCCTTCAAGCTGTCAAGAGCTTCATCTGGAGGGCTGAATGCAGCTGTAAATATACTAAGTCCCTTTGTTTATAGTTTGATTTCTTTGATAATATTCTTCTGTTGTGTGATGTCAATTAAAGAACATTTAAAGCATCAGACACAAAAGAAACATGAAGGAGCAGTGCTGGATGCAGAAAAAAAATGCTTTCATTAAAATAGTGAGATCTTAGGGAAAGAAAGAGGAGGAACCTGAGTGCTTAAAATGACTTCTAAGCAGAATTTGAGTGTCTGTGGTGCTGACACTACCCACTGAGTCAGGCAGGACTTTAACAAATCTCTCAAGGTCAACTGAAGTTTGTGCCTCAAGATGAGCACAATATTATGCCTGTTTTGCTAGGTTTAAACAACACTGAAACTTAAATCAGGACTCTGAGAGCAGGTGACCCTCAGTTTGTGACTGGCTCAATCTGATGGGTTTGCTCCAAGGAAATACAGAGTGCGCCCTTCAGGAAACTTGGACATCATGCAGAGTCACACCAGCCACATCACAGCAGTTGTCTGCTACTGATAAAACTTTTCCAAGAAGAAGGAGGGCCAAAGGCTGTGTCCTTCCTGAATTCCAGACTGCAAACCAGGCACTGACGTCCTTTCCTTGAGCTTGTTTCCATAGGCTGTTCTGTGATGTCTCTCAGAGGACTCTCGACCAGATGACTAAGTGAAAGTTCACCATTACTCCAGGGGCTAGAGCAAGGAGATGGCCACCCCCCCACCCCCCCCCCATGTGGTGTGATCTGCCAAGCTGTTGAACTCCTCGGTAATTAGAGCTCACAAGAGCAGCTAGTTTTGATGACTGATTGATATTAATTACCTTTAGGATATAATCCCTCATGTCTCTGTCTACTCAAATACTCGCCTGAAAAGTCAAAAGAGAAAAAGAGGAAAAATCCCCTCTTGGAAACTGTTTCCATATCCATTATTCTTAGCCCATTGGCTGCTAATTATTCACTGTGTGTGAGCTCACATTACCGTACATTGCAGAAAAGACACCATAAAAGATGTTATAGATAGCATTTATGAACACAAAGAGCTTTGAAAAACTACTTTTAGTCCATAAGAGTCAAGTCAAGCCTACACTCTAGTCAGTCAATCACCTCTTATACAGTTTGGACAGACTTTCCTAAAACTCAGCATTTAGTGATTTTATTCTCTTTAATCATTCTTCCATGGAGGGACTTGCTATGAAAGCAAACCCTGGCCACACTGACAAATGGAATTGAGGGTGTTGGGGTTTTCTCCCTCTCCCAAAGGAAGTAAAAACTATAGATATATTTGTACATGTATACTTAGTTCAGGTTTGTTTTTAGAACCATGTTTTCAACTGGTGGAGCTGTCCTGTTCAGCAGATTAACTATAGTATACGGAAATAGTATTTGCTACAGGAAAAAACCCAGAGTGACACAGCAGTACACGAGAAGCTGCTCTGGGAGGAATGGTTTCCCCCTGAAGGTGGTAGAGCTCATTCTGGGGTTCCACTATAACCGTGTGCTGTGGCCTCTCAGTATGTAAGAGAGACCCCTGTCAAAGGGAAATTACTGTCTGCAGATCACATGGTCTGAGACATGAAAAATGATGCGCTGGTTTTAGGGGGAATGATTTACTGGCTCAGCACAGGGGCCAAAGGAAAAGGGCTTACTTAATTCTGTTTCTTCCTAAAGGATGAGAGGACACCTGTGCTGTGGCTTGGAATAACTATTTCAAATCTTACTCATAATGACTTTCCACGTGAGATTTTCTCTAGCAGCAAAACCAGTTTAGGATAGCCTTTTCTTGCCATTGTCCCAAGGGCTCTTTCTCACCTGTGTGTGATACTGTGCTGTCCCTTCACTTGGGCCACTGTAAGATTGTGTGTGATGAAATAATCTTAATTAACACAAAGCACAATAAAAAATCCAGGACTGCTAAATGAAGAAATGTTGACAGGAGAATGGAGAAAGAAATGGGATGAGAGAAGAATTTAACTCAGAGAGGTGAGGAACATAGTTAAAGTGCTTATAGTTGAAAGGAAGATATGCCTTGTTAGCATTTAAATGCACATATATCAATTCCTGTGCACTGCTTAGAACCCAAAAAAGCGTGATATGAGTGAAAGCTCCCTATGTGACAAGGAATGCAGGTATCCACTGAGCAGTACTATGGGAGGAAAGGGAGCCCTCAGAGCTCCTCCTTCCCCAGCCCTTGGGGAATGTCTGTCCACTTTGGAAGTGTGTAGCTATTCCTGGTCACATGTTGCTTCTTAGCAATAATAAAGATGTGTCTAATTGCCTGCAAGAATCTGCTGTCTGTTTTGCCCAGTCCCTGAAGAACACCATTGCTCGAGTTGTCCCTGCTAGTGCAAACCTAATTGAATGCAGAAATGTGGTGCTTCCCTCCTCTAAAGGCAGCTGAACTCTCCTTTTTCCAAACAGGTCCAGTCCTTTCTCCATTATCCTGCTGCCTTCTAAGGGCTTTCTGGCAGTGGCTGAAATGCTTTGCAGAAATTTCATCGTCGGCTGAAGGTGGTTTAGAAGATTGGCTCCCATTCAGCCTGACACTTAGACACTTAATTTCAAGAATCAAATACTCCAGCGGGACAACTCAAAGACCTTTAATGAGATGGATTAAACTTGGAAGCAAGGGGTTTAATAGACATTGAAAGCCATTAGGCTTCTCTATTTGTCTCAGGTATGCCAGCAAAGTTATAGGAGACTGCTCTGGAGTTTGAATTTGGTGAACTGAGCAAGAAATCAGGCAAGGGAAGAAGGAGACCTGCATGGCTGAGCAGGGAGCTTCTGAAGAAGCTCAGGTGGAAGAAGGGAGTTTACAGTATGTGGAAGAAGGGGCTGATGACTTGGGATGAGTACAAGAATGCTGTCAGGGTATGCAGGGATGAAACAAAGAAAGCCAAGGCAGCCTTGGAATTGAACCTGGCAAGGGATGTCAAGGCCAATAGGAAGGGTTTCTTTAAGTATACAGGAGGCAAAAGGAAAACTAGGGAAAATGTGGGCCTGCAGTTGAATGAGACGGGTGCCGTGGTGACAGATGATGCAGAGAAGGCGAGTTGCTGAATGCCTTCTTTGCTTCTGTCTTTACCGCTCAGGCCAGTCTTCGGGAGTCCCAGACTTTGCAAGTAACAGAGAAAGTCTGGAGGAAGCATGACTTTCTCTTGGTTGAAGAAGAACAAGTTAGAGACCAATTAAGTAAACTGGATACCCACAAGTCCATGGGACCTGATGGGATTATAGAATCATAGAATGGTTTAGGTTGGAAGGGACCTTGAAGATCATCGAGTTCAAACCCCCCTGCCATAGGCAGGGACACCTCCCGCTAGACCAGGTTGCCCAAGGCCACGTACAGCCTGGCCTTGAACACCTCCAGGGACGGGATTTCAACAACCTGTTCCAGTGCCTTACCACCCTTAAAGTGAAAAACTTCTTCCTAATGTTTAATCTAAACCTGCCCTCTTCCAGCTTAAAGCCATTCCCCCTCGTCCTATCACTACATGCCCTTGTAAAAAGTCCTTCCCCAGCTCTCCTGTAGGCCCCCTTTAGGTACTGGAAGGCCGCAATAAGATCTCCCCGGAGCCTTCTCTTCTCCAGGCTGAACAGCCCCAACTCTCTCAGCCTCTCCTCATAGGAGAGGTGCTCCAGCCCTCTGATCATCCTCGTGGAACTCCTCTGGACACGCTCCAGCAGGTCCATGTCCTTGTTATGTTGGGGACTCCAGAGCTGAATGCAGTACTCCAGGTGGGGTCTCACGAGAGCGGAGTAGAGGGGCAGAATCACCTCCCTTGACCTGCTGGCCACACTTCTTCTGATGCAGCCCAGGATACGGTTGGCCTTCTGGGCTGCGATCGCACATTGCTTGTTCATGTCGAGCTTCTCATCAATCATCACCCCCAGGTCCTTCTCCACAGGGCTGCTCTCCAGCCATTCCCTGCTGAGCCTGTATTTGTGCTTGGGATTGCCCCGACCCAGATGTAGGACCTTGCACTTGGCCTTGTTGAACTGCATGAGGTTGGCTTGGGCCCACCTCTCCAGCCTGTCCAGGTCCTTCTGGATGGCATCCCTCCCCTTCAGCGTGTCTGCCTCACCAAACAGCTTGGTATCATCAGCAAACTTGCTGAGGGTGCACTCTACCCCACTGTCCATGTCGCTAACAAAGATGTTGAATAGTACAGGTCCCACTACTGACCCCTGAGGAACGCCACTCGTCACTGTTCTTCACTTGGACACCGAGCCGTTGACTGCAACCCTTTGAGTGCGACCATCCAGCCAGTTCTTTATCCACCGAGTGGTCCATTTATCGAATCCATGTCTCTTCAATTTAGAGACCAGGATATCGTGTGGGACAGTGTCAAATGCTTTGCACAAGTCCAGGTAGATGACATCAGTAGATCTTCCCTTGTCCACCGCCACTGTAACCCCTTCGTAGCAGGCCACCACATTTGTCAGGCAATACTTGCCCTTGGTGAAGCCATGTTGGCTCTCGCCAATCACCTCCTTGTTTCCTATGTGCCTCAGCAGTGTTTCCAGGAGGATCTGCTCCATGATCTTGCCAGGCACAGAGGTGATACTGACTGGCCTGTAGTTCCCCGGGTCTTCCTTGTTTCCCTTTTTGAAAATGGGGGTTATGTTTCCCCTTTTCCAGTCGGCAGGAACCTCGCCAGACTGCCACGACTTCTCAAATATGATGGCTAGTGGCTTCGCGACTTGATCTGCCAGTTCCCTCAGGACCCGCAGATGTATCTCATCAGGTCCCATGGACTTGTGCACCTTCAGGTTCCTCAGGGGGTCTCTCACTTTATCTTTGTCTACAGTGGGCGGTGCTCCGTTTTCCCAATCCTCTCCTTTGCAATCTGTGTCTTGGGCAGTGCGGCTGCTGTCCTTGTCCATGAAGACTGAGGCAAAAAAGTCATTGAGTACCTCAGCTCTGTCGCTGTCCCGGGTAACCAGTTCTTGCGTTTCCTTCCGGAGAGGGCTAGTCTTTCCCTAGTCTTTCTTTTCTCACTTACATACCTATAGAAGGATTTTTTGTTTTTCAATGACTCCCTTAAGACTCCTTAAATATACGTGCTTCAGATACTTCATAATAACCACTGATGATACCGGGTCTTGTGACTAAAACCTTTGCTGACTACAAAAGGGAGGCCATTTAGCCATACTACCTCTCTTTGCTGCAGCGTATTTGTATATGTGCGTATATGGGGCTGCATACACCTCCTCGCAGGGTGAAACTGCTGTCTGACATTCCCTGGGGACCTTACTCTGACTGGGGATCTAATATGTGAAACGTATAAGGATTTCACCTTTAAGACTTGTACTCCTCAAGACAAAATTGGTGGTATTTATTCAAGGGAGTCAGAAGTTGTTAGAGACAAACACGTAATATATTCACAGTACTGGATGACATAGAGATATCGAGCCATGATAGATAACCTACTAAACATTCGTACTCCAGTAAGTCAGAGCTTTAGATTAACATACCAAAAAAGAAAAGCCTTAATTAAAAAAAAAAAAAAAAGCTTATTCCCCTGAAGTTTGGGGTTTTTTTGTTTTACTTTAAATAGATGATGCTGCACAAAGTACTAAGAGCCATCAGATTTTACAAAATAAAGGCAGAACTTACTTTGTATATGAAGATTAAAAAAAAATAATCTATTGATCTGTGGACTTCTAAGAATAATTTTCAGCAATATTTGGTATTCAGAACACAAAGCTTAAAGTAATCAATTTACTTACATCTAATATGTTGTAGCAGTGCCAGTGCTGTCCTGTTCTTCACGCTGTACAGGTTCATAGGAGCTGGGAACAGAATATGCAGATCAGCCCAAAAAAAGTCACTAGTTGGATCAGAGAGATATCCAGACAGTTTGTCAGCACTCAGCTTGCATGCATGCCACAAAATTCTTTGGAAAATACACTGAAAAAATATGCAAGGTCACTCAACAAGCAGAAACACAGATGAACATACAGGTTAAATTATGTTCCACTGACTCAGGCAAGCTTTTCCATTTCTGTGCCTGAGGTTCTCCATTTATAAAATGGTCAGTGATTTACAGTGAAGTCAGGGTCTTCCTAAGCCTTACGTATAACACTCAGATTCCATTTGGGTTCACATGCTAACATTTATAACTGACTTAGTGTATACTTTTAATAGGCTGTTCCATAGTCCAGCATATGAACAGGTTATTATATTCATTTTAAACCACAAGACATAGTGAACAACCATGCATTAATTCGTAATGTGTTTATAAAAGTTACATTTAACGCTTTATAAATATCTTTGCAAAGTCGAATGTGCTGCAGGATCAGGTTGATGATATCTTTCGAGTTTTAACAAGGAGTCATCCTTGGTCTGTCTGGTCAACAGGTGCAGAGCGGCTCTTGCCCATATTCTTCATAATTAGCCTTCGGCAAGGGGAAGAGGAAGTTTCCTTCAAAAGAACTGTTGTAAAAATCCTAGAATATATACAGTGGAAAGGGCTGGGGATCAGAAGTCAAGAACTCAGCCAAATTAAGTATGGCTACATCATGCAAATCAACAAGTTTGTCCCTTCAAAAAAAAAAAAAAGACAAATTTTTTTTGTAGAGTTTTCTCTGAATGTCTGAAAAATCCGTGCTCTCAAAAATATCCTTGGAAGATACCACAAAGTACTGGATGTATAATGAGTTCATGGGCAATGGAGGCAGTAGAGAAATATGCATTTCTACCAGATGAAGCAAAACCAATAAAATCTCATAAGAAAATGATAATTACTACTTCTCCAAAGAAGAGTCAACTAAAGATACGAGGTACTACTGTGGGTCCTCTGTGGCACTGTGTTTTGCCAACTAACACAAGCACTAAGTAACTAGGGCAATATAGTTCCTCTAAGTCACACGTATAGGAGAAGAGAGGGGCTGAACCAATGCTGTGCTTAATGAGCAAATTTAGGTAATATGCTGAAATAACTAAGGACCCATCACAGCCCTAATGGATTTTCCTCCATCAAAACTTTTCTGGTGTTTTCTTGCAAAAGAAGCACAAAGCAAGACTGGCTCACAAATATCAGATTCAGATTCAAAGCAGTCCTTCTTATCTTTATAATTGGGAGGGATTTATTCCTGACTTAAATTATTATTAAAAAAATACAGGAGTATAAGAGCACCCTTTGAAGAGATCCACCCATTTACGAAGAACTAATAACATTGTTGATCATTCAAAACAGATTCATTATGAACTCAACATGTGGCACGAAAGTCATTTTATGAGTGGCCTTATTTCTGCATGAAGCGAACTGAGGAGTGAAAATCCTTGCGAAAAGCCAAGAGTTATGAACATAATCCTCTAGTATACCATGTCTCAGCAGGTAAGATTAAAAAGACAAAGCAGAACACCTCAAGACTGCAACAACAAAGAGTTTATTAGAGTCAAGAATATATGATCACTATACAGAAAACATTAAGAGTTAAAGCATGAAATACTGAACCACTCACTGCACATTCCAGTTGCTGAGCCTGTTAGTGATGATTTAATTGGCTGCCTACAGCTGGCTAACTTATCAGCACTTAAAAACATTTTTGTAAGCAGGGAAGAAATGATTGTCCTTTCTAAATGATAACATTGCCAATGGTGAGAAATAAAGGATCATATGAATTACATTTAAAACTTACTCAAGGAACAAAGTTGCTGGGAAGGGAAGAAAGGAGATTGCCATAGTTCTGTGGTTTTTGTGTTTTTTCTGCATGGAGGAACTGTAGCCTCACTGCTGTAACGCTGTACATACCCATGTTCAGTACAGCAATGATTTCTGTTTTTAAATAAGAAAATACATTAACAGGTACAAGAATTTACCATCAAATCTAGTTATCTTTGGCTTAGGAGGAAGTTGCTTACTTCATCCTTTGGGGCTCAAATGTTTTCACTAGAAAAAAATGCCATAGTATCAGAGCCTGAAGGACGGCATAAACAACCATTTTCCTTTAAAAAAAAAAAAGAAAAATGTTGTTTTCAAACCTTCATAGAATGGAGACTCAAAAAGCTTCTCCACCTCCTCAGTTCTCAATTCTCCACGCTACCAAACCTGCAGCTTTTGCCTTCCAAAACTGTCTGGTGAAGTCCACAAAGACTTGAGTAAGTCTTTTTCTTGAGCATTTCCTTGTTTCCACCACAGGTAGGCAAAAGGCTTATTTTCTCCAGTACTAAAATAAAACAACAAAACACATAGCACAGTATTTATTCAACCAGGTTTATTCTCAAAGAACAAAAGTTATGCGTAAATTGAACTCTATGATTAAAAGCATGGTGAAATGACGAAAGGCAGGCAATTTTCACAACCCTTCAGGAAAACAAACAGCTTGGAAACCAACTCTATTTGCCCCTTGACAAATGGTTTCATCCAATCTACATAATCCTGCTGGTAGATGTTCCCTATTTTATTTTGGCATCCAATAGGAGGAAAACAGAAGCCCTGTCCTGAGGGAAAGGAACCACAGCTGCATTCTGGGATGCAGCAGGACTGGGACTACAGCTTGAGGTATCCTAAAGCCACTTAACATTTACAGCTTAATTTGAGTTTGTTCCTAAACAGAGAGCAGCCAACCATTAGTACAACCCTAAATCGTACAGCTACATTTTAGGTGGGACACTCCTCATCCCCCAAGCTTTCACTTTTTTAATCAGTACTGAACATGAGCCCAGAATGCAACTGACTTGACTTGTAAATTTACAAGGGAAATAAAATGTGAAATTAGTCACTTCAGCTGGAGATTGTTTCCTTTCTCTGCAGAAATAAATAAAGCTGCTAAAATGAAAATGACTCTCCAGGGAGAAATGGCTATCCAGTCTTCATTAGTATTAACTAAAATTAGTATGCACTTTTTCTCATCTTGAGCGCTATTGTACAACACCATTAACTTATTCTAAATGTTAAATTTATTTACTTTTGAGAAAACAGTTTTTTGATAACCATTAAGGAGGAGACAAGTACTACATAAAAAGGTCTGTAAAATATCTGAAAATAGATTAGAGATGCATTAGAAACTAAAGGCTTAATAACACAGTTTTGAACTGAACTCAATTTACAATATTGTTACAAAAGAACAATACCAAGATGATGCCAAAATATCTAGATTGATCCAAGAGCTTTACTTACTACAGAGTGACATATAGAATGCTGATACACAACAGTTACTATAATAACCAACCTTATTAAAAGCTCTTAACTGCTGCACTAGACAGCACAGATTCCTTGTAGACCTATTTTGGAGGTAGTAAGAAAATAAATATCTATTGATAAATAAAAAAACATGCTGAAGAGCATTTCAAATGAAAAATTGTGTGGCATTAGGGCAAAATCTGCTGTTTAAGCATGTATCATAACATCTGTGTAGCGTGGTTTTTTTGTTTGTTTATTTTGGGTTTGTTTGGTTTTTTTAAGGCAACTTATATTACTATTAGGAGCAAGGCCGCTAGCAATGCAATGCAGCATTATACATGAACAAATTGAAAGCTTCAATTGGCCATCTGATACAAAACTGGAAGGAGTGGATGACACGCCGGAAGGCTGTGCTGCCATACAGCGTGACCTGGACAGGCTGGAGAGTTGGGCAGAAAAAAACCTGATGAGGTTCAATAAAGGCAAGTGTAGGGTACTGCATCTGGGGAGGAATAACCCCATGCATCAGTACAGGTTGGGGGCTGACCTCCTGGAGAGCAGCTCTGTGGAAAGGGACCTGGGCGTCCTGGTGGACAACAGGATGACCATGACCCAGCAATGTGCCCTGGTGGCCAAGAAGGACAATGGCATCCTGGGGTGCATCAAGAAGAGTGTGGCCAGCAGGTCGAGGGAGGTCATCCTCCCCCTCTACTCTGCCCTAGTGAGGCCGCATCTGGAGTACTGTGTCCAGTTCTGGGCTCCCCGGTTCAAGAAGGACAGGGAACTGCTGGAGAGGGTCCAGCAAAGGGCTACAAAGATGATTAGGGGATTGGAACATATCTCTTATGAGGAAAGGCTCAGGGACTTGGGTCTTTTTAGTCTAGAGAAAAGAAGACTGAAGGGGGATCTTATCAATGCTTATAAATACTTAAGGGTATGGTGCCAGGTGGATAGGAACAGTCTTTTTTCAGTGGTGCCCAGTGATAGGACTAGAGGTAACGGGCACAAACTTGAACATAGGAAGTTCCATCTTAACATGAGGAGGAACTTCTTTCCTTTGAGGGTGGCAGAGCACTGGAACAGGCTGCCCAGAGAGGTTGTGGAGTCTCCCACACTGGAGACATTCAAAACCTGCCTGGACGCTGTCCTGTGCAACCTGCTGTAGGTGTCCCTGTTGTGGCAGGGGGGTTGGACTAGATGATCTCCAGAGGTCCCTTCCAACCCTGACCATTCTGTGATTCTGTGATACTGCGGCTCATAGTAAGACCGCACACGTGTGGTTAAACATTTAATTCTCCATACTAGAACAAGGGTAAATTTTAATAATAAATATAGTGGAGACGATAATTTATTGACGCCCCAGACCATTAGCAAGAATCAGATAACGTGTGAGGGTGGATGGGACCTCTGGAGATCATTTAGTCCAACCCCCCTTCTCAAGCAGGGTCAAACACAACAGGTTGCTCAGGACATTGTGCTGTTGGATTTTAAAGCATCTTCAGAGATGGAGACTCTGCCACCTCTCTGGGAAACCTGTCCCAGTGTTTGATTACCCTCACAGTAAAAGTTCTTTATGTTTAGATGGACTTGCTAGTCTTTCAGTTTGTGCCTGTTGTCTCTTGTCCTGTCACCAGGCACCACTGAGAAGAGTCTGACTCCATCTTCTTTACTCCCTTCCATTAGGGGTTCATATGCACACATTGATAAGATCCCCCTGAGCATGCTCTTCTCCAGGCTGAATGGTCCCAGCTCTCTCAGCCTCTCCTTGTATGACAGATGTTCCAAGCACCTCATCATCTCCATGGCCCTTTGCTGGACTCACTCTGGCATGTCCATGTCTCTCTTATACTGGGGAGCCCAAAAGGGGCATGGCACTCCAGATGCATCTCACATAGCACTGGGTAGAGGGGAAGGATCATCTCCCTCCACCTGCCAGCAACATTCTGGCTAATGTGGTCAAGGAAGCTGGTGGCCCTTCTTTGCCACAAGATCATAGAATTGTTTAGGTTGGAAGGGACCTTGAAGATCATTGAGTTCCAACCACCCTGCCATAGGCAGGGACACCTCCCACTAGACCAGGTTGTTCAAAGCCCCATCCAGCCTGGCCTTAAACACCTCCAGGGATGGGGCCTCAACAACCTCTCTGGGCAACCTGTGCCAGTGCCTCACCACCCTCAGAGTGAAAAATTTCTTCCTAATATCTAATCTAAACCTGCCCTCTTCCAGCTTAAAGCCATTCCCCCTCATCCTATCACTACATGCCCTTGTACAAAGTCCTTCCCTAGCTCTCCTGTAGGCCCCCTTTAGGTACTGGAAGGCCGCAATAAGGTCTCCCTGGAGCCTTCTCTTCTCCAGGCTGAACAACCCCAACTCTCTCTGCCTCTCCTCATAGGAGAGGTACTCCAGCCCTCTGATCATCTTTGTGGCCCTCCTCTGGACCTGCTCCAACAGGTCCATGTCTTTCCTGTGCTGAGGGCTCCAGAGCTGGATGCAGTACTCCAGGTGGGGTCTCACGAGAGTGGAGTAGAGGGGCAGAATCACCTCCCTTGACCTGCTGGCCACGCTGCTTTTGCTGCAGCCCAGGATACTGTTGGCCTTCTGGGCTGCGAGCAGGCATTGCTGGCTCATGTTGAGCTTTTCATCCACCAGCACCCCCAAGTCCTTCTCCTCAGGGCTGCTCTTGATCCCTTCATCCCCCAGCCTGTACTTGTGCATGGTATTGCCCTGGCCCACGTGCAGGACCTTGCACTTGGCCTTGTTGAACTTCATGAGGTTCCCAGGGGCCCACTTCTCAAGCTTGTCCAGGTCCCTCTGGATGGCATCCCATCCCTCGGGCATGTCAACCACACCACTCAGCTTGATGTTGTCTGCAAACTTGCTGAGGGTGCACTCAATCCCCCGAAGTCATTGATGAAGGTATTGAACAGTACTGGTCCCAATACTGACCCCTGAGAGAAACCCCTCGTCACTGATCTCAATCCAGCCATTGAGCTGTTGACCAGTAGTAGTGGTCCACATCACGTGCAACTTGTCCACCAGAACCTTTATGGCTTTCTCTGAGAAGCTGCTTCCCACCTCATCACCTGACCCCCTTGTCCGTGCTTGTGCAAGGGGTTAGTCCACACCAGATGCAGTACTTGGCACTTCCTTTTGGTGAACTTAATAAGGTTCCTATGCAGTCATTTCTCCAGCCTGTCAAGGTCCCTGTGAATGGCAGCTGACGCTTCTGGTGCATCAGCTGCTCCCAGTTTTGCATTGTCTGCAAACTTGCTGAGGGTGCACTTCATCCCATCATCCAGGCCATTCATGATGATGTTAAACAGTTTTGGCCTCAGTATCAACCCTTGGAGTACACCACTAGTGACTGGCCTCCAGATGGAGTTTGTGCCACTGATCACAACCTTCTAATCCCAGTACATCAGCCAGTTCCCAATCCACATCAGTGTCCATTTCTCTAGTCTATATTGCTCCAGTTTGTTTATGAGGATATTATGGAAGACAGTGTTAAAACCTTGCGAAAGTCAAGATAAAGAATACCTACAGCTCTCACCCAGTCCACTGAGCCAGTTGTTTTATCTTAAGCACCTATCAGACTGGTCAGGCATGATTTCCCTTTTGTAAATCCATGCTGACTACTCCCAGTCACCTTGAATCTATTCTGCAGGTGCAGACCTGCAGGTAGAGCAGAAGCCATCCCTCCTAATACGAGAAGTCGCAAGGTTCCAGCTGTCACCATCCTGGGAGTCTCCATTTACTAACTCAATGAGCATAACATATTCTTGCTCCTCTTTCAGTGCAGCTGGTGGTTCAGGCTCTTCTTTCTCCAAGGTCTAGGGGAAGATCTGGTCAATCCCTTTCTTGTCAGCTCTGGTACTGTGCAGTTTGCTGACCTCCTCCCACAGCTCCTTTACTTGATGATGTAGACATTCCACCACTGCACACCTCCTGCAAGCAAGGAGCCCAATTCCTACTGCCCCAGCAAGAGATCTTAGCCACCCCCTATAGCCCCAAATCTGAAAAACTGCATTATCCCTCAGGGTCTCCATCTGTTTTGAGGCCTCTGACATAAGGGATAGTTGCTCACATAGACGCAGGGGACCATGTTCTGTGGTACAGTGTCAACATTGCAGAGGATGTGAATACTGTTATGAGCAGAGCTCCTGGCCCCTTCTGTGCAAGCTGCTGTGCCTGTTAATGATCAAAATAACTAGCTGGAATGCACAGTTAAAGAAGTCTAGCATAGGTAAGAAAGAAAGGAAGTTTACCTTCACTCATTTACTTTGGGAATAAAAGCTAAGTTCTGGATCCTTCCCTCAGAACTCCAGCTTTCCAATTTGCAGTTCTTACCCTTGGTAATACAACCAGTTACCTCCCACTTAGCATGTTTGCTAAGGTGCTTTAAAGAATTCTTTAGGACCACTAAGAGCTTGCTCTCAAGTCTTGGCAGCAAGAATGCAAGTTGGAAAATTAAATAAAACATCATAAACAATGAAGTTAAGTCTTGAACTTACCACTTGCAACCTCTCACCTTACTCGGCTTTCACTTATACCACCAACTGAGAAAATCTCTCACCTGTGCAAACTTGTGTATCTGCTCCACCACAGCTGCAGAGGGCATGGACACTTTCATCAATTAGACTCTGCATATAATGTACAGCTTCTTCATCAGACAGGTCCAAACGAAACTTATCCTGCACCTGGAATGGGGGTGGAGATGACAAAAATGAATTCAATTCAACAGTTAAAACATACACTATTCTATCTAAAGTATACAGTAGCAGACATAATGAAGTTATGGAAGTTTAGTAGAGAATCTCTCTACTTCTAAGTTACAGAAGATTACTGGAAATTTACAACATTACGTAAAATGCCTGTTTTCAACTGTTTCATAAAAATGAGTACTAAATAAGCTAGAAACAGCCCCCTACACTTCATACCCCCAACTAGTAATTTCAAAGCTCGAAGCCAGAAAGTCAAGAGAAGTACCTGGACATAAGAGTTTAGACAGAACTAAAATGCTATGAGAAAAAGAGAAAATACTCAACATTCACTAAACAAGAATGAAATGCTACTTGAGGAAAAAAACACACAACTTTGCATATTAAACACAAAGTTGGAAGAGTCTGGATGATCCTAACCGTTTTTGAAAGTATGTAACACTTCCTTATTTTCAAATAACATTGTCTTTCAGAAACTGTAAGGCAATTAAGTACAGAATCAGAGGAAGGAGTGAGCAAACCAACCCTGTCAAAACTGACCTTTATATGGCAGGTGAGAATTTAATGAACTTTGATTGTATCCACCATCCATGAACAGTTGGCTGGAGACACTGCTACCCCTTACATTGTTTTTTCTTTTAACAGCAACATATTTTAACTACTGTACCAATAACACATTTTGCTTAGTACCTGCAATTTGTATGTGAATTAAAAGCTGAAAGCACTATAATTAAGAATACAGCAACATCTATACTTTCCTATTTCAGTCTTGGCAAAGCCTTGATCCATGAATATTTACAAAGGTGAAATGGATGCCTTTCTATGAATTCCAACTAATTTCATGGCAATTGTTCAGGACTGCTCCAGATGGCAACATCTCACAAGCACCGTTACCACAGACATTCCTTTGGTAATACACAAAAACCTCTGTATATAGAACTGGCAAGAGCTTAAACAGATCTTTAGGAAAAAAACAAAAAAGATATTGCTTTACAGGAGCCAAGGTTTGCAGACATGCCTTATCCCCCACAACATAGGGATAGATGCATAGAGGCAGATGCATAAATAAGCGTTTTGGATGAGTTCAAATAATCTGATACATGGATCTGAGGAAGTGCTACAGATATCAAAACATCATTTTCTAAGTTTTCTGAAGTGCTGGCTGTGCAGCAAGGTCTGCGTATAGGAATGGCAAGTGTTCACATTCATTCTGAAAAAAAAATCATCACATTTTTTGGATAATAATGCTAACTTTGAGTGCTCAATTTGGAAAACCATTTGTGTTGTTTAAGGCCTTCTGGGGAGTCCATGGTCTCTCAGAATTACGGAGCCTAAGATCCCAGCATTCTCTAATTAATCCTACCCCCAAAATTTAAAACTACTAGTCACTTTGCAAAGTAGTGCTGATCACAGTATGAAAATTGCCCAGCAAATTCACATTACTTACAGAAAATTAATTGCTGCCATCTAATCACGTGCTTTATTCTCATAAAGATAAATTTCAAATGATGTGAGCTCTTGTGGAGACCATCATATCCATCTACTTGAGTCTCTTGCATAATGAGGTAGGTAAAATTGTGTCAAACAATTTTTGCATCAAGTATGTAACTTCTAGTTTATCTGTGAGAATCTCTTTTACAGAGTCTTTATAATGAGACAGAATACTTCACATTCTAGGTAAATTGTTTCAATGATTAATTTCTCTATTTAACAATTGTGACTTATTTCCTATCTGAATTTGTCCAATTTCCATCTCAAATAGTTGAGCTCATTAAAAACTTTTACATTAACGAACTGTCCATCAGAAATCTCTCTTGTGTAGGTAAATATCAAATGATTTAAGTTGCTTCTTAACCTTCTCCTGGATATGACTGAGGAGACTGACTGAAATACAGAATTAAGTCTTTCCTGAACATTTTCCATGCATTCACTTTTTTTAAGCATTGACAAAAATGCAAGCCAAATGATTTCAACAAGGTTCTTAATAAGGTCATATTTGTGAGATGATATTACCTTCTCTTCCCATTTTATATTGATTTTATGCACCAAGGATATCACATATGCAACCACCTTTTTTATGACAGCAAAATATTCTGAGATTTCCATTTAGTATTGCTCTGCATTCTTTTCAAAGGCAATGTATTCCAGAATGGCACCCTTCAGCACTACAATAAAAAGCATAAGTTAGCTTCCCAAGTACGGAAAGATAACACTGCTTCCCTCAAAATAGGTTAGAACTCTGCTGCTGATATGTTTGAGGTAAGCATAAATCGAGTTTTTCCTCAACTCCCCCTCAAAAAGAAATTTGATCAATATGAAAGAATAGATTAAGCTAAAAAAGTTCAAACTCTCAAGGAAGCAAATACCAGGGAAAGATTTAGAAGATATTTCAGGCTAATATTATAGAACTTTTATTTTCATAACAAACATGATGAGAAGGAAGTTTATTATCTCCCACAGACATATTAGAAATTTGACAGCCAATGAAGCACACAGTAGAATCCAGCTGAATTTAATGGACTATTCACATGCTTGCAATTATGCACAAGCTTAAATACCTCCACAAATTAGAGAACAGACTTCTATCAGATCTATTTTCATGCTCATAGAAAAGGTGTTTTTATGAGAATTCAGCAAAATTGCTAACTGCAGTTTCAAAAAAAGAAGAAATCACTGTAACGCTCTTTTACACAACTCTAGTAATCAAGCACTTCAGCAATATTCTAATTTGTTCATAGAAGAACTTCTCAGAAAGTCTTGCAGTTAGTGATGTTAAGAAGCAGCTTCATTCTGTGGAATTAATAACTATTTAAACCCACTTCCCACCTTCCCCAGGAACAGACTAGCACACTGATATATGTGGAAAGAAATTCACCCAGTTAGACCTTAAAATCAGTTTGCAATTAACAGCAGGATCAAATGTTGCCAAATACTAGATCTTTGCATGAAAGTTTTTTAGCACTGCAATTAAAACTGACTGCTGTAATCTAGCTGAGAAGAAACATGGCAAGATGACAAATTATCTCTTGAGCTGCAACAGCAGCAAGATTAATATACTTTGACTTATGGTTCTTGTAACAAAACCAATAGTAATTCTCATTTGAAATCGCTGAGTTCCAAAGTAAACGATATATTCTGAAAGCCAATAGTTTCTCACAGAGGAGGTGCAATTAAGGAAGATATTTTTGCATGGTATAAAAAAAAGTGAATGGGGGGGGGGGGGAGTTGTCATATTCTCATTCTATACACTTAAGAAGAATAGCCACCATCAAGGCACCAAAACATCCCATATGAATTATTTACTTAGAGTTCTCACTTTGGTATTTAAATTAAGTGAATTATTTTAGTTTAGTCATTAGTATTTGTCAAAGAAAAAAGAAACATACTTGATGAATCTGGTAAACTTTTGCTTTGTTTCCAAAAAGGAAAGGTTTAAACCCCACACCATATAAACACACTGATTTTAAACACCAGGTCTCAACAGCAGAATTTGAATGCTTAAGGATGAAAAGGTAGGATAAAGAACTAGAGAGTCCATGAAGATACTGACATGCAACTTTAAAGTTTCAAGTTGTCCGCTTCCTATCCCCCTGTACAGTGGACAGTTTAGTAATAAAGTGTAAAAAAAAGGATCACACAGTTGTATGAATCTGCATGACTAGAAATTTTATTATACTTCATTTAAATTTGAAGTGTCCTGTAAGAAAGCTACTGTCAGTTATTATGATAGAGCTTTTCTTTTTCAAAAGACAAAGAAAATAAAAATTAAAACGGGAAGAGGCCATAAACCATGAGGGACAGTTCAGAAGAAAATCTGGGGGGTGGGGGTGAGGGGAGAAGCATTTAAGTATAAATTACTTGGAGCTGAACTGATGATGATAACAGAAAAACAGCTGATCATTACTTGCTGCATAATCACACAGAGGATGGTAACTTAGCACTGTAATAAGCCAAAAAAGGAAAAAGAAATATATTTTACAGTAAACCCACCAAGAAATACTACTTTGCACCATGATTATCCCATCTAAACTTACAGGTTTATCAACTGCAGTTGAAACAAACTCAAGAGAAAAGCACTATAAGAGGAGGAACTGGATACTTAGTAGCTCCCTCACCTTCCAGCACAGTGTGTAAAAACAATACAATAACAGCTACAGTGGGTTTTTTTGGCCGTGATTTTTATTTGTTTGTTGGTTTGCTGTTTTTTTTTTCCTGTGACTGATATATATAAAAAATCTTCACATATTCCATTACTGCTGCCTCGTGCAACGAATTTCTCAGTATCTGGAGAGATTGCAGATTAAAGCATTAACTAAAGATCCTCCTTTTTTAATGCAAAGAAGAACTAAAACAGCACTTATTTTTAATATGGTCTAAAATTGCCCTTACACATTTTATTTATAATCAGGTCACAGTTTGCTTTCTAGGATAGTTTAAACATAAGGATTAAGGTGCTAAGATACAGGAGGGTGGGGGGGCGAAATAACAAAAACAGACATGAGTTTTGGCTACATTTCTGCTGGAAAACCCAAACAAAACCACCAAACCTCCCCAAAAAGCCACAAACCCAAAACACAAAAACCCTGTGAGACCCCAGTCAAAATCAGAATTAACTTCCTCTACCTGCCAAAACCAAATGTAATACCTCAACCCAAAATCAAGTGTTCACTTCATCCATCTACTGTAAAAAACACCCAGGATCCTGTGACGATACATGATGTGATGATGATGATGCAGAGAAGGCAGAGTTGCTGAATGCCTTCTTTGCTTCCATCTTCACTGCTTGGGCCAGCTCTCGGGAGTCCCAGATATTGCAAGTAACAGAGAAAGTCTGGAGGAAGGAAAACTTTTCCTTGGTTGAAGAGGAACAAGTTAGAGACCAATTAAGTAAACTGGATACCCACAAGTCCATGGGGCCTGATGGGATGCACCCGCGAGTGCTGAGGGAGCTGGAGGAAGTCATTGCTGGGCCGCTCTCCATCATCTTTGCAAGGTCCTGGAGAACAGGGGAGGTGCCTGAGGACTGGAGGAAAGCCAATGTCACTCCAGTCTTCAAAAAGGGCAAGAAGGATGACCCGGGAAACTACAGGCCAGTCAGCCTCACCTCCATCCCTGGAAAGATGATGGAACAGCTTGTTCTGGGGGTCATCTCCAAGCATCTGGAGGAAAAGAAGGTTCTCAGAAGTAGTCAACATGGATTCCCCAAGGGGAAGTCATGTCTGACTAATCTGGTAGCCTTCTATGATGGCGTGACTGGATGGGTGGATGAAGGGAGGGCAGTGGATGTTGTCTACCTTGACTTCAGCAAGGCTTTCGACACTGTCTCCCACATCATCCTCACAGGCAAGCTTAGGAAGCGTGGGTTAGATGAATGGACAGTGGGGTGGATTGAACAGTGGCTGAACGATAGAGCTCAGAGGGTTGTGGTTACTGGTGCAGAGTCCATTTGGAGGCCAGTAACTAGTGGTGTCCCTCAGGGGTCAGTACTGGGTCCAGTCCTGTTCAATATATTCATCAATGACCTGGATGAAGGGATAGAGTGTTCCATCAGCAAGTTTGCTGATGACACAAAACTGGGAGGGGTGGCTGACATGCCGGAAGGCTGTGCTGCCATACAGCGTGACCTGGACAGGCTGGAGAATTGGGCAGAAAAAAACCTGATGAGGTTCAATAAAGGCAAGTGTAGGGTACCGCATCTGGGGAGGAATAACCCCATGCATCAGTACAGGTTGGGGGCTGACCTCCTGGAGAGCAGCTCTGTGGAAAGGGACCTGGGCGTCCTGGTGGACAACAGGATGACCATGAGCCAGCAATGTGCCCTGGTGGCCAAGAAAGCCAATGGCATCCTGGGGTGCATCAAGAAGAGTGTGGCCAGCAGGTCGAGGGAGGTCATCCTCCCCCTCTACTCTGCCCTGGTGAGGCCACATCTGGAGTACTGTGTCCAGTTCTGGGCTCCCCAGTTCAAGAAGGACAGGGAACTGCTGGAGAGGGTCCAGCAAAGAGCTACAAAGATGATTAAGGGACTGGAGCATCTCTGTTATGAGGAAAGGCTCAGGGACTTGGGTCTTTTTAGTCTAGAAAAAAGACGACTCAGGGGGGGTCTTATCAATACTTATCAATGCTTATAAATACTTAAAGGGAGGGTGCCAGGTAGATGAGAAGAGTCTTTTTTCAGTTGTGCCCAGTGATAGGACAAGAGGTAACAGGCACAAACTGGAGCACAGGAAGTTCCATCTTAACATGAGGAGGTACTTCTTTCCTTTGAGGGTGGTAGAGCACTGGAACAGGCTGCCCAGAGAGGTTGTGGAGTCTCCCACACTGGAGACATTCAAAACCCGCCTGGACGCTGTCCTGTGCAACCTGCTGTAGGTGTCCCTGCTGTGGCAGGGGGGTTGGACTTAGATGATCTCCTGAGGTCCCTTCCAACCCTGACGAAACTGTGATACTGTAATACTTTCTTTTATGATCTCTTTTTGTTTCCTGATTTGTCTGAACATAAGGAAGTCCAAGGATTGCTGACTTCCAACCATCTTTTCAGTTTAAGTAGTGAGCACCCTGATATAATACACATATATATCACAGGAAATGACAAAAGAGCACAAGAAAGCAAGTAATACAAAAATGGCAATATTGTTCTTTATTCTATTTCAATTTATTTTACTCTAGCCATCATTATCATATGGCATATGCAAATTTTATTTTTATCTAGCATATGTATATGTTACAAAACTTAAACCCCCATTCTGGTCTAAAAACTTGGTAGATTACTCAGTGAAAAAATAGAAAAAGGGAACACCAAAAATATTTCAACAGGCGGCTTTACTTGCTAGCATGATTCTACATCTTACTGTATTTTTCACCAGCAAGTAGGTATTTCCTGCAACATACAGCACCTCCCTATCAGAAATGAGGAGGACTTCACTTCGTGAAGTTAAAGATTTGACTGGAACCTGAGCTACCATCTAACATTGTAATGAGGAATCAAAACTGTGGCCATTCAAGAAAAATCTTTCTTTAGAAGAATACATGCCTCCTTGGTAACAGCAGTATAGCTGCACCTACTGAAAAATTCCAATAGCAAGGATCTCTATGCCAAACGAATTGTTCGCCAAAATACTTGAAGCATTATAGTCCCTTCAGTAAGCATTCCTTCCTTTAAAAACAAGAAAATTCTTTCTTTTTTTCTACTATACAAATTTCCTTGTAGTTTAATCATAAATTAGTATTCTGATTTATCCCAGAATCACAGAATGGTAGGGGTTGGAAGGGACCTTTGGAGATCTAGTCCAACACCCCCTGCCAAAGCAGGTTCACCTAGAGCAGGTTGGACAGGAATGCATCCAGGCAGGTTTTAAATATCTCCATAGAAGGAGACTCCACACCCTCTCTGGGCAGCCTGTTCCAGTGCTGTGTCACCCTCAAAGAAAAGAATTTTTTCCTTATGTTCAGACTGAATTTCCCGTGTTCCAGTTTGTACCCATTGCCCCCTGTCCTGTCGCTGGGCACCACTGAAAAGAGTCTGGCCCCGTCCTCTTGACACCCACCCTTTAGCTATTTATAAGCATTGATGAGATCCCCTCTGTGTCTTCTCTTCTCCAGGCTAAACAGACCCAGGTCTCTCAGCCTTTCCTCATAAGAGAGATGCTCCATTCTCGATCATCTTTGCAGCCCTCTGCTGGACTCTCTCCAATAGTTCCTTGTCTTTCTTGAACTGGGGAGCCCAGAACTGGACACAGTAAATTTATCACCAAATTTAGATAAGGTTACCTTTATCTTGTTACCTTGATGTCGTGGTTTAGGCCAAATACGCCACTGGGGACATAGGGGACCCCAGATGGGACCGACAGATGCTCCCCTCTACCCCTCTTCAAAGAGAGAGGCAGAGGAGGAAAAAGAGACTTACGAGTTTAGAAAGATCTAAACTACTTTAATGAAGTATTAATAATAAAATAAAAGGAAATAATGAGAAATATACAAAACCGTATCAAGCTCCCAAGATGACAATCACGACACCGGCTGGCACTGGGGCAGTCCCAGGCTGGACTCAGTGACGGACGGGAACTGGATTCCGGATCTGGATTCAGGATCGGGTCCAAAGGCAGACGAACAGAGTCCTCCTCCGACATCAGCCGTTGAAGCAAGAAGGGAAAAAGAAGGGCGAAAAAAGAAGGAGAGCTGACCCTTTGCTCCGTCAGCTTTTATACTGAGCATGAGGCAGATGGGATGGAATACGCTGTTGGTCAGTTTTGGGTCACCTGCCCTGTCCGCTCCTCCCCGCAGGTGGGACCCCATTATGCTTTTCCGCTTCCGACCCTCCAACGTGGCAAATAACACAGTTGGTTGGCCTTGGGTGTTAGAACAATAAGTGTAAGCAAGAGCCTCCCTGCATACCATGTCTGGACATCAGCTATAAACATCGGTCTTATCACTCTGAGAGAGTGAACATTGTCTGCACAATATGCTGTTAATTTCAGTAGTTAGAAGAGGCCCAGCTAAGAAGCGAAGTTACTGAACAAAATTGGTCCTGTTTTACCTCAAACCAGGACATTCCACCCCTTATTCCATACCATTTGCATCTTGCTCAGATTACTATTACTTTTATCTATCAAATCTATGCACACACAGAGGATATATATATATGTATGGATACATGCAGGTCACTCATCTACGATTATCTTTATATACAAAAGTTTAAGTCCATTTGATTCATGATTGCAGGATCTCATCTCAGGGCAGGAAAGATGGTACAAAATTCATTGTGGTTTGTGCCCGTGGGTAGCATGTTCATCTTGAAGAGCTTGCTGGATGCCAGTTGATGAAGCTAGCTCAGGTTTCATCACCACTGTGTCACCCTGAAAAACACTTATTGAACACTGTTAGTATTATGTAGTGATCAGCATCATACAGCTCAGGATCGAGTATTCTCACCAGGGGTTAAATTCCCTTGGGGTACACATTGAACTTCTCCATCCTTCAGCATCACCCACCAAGTACATCCAGGTCCTTGAGCAAAAACAGTCCCACGAATGGGTTTGCTTTTGTCTGAAGGAGGAGAAACCCAGACAGTTTTTCCTAACATATTCCTTTCATGCACCACAGGGACTTTGTCCCCTTCTACTGTATGTAAAAGGTCTGATTGAGCAGGACCGGCTCGATTGATGGACCCCCTGGTGTTAACTAACCAGGTAGCTTGCTCTAAATGCTTGTCCCAAGTTTTAAAGGTTCCACCACCTATTGCTTTTAGGGTGGTTTTTAACAGTCCATTATATCGCTCAGTCTTCCCAGAAGCTGGTGCATGATAGGGGATATGATATATCCATTCAATGCCATGTTCTTTGGCCCAATTACTTATGAGATTGTTTTTAAAATGATTCCCATTGTCTGACTCAATTCTTTCTGGAGTGCCATGTCGCCACAAGACTTGCTTTTCAAGGCCCAGGATGGTATTCCGGGCAGTGGCATGGGGCACGGCATAGGTTTCCAACCATCCGGTGCTTGCTTCCACCATTGTAAGCACATAGCGCTTACCCTGGCGAGTTTGAGGGAGTGTGATGTAGTCAACTTGCCAAGCCTCCCAATATTTATATTTCAGCCATCGTCCTCCATACCACAAAGGTTTTAACCTTTTAGCTTGCTTGATTTCGGCGCATGTTTCACAGTCGTGGATAACCTGCGCAATAGCGTCCATGGTTAAATCCACCCCTTGGTCACGGGCCCATTTATAGGTTGCCTCCCTTCCTTGATGACCTGAAGTGTCATGGGCCCACCGAGCTAAGAATAGTTCACCTTTATGTTCCCAGTCCAAGTCTGTCTGGAAAATTTTAGCAGCCTGATCCACTTGCTGATTGTTTCGATGTTCCTCGGTGGCCCGACTCATGGGTACGTGGGCATCTACATGACGTACCTTTACGACTAGGTTCCCTAGCCGGGCAGCAATGTCTTGCCACAATTCAGCAGCCCAGATGGGTTTACCTCTGCGCTGCCAGTTGCTCTGCTTCCACTGCTTTAACCACCCCCACAGAGCATTTGCCACCATCCATGAGTCAGTATAGAGATAGAGTATTGGCCACTTTTCTCGTTCGGCAACATCTAACGCCAGCTGGATGGCTTTTACCTCTGCAAATTGACTCGATTCACCTTCTCCTTCAGCAGCTTCTGCGACTCGTCGTGTAGGACTCCACACAGCAGCTTTCCACCTTCGATGCTTTCCTACAATACGACAAGATCCGTCTGTAAACAGAGCATACTGTTTCTCATCATCTGAGAGTTCGTTATATGGTGGAGCTTCCTCAGCACGTGTCACCACCTCCTCTGGTGGCATTCCAAAGTCTTTGCCTTCGGGCCAATTTGTGATCACTTCTACGATTCCTGGACGGTTTGGGTTTCCTATTCGAGCTCGCTGTGTGATTAAGGCAACCCACTTACTCCAGGTAGCATCGGTGGCATGATGAGTAGAAGGAACTTTACCCTTGAACATCCAGCCCAGTACTGGTAATCGGGGCGCCAGGAGGAGCTGTGCCTCAGTACCAATTACTTCTGAAGCAGCTCTAACTCCTTCATATGCTGCCAAGATTTCTTTCTCAGTTGGAGTATAGTTGGCCTCGGAGCCTTTATACCCTCGACTCCAGAATCCTAGGGGTCGACCTCGAGTCTCCCCTGGTGCTTTCTGCCAAAGGCTCCAGGTAGGGCCATTGTCCCCAGCTGCGGTGTAGAGCACATTTTTAATGTCTCGTCCAGTTCGGACTGGTCCAAGGGCTACTGCATGCACAATCTCTTGTTTAATTTGCTCAAAGGCTTGTCGTTGCTCAGGGCCCCACATAAACTCATTTTTCTTTCGAGTCACTTCGTAGAGAGGTTTCACAATCTGGCTATAACCTGGAATATGCATTCTCCAGAAACCCACAACACCTAAAAAGGCTTGTGTTTCCTTTTTGTTAGTAGGTGGGGACATAGATGTTATTTTGTTAATTACGTCCATTGGGATTTGGCGACGTCCATCTTGCCACTTAACTCCCAAGAACTGGATCTCTTGTGCATGTCCCTTGACCTTACCTCTTTTTATAGCAAAACCTGCTTTCAGAAGAATCTTAATGATTTTCCTACCTTTCTTGAAAACTTCTTCTGCTGTGTTACCCCACACAATGATGTCGTCGATGTATTGTAGGTGTTCTGGAGCTCCACCCTTCTCCAGTGCGGTCTGGATCAGTCCATGGCAAACAGTAGGGCTGTGTTTCCACCCCTGGGGCAGTCGATTCCAGGTGTACTGGACACCCCTCCAGGTGAAAGCAAACTGTGGCCTGCACTCTGCTGCTAAAGGAATAGAGAAAAAGGCATTAGCAATGTCAATTGTAGCATACCATTTGGCTGCCTTTGACTCCAGCTCATACTGAAGCTCTAGCATGTCTGGCACAGCAGCACTCAGTGGTGGTGTGACTTCATTCAGGCCACGGTAGTCTACTGTCAGTCTCCAGTCCCCATCAGACTTCCGCACTGGCCTTATAGGGCTGTTAAAGGGTGAGTGAGTTTTGCTGATCACTCCTTGGCTCTCTAGCCGTCGAATCAGGTTATGGATGGGAATCAAGGAGTCTCGGTTGGTTCGATACTGTCGTCGATGCACCGTGGCAGTAGCAATTGGCACCTGCTGATCTTTAACCCTCAGCAGTCCCACAACAGAAGGGTCATCTGAAAGACCGGGTAAGGTTGACAGCTGTGTAACATCCTCAGTCTCTACAGCTGCTATACCAAAAGCCCACCGATACCCTTTTGGGGTCTTTAAAATACCCTCTCTTGAGATAGTCTATGCCAAGGATGCACGGAGCATCTGGACCAGTAACAATGGGGTGTTTCTCCCATTGATTCCCAGTTAGGCTCACTTCAGCCTCTAATACAGTCAGTTCTTGAGATCCGCCTGTCACTCCAGAAATAGTGACAGTTTCTGCCCCTTTATGATTCGATGGCAATAGGGTACACTGTGCACCAGTGTCCACCAGGGCTTTATACTTTTGTGGCTCTAATGTGCCAGGCCATCGAATCCACACAGTCCAATAAATTCGGTTGTCCCTTTCCTCCTCCTGGCTGGAGGCAGGGCACCTCTAACGTCGACCATAGTATCTGTTCCTACCTGGACCATAGGATCGCCTACTGTAGGTCGGAGCAGCATGCCTCCTGTAAGAATTCTTTCTTCTATCTGCTTTACTTTGCAACTCAAGCACCCGTGCCTGTAAGGCTGAGATAGGTTCTCCATCCCACTTCCTCATATCCTCTCCATAGTTGCAGAGGCACAGACACAGGAAATCTCGGAGTGGGTTCGATTGGTCTTGAGTTGGAGAGTGTTTTTTCTCTTGAGTAGGAGGGCGTGTTTTCTTAGTAGCTGCAACATGGTTCTGTGCAGGGGAAGAATGGGATTTTTCCTCCACCTTGGTTAATGTATCAAGCAGTTTATCGGTGTGCTCAACTATTTTCTTGGTCATTTGCTCCATTGTCTCAGTCATTTTCTCAGTGACCACAGTCAGTTTTTCCACAGCTGCCACAGAGAAAGGACGAGAGAGACTGTCTTCATACTGTCGTACCTTGTTAACCACTTCGCTTACAGTTGGTGTGTCGGTATCAGATCCTCCCCAGACCATTGTTGACAATGTGTGGGAATATGTTGGTGGTGCACTTTGTACAAACTTTTTTAGCATGGATCGTTTGCATGGCATCTTATCGGGATCTACAATCACTTGCCTATCACTATAAATCACCTCTCGCACAGCCAGTTCTCTCAGGTACTTAATACCTTTTTCCATGTTGGTCCATTTACTTGGACGGCATTCGATATCATCCTTGAAGGGATACCTGCGCTTTATGGCTGACATCAGTCGCCTCCAGAGACTGAGAGTGCGTGTCTTTCTCCCAATCACTTCATCAATACCTCCATCCTTGGCCAGGTTTCCCAACTGCTTAGCTTCTCTGCCATCTACATCTATAGTATCAGCCCCACTATCCCAGCATCGGAGCAACCAGGAGATGAGTGTTTCACCTTCATGACGACTAAAGTCCTTCCTAATATTTCTCAAATCCTTCATAGAGAGGGATTTAAAAATTACCTCTACATCTGAGTCTTCCTGTGATGAGGCTGCCCGAGAAGGACTCTGCTGTCTGTCTGTTTTAAAAGGTCTCTTTCCATTGTCTGGTTTAGACGGACCCTCTCCTGGGTCTACTTTGGAAGGGCCCTCTCCTGGGTCTCTGTCAGAACTCTCTCCCAAACTATCTGGCTCTTGCTGGTCCTTGTTGCAAGCGACAGGGGCATGAGCTGACTTCTTTCTGTGCTTTTTGGCGACTGGGGCAACTGGTACCGGTTCTGATGGAATTTGAGCAGCAGCGGTACTCGTTGTCGTGGCTGGAGGCGCCTGTGCCGGGACAGGCGCTGTAGCGGTGGCGGGGGCGGCCGGCGGTGCTGGTGCCGCTGCGGGCGGGGGCGGAGGCGCCTGTGCCGGGACGGGCGACGGAGTGGGCGGTGCTGCTGCGGTGGGGGGGGCGGCCGGCGGCGGCGGCGGTGCCTGTGCCGGGACAGGCGGCGGCGGCGCCGGTGCTGTTGCGGTGGGGGGGGCGGCCGGCGGTGGTGGTGCCGCTGCGGGCGGCGGCGGTGCCGTGGCTCGCGCCGCTGCCCGTCGCGGCGCTGCTGCGGTCTGAGTGGCGGCAGCGCACGTTACCCTATAGCCACCCCTGCACCGGTATTTCACAAAAACCCACCCCTGCAACACGTTCAGGAAAACCGACAGCAAAATCACGATCTTAAGGAGGTAACCATCCTTATCGTCACAGCCCAGAAGGTTTCCAAGCCCTGGCTCTGATGGTGTCACATTAATATAACTATTCAAGGGCGAAGTAAACTTTCCCAAGGTAGTACCAAAAGTGTAATTAGTAACAGAATCCATCACACGATGCCCGAGATATGCAGGTAGAGCCGTTACCCAACTAATCATGTTATAGACCTGAATTGTGAACCACACCAATACAGCACATTTAAACCTTCGCATAAAAACACAAAGAGTAAATAAACTTTGCAATGCATTTGGCAGGTTAAACAGAGTTGACTGAATCAAGTGCAAACCAAGCTCTTTAAAGGCACGATACAACATCTCGTTTAAGAACGACATGCTGTAAGGTGTCTGCTCTAATCTCAGAACAAGACGGAATTCAAACTATTCAGGCAATTTATCACAGCTCTGGTCGAGCACTGCTCGAGCCCCACGTTGGGAGCCAATTAATCTGTCGTGGTTTAGGCCAAATCGGCCACTGGGGACATAGGGGACCCCAGATGGGACCGACAGATGCTCCCCTCTACCCCTCTTCAAAGAGAGAGGCAGAGGAGGAAAAAGAGACTTACGAGTTTAGAAAGATCTAAACTACTTTAATGAAGTATTAATTATAAAATAAAAGGAAATAATGAGAAATATACAAAACCGTATCAAGCTCCCAAGATGACAATCACGACACCGGCTGGCACTGGGGCAGTCCCAGGCTGGACTCAGTGATGGACGGGAACTGGATTCCGGATCTGGATTCAGGATCGGGTCCAAAGGCAGACGAACAGACAGAGTCCTCCTCCGACATCAGCCGTTGAAGCAAGAAGGGAAAAAGAAGGGCGAAAAAAGAAGGAGAGCTGACCCTTTGCTCCGTCAGCTTTTATACTGAGCATGAGGCAGATGGGATGGAATACGCTGTTGGTCAGTTTTGGGTCACCTGCCCTGTCCGCTCCTCCCCACAGGTGGGACCCCATTATGCTTTTCCGCTTCCGACCCTCCAACGTGGCAAATAACACAGCTGGTTGGCCTTGGGTGTTAGAACAATAAGTGTAAGCAAGAGCCTCCCTGCATACCATGTCTGGACATCAGCTATAAACATTGGTCTTATCACTCTGAGAGAGTGAACATTGTCTGCACAATATGCTGTTAATTTCAGTAGTTAAAAGAGGCCCAGCTAAGAAGCGAAGCTAATGAACAAAATTGGTCCTGTTTTACCTCAAACCAGGACATGAGTTTAGAAGGAACTAAGCTACTTTAATGGAATATTAATAATACAATAAAAGGAAATAATGAGTGCCGGGTCCTGACTAACCGAGCTTTCAAGCTTTTAATAGAACATGAAACTTTTAACATTGTAGGCCAAAGAAACTGCAATGCCTCTGACATCACCTTAAATTGCTCAGAGTAGCAGCTGTGCCTGAACACTATAGCCCTCTTTGCCCTTGATCTTTAGAAGCTACAGAGTATCAGTATAAACATGATAACTACCTCTTTGTCTAAACAGAATGTGTAAGCCTCTACTTCTCATGAGATTGCAAGGCATTAGATAGTTTTAGGCTGCACCTTTATCTCGGGTACCGAGGCTGGGAAGGATACAAGAAGAGACAGCTGGCAGCTGGAAAAGGAGCCAAGAAGTTGGAGTAACCATCAAGGACGGAATGATAACGGGACATTCCAAGATGTTTGCAACATAAAGGCAACATCAAAAGGAACCAATAGAAGACAAAGACGGGTCGTATGGACAGCTCGTGCCCGGGGGAATTAGCCAATTAACATTTAGCTAGTTGCGCAAACTAAACTGATCTGTCTATAAAGTCGGGCTTGTAGCGGAAATAAATGTTCGACTGTGCATCGCATCGGTGTGTTCTGTCGTTCCGGTCCTGCATGACTCACAGATCTCGGCGACGGCGGCAAATGAGAAATATACAAAACCGTATCAAGCTCCCAGGATGACAATCACGACACCGGCTGGCACTGGGGAAGTCCCAGGCTGGACTCAGTGATGGATGGGAACTGGATTCCGGATCTGGATTCAGGATCGGGGCCAAAGGCAGATGAACAGACAGAGTCCTCCTCAGACGTCGGTCATTGAAGGAAGAGACAGGAAGAGAGGCTGCCCCTTTGATCCCTCAGCTTTTATCCTGAGCATGAGGCAGATGGGATGGAATACCCTGTTGGTCAGTTTTGGGTCACCTGTCCTGTCTGCTCCTCCCTGCAGGTGGGACCCCTCTACACTTTTCCACTTCCAATCCTCCAACAGGGCAAAAAACCCCAAAGTGAGCTGGCCTTGGTTGTTATAGCAATAAATGTAAGCAAGAGCCTCTCTGCATACCATTCCTTGGCATCAACTATAAACATAGGTCTTATCTTTCTGAGAGCGAACAGTTTCTGTACAATATGCTGTTAATTTCAGTAGTTAGAAGAGGCGTAGCTAAAAAGTAATGTTACTGAACAAAATTGGTCCTGTTTTGCCTCAAACCAGGACAGTCGCCTAGTTGGAATTCAGGCACAAATGAAGCCAAATGTTGAAATCTTATCAAAATGATTTATTCAACAACTTGAGTGCCCAAGATAGAGGGAAAGAAGAAAGGAAAAGGTAAAGGAGAGAAAGAGTACAAACAGATAGTCACCACCTGTGGATCCTGCAACATCTCATTGGTCCTTTTTACCCAGTGTATGGTCTTTGGGGGGAGCTCTCCTCAGTCTGTTTGGCCATCTTTTATACTTTCAGTTTTCTGTGAGGTAAGCCTCATTTGCATTCAAAGCATGGTAGGGCCGTGCTAAGGTGGGAATAAGGTGGCGCATGCGATGTGAGTGCTGGGGGTCGCACAGGGGTCTTTCGCCCCCTACCTTATGGTGTTCGCTACTTAACCTTTTAGCCAGTGCAGGCACAGTTCATGGTTGCTATGCAAAATCCCCCAGCAACAGCGACAAGGAACCAGGTAAAGACCCCCATCAACAGCGACGAGGGAGTCAGCACAGTCCCGCCTCTGTGGCACCAAAAACTTTCTATTGTGCATTGACAGGTTCTTGGGGCTTCTTGCACAAGCAGCGTACAAGCAGGGTTTGAGGCAGAGTCTCAGTTCAGAGTCCCACAGATCTATTCACCACTCTATAATGGGTTAAGGTGATTCTGATCTTAGCCCGTTTACAGCTGATTTGCTTTTTTTAAAACCAAAAGAAAAGCAAAAACAAAAATTGAGAACTAAAGAAAACAATTACTATCATAGGAGCTTTTAATCTAGTTGTATGCATCCAGCAGATCATAATGTCAACAACTGCTTTATGGAAGGGTCCTCTGTTCACCTACTCTTCAGAGATCCCATTATGATGTATTATTATGAGCTATCAGAAAAAAAAATAGAATTTATATAAAATAACAATACTTGGGGGAGAGCTGAAAAGTCAATGAATTACAAAGAATAAATATTTATGAACAAGCTAAACAATTTCATTATCTTTCTGATAATACCTTACTGTGTGGGTTTTGTTTTTTAAAGGAACAAGCAAACTGTAAATGAACTACAGAACTTGGGAAAGTAAAATCTTATCCTCTCAAAAATTTTGAAAATGTGCAAGTGATTTGCATTCCTTATCAGAAATATTTGCCTTATTGGTTCAGTTCTAGCTCTTTTCACATTTTAAAGCCTCTGTGAATAGAGACTTGAGCCTACCTTGAGGGTAAATGTCACAGTTAACCAAGCTGCAGCATTGTCAGAGCTCAGTATCCCAGTAGCCAATTGCTGCATTTGATCTAATAGTGAATTGTCATACAGCAAATAAACTTATGTGCTTTCCATGCAAAGAAGGCACTATTATTTGTACTTTGTAAGGGAATTTAGAAGTAACCACATCGATCGAATTCACAGCTCTTAGAACTTCCTTTTAGATTTTGCTTCCTTCCATGATCTCCAATCGGATACGATACAATTATGCTTTACATAATCTTGATTTTTAGCTAGTGTACATCAGTGAACTGTAACATACTTAGCAGCTGTAGAAGAGACCTGGCTTTCAATACTGTATCTTGATTTGTTATTTCAAGAAAATTACATGGGAAATTTATATAGAGTAAGAGTTTTAGAAGTGTCTGAAATACTCAAATGGTGCTACATTAAAACCATCCTTTACAAATATTCTACAGAACCTAACATCCTATTATCATTAATTACAGAAAGCAATATACCCTTGGACAGCACTTCTACAGAGTTTACCAACATGGAATCACGGAATTTTCAGAGTTGGAAGGGACCTCTAGAGATCATCTAGTCCAACTCCCCTGCTAAAGCAGGATTGCCTAGAGCACATTACTCAGGACTGCATCCAGGCAGGTCTTGAAAATCTCCAGAGAAGGGGACTCCACAACCTCCCTGGGCAGCCTGTTCCAGTGCTCTGTCACCCTAACCGTAAAGAAGTGTTTCCATGTATTTGAACAGAACTTCCTGTGTTCCAACTTGTGCCCATTGCCCCTTGTCCTGTCACTGGGAACCACTGAAAAGAGTCTGGCTCCATCCTCCTTCATCAACTCACCCTTTAGATACTTATAAGCAATAATAAGGTCTCCCCTCAGCCTTCTCTTCTCCAGGCTAAAAATATACAATATAGACAAAATACAATGTCAAAATACTAATAAGAAACAAGGATATTGCATGTTAATTGGCAGTGAACACTGAAAGACTCAGTTTGATAAAAAAAAATGTCAGAGCTCATGAGAGCGCATTCAAGGCAAGAATGAACACTATCACGTCAAGAGATAGTGAACTCTGGACAGAGATGAGTAAGATTAAAATACATGGCAAGTCTCAAACTTATTGCTGCAAACATGAAAGAACCAGCCCTTCTGGAATTCAATGAAACCATCAGTTTGATCTCTTGACGACTATTTCAGTCAACAACAAACTTCCCAAAAATAGTCCCTACACTACTTGTAGATAAGTACTTCAATTTCTCCCAGGATTCATCGTGCATCTATTTGTAGACTTTGCAATCTAAAAGGGTTTCCCCTCCTTACTGTATCACTGAAGAAAAAAGTACTTCTCCCCATTTTTCCAATAGGTAGCCAGAACAGATTATGTCATATCTTATAAAGATGAAATTCATTGGCATGTGTTGCAAGCATACTGTTAGGAAGGAGTCTTTCTTCAAAAGAAGGTGTCTCTACAAAAATGTAGTTACTCCCATCATCTATAACTTGATAGATATTGAACCATTTCAGTTTTCTACTTTAAGCCTCTATGTCCCATGTTCTACCTGAGTAACCTATTCCATCTTTGCAGGGCATTTAGGGACAGAGAAGAGGTTCAAATATTGATATGGAAAAAGAATTAGCTGCCAGTTTCTCAGGAGGACATCCAAGTGGAGGGAGGGCTGTCATCTTTACCGCAAAATGCAGCACTTGTGACTAGCCCAGCCTTCCAGGAAATGAAACTGAATACCTACATGAACTCTTCATATCAATTTGAAACCAAGAAACTGAACAGAATGTTCAAATTCTTGCAGGCAAGAGAAAAGATTTGGTTGGAGTCACAATTTAGTTTTCTTTAAGAGAATTGTACTAGAACATGAAATATTCATTTAAAGATTCTGAATCTTTGCTTTCATAGCTTATTGAAAACACTGAATAACAGCCTATTTTGGAGAAAATCCACTGCTCGAATAAAAATTACACTGAACTGATTTCCATTGGATACACAGGCTCCACAAAGTCTTTTTTGGAATTAAAATAGATAGCCCTTCACTATCAATCAGGTTATAAAAAAGCCAACATTTGCCTACAATGTAAGTGTAATGAAATCTAGATGAGCATTTATCCAGTATTTTTAACATCAACTGTTATTGAAACATCAAATGGAGAAGAATGATTCAGGCTGGTGCAAAGGGACAAAGTTAGAATTATGGGACATGAGTTTGTTTTCACAATAAATAAAAATTTCTTGGTGATGAAGATATACTAGTCTCCTGGTTTTAAATCTTAAGCAGATTGGTTTTATATCCATCAATAGACTGCTTTTATAAAACCATCCATGACTTACAAGATTCTAGACTAGATGGAACAATCTTTCATGATATAGTCAGTGTTGATTGCTTCACTTATCAAAAGTTTCATAAGGTGGGATCAGGGTTCTCAGCAGAATGCTAAAATACCACTTGGAACAGACTGCTAGAGCAGACTGTACGCTCCTGCATAGATAATAAAGATCAGTTCTGTATTTATGGGCACATGCGCTACGTGATTTCAAAAGCATATTCTCCTATCTTTAACTCAAAGATTTCTGGAATCACTCAAAACTCATAAAAAAGGAGCACGTATTTTCACGTCACCAGCTACAAATATGTGACCACAAGTAACTCAAAATTTCATGACATTATGATTTTGGTTACATAAAGAAAAGGAAAGCTTTCCAGTTACCTTTTTTACAGTCTGGTCAGGTTCAAGAGCAATATCTGGAATCTTGGCATCGACCATGAGGGAAAATAAAGTAAAGATCAAGTTGGAATAGCTAAGCAGAGGAGCAAATTAGATAAGACACATTAGATGGACACAGTACTCCAGATGCGGCCTCACTAGGGCAGAGTAGAGGGGGAGGATGACCTCCCTCGACCTGCTGGCCACACTCTTCTTGATGCACCCCAGGATGCCATTGGCCTTCTTGGCCACCAGGGCACATTGCTGGCTCATGGTCATCCTGTTGTCCACCAGGACTCCCAGGTCCCTTTCCACAGAGCTGCTCTCCAGGAGGTCAGCCCCCAACCTGTACTGATGCATGGGGTTATTCCTCCCCAGGTGCAGTACCCTACACTTGCCCTTGTTCAATTTCATCAGGTTTTTCTCTGCCCAACTCTCCAGCCTGTCCAGGTCACGCTGTATGGCAGCACAGCCTTCCGGCATGTCAGCCACTCCTCCCAGTTTTGTGTCATCAGCAAACTTGCTGATGGTACACTCCATCCCTTCATCCAGGTCACTGATGAATATATTGAACAGGACTGGGCCCAGTACTGACCCCTGAGGAACACCACTAGTTACTGGCCTCCAACTAGACTCTGCACCACTAATCGCAACGCTCTGAGCTCTATCTGTCAACCACTGTCAAATCCACCCCACTGTCCATTCATCTAACCCACACTTCCTAAGCTTGCCTGTGAGGATGATCATAGAATCATAGAATGGTTTAGGTTGGAAGGGACCTTGAAGATCATCAAGTTCCAACCCCCCTGCCATAGGCAGGGAAACCTCCCACTAGACCAGGTTGCCCAAGGCCACGTACAGCCTGGCCTTGAACACCTCCAGGGACGAGACTTCAACAACCTGTTCCAGTGCCTTACTACCCTTCAAGTGAAAACCTTCTTCCTAATGTTTAATCTAAACCTGCCCTCTTCCAGCTTAAAGCCATTCCCCCTCTTCCTATCACTACATGCCCTAGTAAAAAGTCCTTCCCCAGCTCGCCTGTAGGTCCCTTTAGGTACTGGAAAGCTGCAATAAGATCTCCCTGGAGCCTTCTCTTCTCCAGGCTGAACAGCCCCAACTCTCTCAGCCTCTCCTCATAGGAGAGGTGCTGCAGCCCTTGGATCATCCTCATGGCTCTCCTCTGGACACGCTCCAGCAGGTCCATGTCCTTCTTATGTTGGGGACTCCAGAGCTGGATGCAGTACTCCAGGTGGGGTCTCACGAGAGCGGAGTAGAGGGGCAGAATCACCTCCCTTGACCTGCTGGCCATGCTGCTTTTGATGCAGCCCAGGATACGGTTGGCCTTCTGGGCTGCGATCGCACATTGCTGGCTCATGTCGAGCTTCTTGTCAATCAGCACCTCCAGGTCCTTCTCCACAGGGCTGCTCTCCATCCATTCCCTGCTGAGCCTGTATTTGTGCTTGGGATTGCCCCGACCCAGATGTAGGACCTTGCACTTGGCCTTGTTGAACTTCATGAGGTTGGCTTGGGCCCAACTCTCCAGCCTGTCCAGGTCCCTCTGGATGGCATCCCTCCCCTCCAGCGTGTCTGCCTCGACAAACAGCTTGGTATCATCAGCAAACTTGCTGAGGGTGCACTCTACCCCACTGTCCATGTCGCTAACAAAGATTTTGAACAGTACAGGTCCCAGTACCGACCCCTGAGGAACGCCACTCGTCACTGCTCTCCACTTGGATATGGAGCCGATGACCGCAACTCTTTGAGTGCAACCGTCCAGCTAGTTCTTTATCCGAGTGGTTCATTTATTGAATCCATGTCTCTTCAATTTAGAGACCAGGATACCGTGTGGGACAGTGTCAAACGCTTTGCACAAGTCCAAGTAGATGACATCAGTAGATCTTCCCTTGTCCACCGCCACTGTAACCCCTTCGTAGAAGGCCACCAAATTTGTCAGGCATGACTTGCCCTTGGTGAAGCCATGTTGGCTCTCGCCAATCACCTCCTTGTTTTCTGTGTGCCTCAGCAGAGTTTCCAGGAGGATCTGCTCCATGATCTTGCCAGGCACAGAGGTGATACTGACTGGCCTGTAGTTCCCCGGGTCTTCCTTTTTTCCCTTTTTAAAAATGGGGGTTATGTTTCCCCTTTTCCAGTCGGCAGGAACCTCGCCAGACTGCCACGACTACTCAAATATGATGGCTAGTGGCTTCGCGACTTGATCTGCCAGTTCCCTCAGCACCCGCGGATGTATCTCATCAGGTCCCATGGACTTGTGCACCTTCAGGTTCCTCAGGTGGTCTCACACTTTATCTTCATCTACAGTGGGCGGTGGTCTATTTTCCCAATCCTCTCCTTTGCAATCTGCGTCTTGGGCAGTGCGGCTGCTGTCCTTGTCTGTGAAGACTGAGGCAAAAAAGTCATTGAGTACCTCAGCTCTGTCTCTGTCCCGGGTAACCAGTTCTTGCGTTTCCTTCCGGAGAGGGCCTACATTTTCCCTAGTCTTTCTTTTGTTGCTGAGATACTTAAAGAAGGATTTTTTGTTTGTCTTAATGTCCCTGGCCAGATTTAGTTCTAACTGGGCTTTAGCTTTGTTGGAGACAGTGTCGAAAGCCTTGCTGGAGTCGAGGTAGACAACATCCACTGCCTTCTCCTCATCCACCCATCCAGTCACGCCATCATAGAAGGCTATCAGATTAGTCAGACATGGCTTCCCCTTGGTGAATCCATGTTGACTACTTCTGATAACCTTCTTTTCCTCCAGATGCTTGGAGATGATGCCCAGAACAAGATTTTCCATCATCTTTCCAGGGATGGAGGTGAGGATGAATGGCCTGTAGTTTCCCAGGTGTCGTGGTTTGGCCTCAGCCAGCAAAAAAGAACCACACGGCCGCTCGCTCCACCCCCACAGCCACGGGGAAAATCAGAAGAAAAAGGCACAATTCGTGGGTTGAGATAAAGGCAGTTTAACAGAATAGCAAAGGGAAGAGAAAACAGTAACAATAACACCGATAAAGGAATATACAAATGCGATTACAGCACCACCGCTCACCGACCGGACCCGGACCGTCACCTGCTCTGAGCAGCGACTTCCTGCCCCCTCCCCCGCCCAGCTCCACCCTATAGCCCAGGCATGGCTCACATGGCATGGAATACCTGTGTCCCCTCCCCATCCTTGGGCAAATTAACCCCATTCCTGCCGGAACCAGGACACCGGGTCATCCTTCTTTCCCTTTTTGAAGACTGGAGTGACATTGGCTTTCCTCCAGTCCTCAGGCACCTCCCCTGTTCTCCAGGACCTTTCAAAGATGATGGAGAGTGACCCAGCAATGACTCCCACCAGCACCCTCAGCACTCACGGGTGCATCCCATCAGGCCCCATGGACTTGTGGATATCCAGTTTACTCAATTGTTCTCTAACTTGTTCCTCTTCAACCAAGGGGAAGTCATGCTTCCTCCAGACTTTCTCTGTTACCTGCAAAGTCTGGGACTCCCGAAGGCTGTCCCGAACGGTGAAGACAGAAGCAAAGAAGGCATTCAGCAACTCACCTTCTCTGCATCATCTGTCACCACGGCACCCGTCTCATTCAACAGCAGGCCCACATTTTCCCTGGTTTTCCTTTTGCCTCCTATATACTTAAAGAAACCCTTCCTATTGGTCTTGACATCCCTTGCCAGGTTCAATTCCAAGGCTGCCTTGGCTTTCCTTGTTTCATCCCTGCATGCCCTGACAGCATTCTTATACTCATCCCAAGTGGTCAGTCCCTTCTTCCACATACTGTATACTCCCTTCTTCCACCTGAGCTTTTTCTGAAGCTCCCTGCTCAGCCATGCAGGTCTCTTTCCCTTGCCTGATTTCTTGCTCTTCGGGATGCACTGATCCTGAGCTTGGAGGAGGTGGTGCTTGAATACCAGCCAGCTCTCTTGAGCCCCCTTACCCTCTAGAGCCCTCTCCCATTTGATTTCTCCCAGCAATTCCTTGAAGAGATCAAAGTTAGCCCTCCTGAAGTCTACTGTTTCAGCCCTACTTGCCATTTTATTCATACTGCACTTAATCCTGAACTCTATCTTCTCATGATCACTACAGCCAAGTCTGCCCCCAACCTTAACATCCTCCACCAGTCCCTCTTTGTTTGTCAGTACTAGGTCCAGTAGTACACCTCTCCTTGTGGGCTCCTCCACCACCTGAGTCAAGAAGTTATCATCAATGCACTGGAGGAACCTCCTGGACTGTACATGCCTAGCAGTGTTGCCTTCCCAACAAATATCAGGGTGATTGAAGTCCCCCATGAGAACCAAGGCCTGTGATTGTGAGGCGATTCTCACCTGTCTGTAGAAGGCCTCATCATCTTCCCCATCCTGGTCAGGTGGCCTGTAATAAATACCCACAACAGTGTCTCCCCTGTTACCCTGCCCTTGATCCTTACCCACAAGCTCTCAACTTGCTCATCATCAGCCCCCAGGGAGAGCTGAATACATTCCAGTTGCTCTCTCACATAAAGAGCAATTCCACCACCTCGCCTTGCTGGCCTATCTTTCCTAAAGAGAACATAGCCCTCCATGACAGCGTTCCAGTCATGTGAGCTATCCCACCATGTCTCAGTAATTGCAATGAGATCATGGCCCTGTGACTGCACACAGATCACTAACTCCTCTTGTTCCCCATGCTGCGCGCATTAGTGTACAGGCATTTCAGAGAGGTCAATGAGTGTGTAGTTTTTGCCCTAGAAGGGTGGTGGGCCTTCCGATTCTCAAAAATACTAACATCCTGCCCCACAAGTGCGGAGGTACTACAGTTGGGCACCTCTCTGGTGAGCCCAGTTACATCCCCATCCCCCTTCCAATCTAGTTTAAAGCTCTCTCAATGAGCCCTGCTAACCCTAGTCCTAGAACCCTTTTCCCCCTGTGAGATAGGCTTTTCCCATCTGCTACCAGCAGGCCTGATGTTCTGTAAATCAGGCCTGTAAATCATCATCATCTTTGCGTGAATTGGTAATGGTTCAGAGGAGATGCATTCATAACACTTTAGTTGAACATATTTATGTTAAAAACATAAGATACCTGATATTACCAGTGAAAGTTTAACTCTCAAACTGTCTCAAACGGCCAAAACTGAACAGACTACTCTTTTTTTTTTTTTATAATCTTCTAAAAATTGTCAGAACATTTATCCAGGGACATATCAAATATAACCTATAATTTCCAATATTGTAGGATTTTTTTTTGCTCCCAGTAGGAAAAACATATGCTAGAATATTGATTCAAAGATTATTTTTTATTAAAAGAGATATCAGTTATATAGCAGCATTATATAAACTAGCATTCAAACAGTTGAAGTCTTCACAATTACAAGAAATTATTTTTCAAGTTGTTGCAAGGGCCTTTGCCATAAACTGAATGTGATTTAATCAGATCTAAGTCTGCAGTTGCTCAGTTAAGCTGGAATAACATCGGGAGGCATGCTGCACTTATGAAGTACAAATGTCACTTATAACCATTAAAAAAGCAAGACAGAGAAGAGTTTTCAGTTTTAGCATGGTGTGGAAGTACTTGCAAATCTTTTAAAGAACACCATTTTGCACTTGCAGGAAATTAGCTGTAAGTTGCTTTTTGAAAGGATAATTTTCAGGTTGTTCAACAAACAAAACTTCTTCCCCTGTAAAGAGATCTAGGTCCCCTTTCAGAGATGAAGTACTAACTGACTTCAAAATCTGAAATATTGCTTTGCTAAGAGCACTAGGAGCTTCAGAGAGAATAGAAAAAGAATTCTTAGCAGCAAAACTTGTTTATTAGCAAGCTGCTGAATATATATAAGCCGACAATTTCAGGGAGTACAAAGTATTTTAACTACACAAAAGGACTGCTTCATAACCATATTTTACAAAGTAAATACTGCTCAACAAAAATCTCTCTAGAAAAGCGTAATACCAAAAACTCTTGACATTTCATTATGAACTGGAATGAACACTAACATATTCCAATGTAAGTTTTAACTCTCTATAAACACAAATATTTCAAATAAACTGTTTGGACAGAAATCATCCCTGTCTAATTTGTTTCAGCTGTTCTGTTTCACTTTCCCAGGGGTTGGAATCAGGAAAGTTACATGAAAGATGACAAACAGAAAAAAGTTATGCTACTGTTTTGTTTCAGATCCAGCTAAGAAATCTGGCAGTCAAGTTGCTTTGGTGCCAGGAACAGTCACCACAGGTTTTAGGGAAATTTTTTTCTACTTGCCTGAAACAAGCAAATCTCACTTTAAACATACTTAAATCTTAGAGCTACCTTCTCTCAAGTCTCTTCCCAGGTCATTAGTAGCCTCCTTTGATAGTCCTCCCTTTGAACTGACCCAGGAGTCCAGAGTTTCAGAGTCCCTTTTGCTCTTGAACCACATCATAGAGGATAAAAGCTACAGATTATTGGGGTTATGTAAGTGATGGAAGTTCATTAAAGGTCTAGGCATAAGTGCTAGATACCAGTTAAGAGCTGGTCCTGTTCCACACAGTGAAGGTTTTTGGTTCTTGGTGCATAAAGTAAAAGCATAAGATCATCTGAGGAATCTCATTAAAAAAATAAATCAAGAAAAGGTAATTTGGGAGACAGCATGGGGTGGGAAGAGACAAAAATTGTGAAAGAGCTGCTGCTATACTATCTGCAGGTCTTTCCTCTGCCCCTCAGTCCAACATTTGTTTAACTCAGTGATCAATTAGATAGCGGTCTAAGGATGAGAAAGAGCTTAATAAATAAATTTGCTAGCTGCCTCTAGGATCCTTGTCGTATTTCACAGATTTTTAGAAATTTTATTCAAAAAACAGGATTTGAAAAGAGAGGCAAGAGCTTCCTACTTTACAGAAGGCTGTCATCCTTCCCACAGGCAAATATGCCAAGATGTTCACAACCAGTCAACTGACAGCCCAAATTCATCCTAAGACTAGACATTTTGCTGAAACACCTGAGTTAGGAATCTGACCTGTAAAAAACAAACACCTTTGTCAGGCAAGTCATATCACTAGTCTTTGACATCTACGTTACAAAGGCCTCTGGAATGGCTGACCTCCATCCACAACCAGAACAAACCAGGGGCTCAGCTTTTCTAGGTTTAAGGAGCTTCAATTAAGCGCCTAAATTTGACTTTGAATCCTTCTCACGTAAATGCATTCTTTGTTTTCCTCAAAGCTCCATACAAATTAATTCGCAAAATAAATGAGCACTCAGCTGCACTGGAGGTTGATTAAACTTACAGTTTGAACATGAAGTGCTAAAACCATGGAATTTCTGTAAAAGTGTAAGAAATCCAACAAAATAACTCCATTCCTACATAGAAGAGGCCTCATATATACCAAGAAACCAACATCAGATAGAAGTTCAAATTCTCACTGCCATCTTTTCTGATAACAGCAGCTTTTGTTTTTAAGTGCTTAATATCTCATCAAATATGTGTTTAATCCTAAGCACTTCTTTATGTACTTTTTAACATTTACTGGCCCCTCTGCAAATAGATGTCTTAAACCAACTGAACATTTAGGCTGTTGACATTGCAATACATTATCAAATTTGAAGCCACAAACTTCCATTACAAAGACAGGACAGGAAAGTATCTGCAATCCCAAACTAAAGCCTTGTTTACCTGGTCTAACTCAAAAATTCCTAAATTTAAAATAGGATTGCCTTTTCTGCAATATAACTTGGGTCCCCCCAGAGCTCATTTCTTCTCTTCAAGACATACATATACTCCCCAATCCCTATCATGTCCCAGTCAGCCATAATGAATTATGGCACTTATTCTTCCAAAAGCATTTCCTCGCAGTCCAGACTCAAGCAAAACCGATGTGATCCCAACCAGTTTCACCTTCGCTCTTCCCTCTTCACCATCTACCCCCACCCCGCACTGCCCAGCTACAACCTTTCCAAAGAATCAGCACTTCCCAAGGCCATCACAACTTTCCACTTGTGCCTATAGTTTTTTAATTCAGCTCTATATGGCCTCCTCTGTCCACTATACTATTGAGAACAGACTGAGGAAAAACACTCTGGTCCAGCCAGCTGGATATCCCCATCCTTATGGAGCAAATCTCAGCCCAAACTACAGCTTCTGTCTCTAGTTACTTCCTACTCCTTTGTCCCTACCTATTCCCCACTAACTCAAACTGAATATCAAACTTCTCAGGACTAACACAGGGTAAACCCTTATTTGGGAAGGAATAATACAATCTAGAATCTCACCCTGGGAAAAACTCAAATGTTGATTGTTGTGGGAAGCTTTTTGGAAAGCAACGGACACGTTGAACTGATGAGCTTATGAACTGTGTCCAACAGAAGAGAAGGTCGACGTGACCGAGCCACGGAACAAGTTAGTACAGTCTGAAGGTCGACATGAAGGAGGAATTCACACGCTGATACTGAAACTGCTGCTACGCCTAAATAGATAAATAGTAACAAAGCGTAGATAATAAGTTACAGCTGTGTTTAACCAATAATAGTTTGTGTGTATATGTTTAGAAGCCAATGAGCACAGGCCATGGGGCTAACCCACATTGTAGTAAAGGTATATAATGGTTTATGTATTTTTAATAAAGGGCTTCAGCATGATCACATTGGTCTGCGTCTGAGTCCCACCGCAGATTGTGGACTTTTCTCCTCTGGGTCCTGCTGAAGATTTGTAAACTGGGAATTCATGAGGGAAGGGAAAGGCTGATACATAAAAGGACTCGAACATCTTTAAATAGGCTCAACATGTATAATGAAGGTGTAAAAGGCTGCTACGGCCCAAGCGAGGATGCAAGTTCTGCTGCCAGCTGCAATTTTCCCTGCAGCACATTCAGAACGCAGAGGCTGCTCCTTCATTATAGCACTGCTAACAAACACACACAACTGATTATTGTTGTTCAAAAAAGTGGAATCTCCCCCACCCCCTGAAAAAAACCCAAACCAACAAAAAAACGCACACCAATGATCATATGCCAAACTGCTTCCAACCTAAAACAATGAACACAACTATTTTTCCATTTATAAGTTTTAAGTTTTTTTTAATTGTTTTCCCTATGCAACACCCATTCCACCTAGAATCCTGAAACACTAATACAGCACTTGAAAGATGTAGAGAACTGTCTATACCCCAGGGAAATAACAAAGAAAGAATAAAATACAAATTGACGGAGATGACAAACAGAATTTGCATTTTGTCTTCGCGATCAGAGGTTATGATTTCACACTACTTTGCCAGAAGAAGTATCCATGAACAGGTTTGCATCAACATGTATAACTGTTAGAACTAAGCCATTCCACCTCTAATTATTCTTTTTTCAATAAGCAAGTAATCTTAATAATTTTTAGTTCTAGCTGCTTAAAGTAATAGTTATAGAAATACTAATATTATCCTATGCTATCTTTGTTGAAAGCCTTAAAGATATTTATCCAGAACCATTTAAAAATACTTTCCCATTAAACTGAATATTGGAGAGACTATAATTACAACTACAATCCCAGACATTAAAAATGAAACCATCTTGATTTACAGTTTAGTTTTATACCTAAGTTACTGCTATACTCCACACTTAATGATGATCTTTGTAGCAAATCATTACATAAGTTAATGCAATGGATAATCCTTCACTGACACAACAGACCTTCCCATTGAAACAGCTAGGTTTAAACAATAAAAACAACTCAAGTATTTCACAAATAAGAAATGCAGTATTACAAAACAGTTTTAAGCAAAATTTAGAACATCAAATATACATTAGACTTCCTGATTGTTCTCTGAAGTCATGAATATTGTTTGCTGATAACATGCTGCTTTTTCATGCTGCTGAATAGCTTTTAACCCATTAATAATGTCAGTTCATAAACCAACTCCTTACTCTTTCTCCTTTTAACAAGAGAACTACATGCAGCATTTTTATTTCAAATCATTGGCTGCCTACTTTTCATACTACATGTACTTTTCTCATATGCTTTCCATATTGCTAATTTTTTTCCACATATTTGGAGGTTTACATTATGTGATCTTGATATCAAAATGAAATTCTTTAATCTCTATGGAAGATGTATGAAATCAATCACTGGCCAGACCAAGCATGCTTACCTGTGTTCTGTTCAAACAGAACAAAGCTGAGCTACTTGGCTCAGAAAGTTGACAGTAAGTGATACGGTCACAGCAAAATAATGAAGCTGATTCCAAGTCTAAACATGACATTTGTTGGTCCATAAATAAATACAGTCTAAAGAGGTTTTAGCTGTCCCAGTTCTGGGTACCTACAGAAACTGCTAACATACTTGATTGTCACTACAAGTAGCTAATTTTTGTCCCGCGGGACCTGAACCCAACTCAGCGTATGTATGCACCATCTACAAGCCAAAGAATTTGATCATGACTAATCTAAACTGGAGGAGAATAAAGCAGCAAGTAATGACTTCGAGTTAAAAGGACAGTTACTTGATTAGCAATAATCAGAGAATAAGTTGTTTAAGGACAAAAACATATTCAAAAATGGCATATTATATGGCACCAGGCCCACTGGCAACAGATAGGGTACACCTGTCTCAAAAGGGGAAAAGGATCCTGGGGCAACAATTAGCAGGGCTCACTGAAAGAACTTTAAACTAGATTGGAAGGGGGAAGGGGATGTAACTGGGCCTGCTAGAAATAAGCCCAGGGGGAGCATGCCAGGGTTTGCAGGATGGCGAGCTACCGAGGACCCTTGTTATTCTGTCTCAGTGGAGGTAGGGGCTGGAGATACACAGGGCAGTAAAGATGGAAGGGTTATTGATGGGTTAGAAGCCATGGAACAGCCTGAGAGCAGTCAGGTAGGAACTAGGGCTTCCACCCACAAAGAAGCGTCGGGAATATTAGCCCAACTGAAGTGCATCTACGCTAATGCACGTAGCATGGGCAACAAAGAGGAGGAGCTAGAAGCCATGGTGCACCAGGAAAACTATGATATAGTAGCCATCACAGAAACGTGGTGGGACACCTGGTGCGACTGGAGTGCCACAATCAATGGCTACAAGCTCTTCAGAAGGGATAGACGAGGAAGGAGAGGTGGTGGGGTGGCCCTGTATGTTAGGGACTGTTATGAATGATTAGAACTCAATCATAGCAATGATACGGTTGAGTGTCTATGGCTCAGAATCAGGGGGAAGGCCAACAAGGCTGATGTTGTGGTGGGGGTCTGTTATAGACCACCCAATCAGGACAGAGCAGTAGATGAAACTTTCTACAAGCAGCTGGGAGAAGTCTCGCGATCGCTTGCCCTTGTTCTTGTGGGGGACTTCAATTTCCCAGATGTCTGCTGGAAATACAACACAGCAGAGAGGGAACAGTCCTGGAAGTTCCTAGAGTGTGTCGAGGACAACTTCCTTACTCAGCTGGTGAGTGAACCTACCAGGGAAGGTGCCCTGCTGGACCTGCTCTTTGTGAACAGAGAAGGACTGGTGGGTGATGTGATGGTGGGAGATTGACTAGGGCACAGTGATCACAAAATGATTGAGTTCTCCATTCTTAGAGAAGTAAGGAGTTTTCAATTCTTGGAGAAGCAAGGCAGGGAGCCAGCAGAACTGCCACCTTGGACTTCCGAAGGGCAGACTTTGAATTGTTTAGGAGACTGATTGACAGAGTCCCTTGGGAGGCAGTCCTGAAGGGCAAAGGAGTCCAGGAAGGCTGGACACTCTTTAAAAAGGAAGTCTTAAAGGTGCAGGAGCAGGCCGTCCCTATGTGCTGTAAGTCATGCCGGTGGCAAAGAAGACTGGCCTGGCTGAACAGAGAGCTTTGGCTGCAGCTCAGGGAAAAAAGGAGAGTCTATGGCCTCTGGAAGAAAGGGCAGGCCACACACGATGACTACAGAGATGCCGTGAGGCTACGCAGGGAGAAAATTAGAAAGTCCAAAGCCCAGCTAGAAATTAATCTGGCTTCTGCTGTAAAGGACCCCAAGAAATCTTTCTATAGATATGTTAGCAGCAAAAGAAGGGCCAGGGAGAGCATCCATCCTCTATTAGATGCAGGGGGAAACATGGTGACTAAGGATGAGGAAAAGGCTGAGGTGCTTAATGCCTTCTTTGCCTCAGTCTTTAGTAATAGGACCAGTTGCACTCTGAGGATCCAACCCCCTGAGCTAGAAGATAGAGACTGGGAGCAGGGTGATCCCCCCGCAATCCAGGAAGAAATGGTCAGTGACCTGCTGCAGCACATAGACATACACGAGTCTATGGGACCGGATGGAATCCACCCAAGAGTTCTGAGAGAGCTGGTGGAGGTGCTCACCAAGCCACTTTCCACCATTTTCCAACAGTCCTGGCTGACTGGGGAGGTACCAGCAGATTGTAAACTAGCCAATGTGACACCCATCTACAAGAAAGGCCGGAAGGAGGATCTGGGAAACTACAGGCCTCTCAGTTTGACTTCGGTGTCGGGGAAGCTGATGGAGCAGATCATCCTGAGTACCATCACACAGTATGCAGAGGACAACCGGATGATCCAGCCCAGTCAACATGGGCAGGTCCTGGTTGACTAACCTGATCTCCTTCTACAACATGGTTATCCGCTTAGTGGATGAGGGAAAAGCTGTGGATGTTGTCTATCTGGACTTCAGTAAAGCCTTTGACACCATTTCCCACAGCATTCTCCTGGAGAAACTGGCTGCTCATGGCTTGGATGGGCATACGCTTTGCTGGGTAAAAAGCTGGCTGGCTGGCCGGGCCCAGAGAGTGGTGGTGAATGGAGTTACTTCCAGCTGGTGGCCGGTCACGAGTGGTGTCCCCCAGGGCTCAGTACTGGGGCCAGTCCTGTTTAATATCTTTATCAATGACCTGGATGAGGGGATCGAGTGCACCCTCAGTAAGTTTGCAGGTGGCACCAAGCTGGGTGGAAGAGTTGATCTGCCTGAGGGTAGGGAGGCCCTGCAGGGGGATTTAGACAGACTAGATCGATGGGCCAAGGCAAACTGTATGAGTTTCAATAAGGCCAAATGCCGGGTCTTACACTTTGGCCACAACAACCCCCGCCAAGGCTACAGGATTGGGGAGGAGTGGCTGCAAAGCTGCTCAGCAGAGGGGGACTGGGGGTGGTGTGTGTGTGTTGATTGATAGCCAGCAGCATGCCCAGGTGGCCAAGAAGGCCAATGGCATCCTGGCCTGTATCAGGAATAGTGTAGCCAGTAGGACCAGGGAGGTGATTTTACCCCTGTACTCGGCACTGGTGAGGCCGCGTCTTGAGTATTGTGTTCAGTTTTGGGCCCCTCACCACAAGAAGGACATTGAGGTGCAGGAGCATGTCCAAAGAAGGGCAACGAAACTGGTAAGGGGTCTGGAGCACGTCTTATGAGGAGCGGCTAAGGGAACTGGGGTTATTTAGCCTGGAGAAAAGGAGGCTCAGGGGAGACCTTATCGCTCTCTACAACTATCTGAAAGGAGGTTGCAGAGAGGTGGGAGTCGACCTGTTCTGTCAAGTTACAGGTGATAGAACAAGAGGAAGTGGCTTCAAGTTGTGCCAAGGGAAGTCTAGATTGGATATTAGGAAGAATTTCTTTACTGAAAGGGTCATCAGGCATTGAATGCGTTACCCAGGGCAGTGGTGGAGTTCCCATCCCTGGAGGTATTTAAGGGTCGTGTAGATATACTGCTCAGGGACATGGTTTAGTGGTGGGCTTGTCAGTGTTAGTTTAATGATTGGACTAGATCATCTTACAGGTCTTTTCCAATCTAGGGAGAAAAAAAAATATATAAACTAATACCTGACAGGAGTTATGAAAAAAGATGTTTAGGTTATTAAACAAGCAAAATTTGGGACCTTTCACATGAAGGATAATTACACTCAAGCTCCAGATCACACCAATACTGTGATGTTGTAATTGCTTTGTTTCGTACAAATTCTTTTGTCTACGTTCAGACTTTAAGTTTTGAATTTTCAACAGAAATATTTTCTCCAATTCATTTACTCCTCTCCTGCTTTATGGTGATTCTAATAAATTTTAGCATCAAAATAGTATTTTTACCTGCGGATATGGAGAAAGGCTGTGTAGCACTGCTTACGGAACTCCTGGGACTGTTCACTCTGTGTGCCTCCCATACCTTCCACCATCTCCTTATTTAGCTTCATTGGCAGAGGCAGAGGCTTAGGGTCCCGACCCAAAATATAACCAAAGTCAGTGTGAAATAGTTTACCTGTAGAAGAAGGAAAGGCAAACATAATTATTTATCAAACCTTGTTGCAAAACTTGGAAAAAAAAATAATCTTTAAGTGCAATCTCTAGAAGATGCTAAGCAACTCTCAAAAAAACCCCAAAACAATTCACTCTTTTCTGTAAGGCTTATAACCGTGTATTTTATATCTTCAGCTGCCAATTTGAAATTATGGGTTTAAAAAAGTAAAGCTGATTTCAAATTCATTAGGAGTACTAACAAACAAGAGGAGGTTTTTTTGCTTTTCTTTTTTAATCATATGGAGTATATTTACAAAGACTGAATCAATGTTGAAACCTGTCAGTAGATATTAAATGCACAGTTATATAAAAGATACTACTAATTCTTTGCGCCTTCTTTAGAATTTGTTAGCAAATTAAGATATTAATACACACATTGCATTGGTTTTAGTATCCCATTTGATTGCTGCGGTATCAAATATGTTATTTTAGTTGTACATTAAATTTACCAAAGGGAAGACTCACGATCCTAAGACAGACCTTTTGAAGCCACTAAATATAGAAGACGACTTCAAAGCTGTTTCAAAATTCGAGTTGTTTGAGTAAGGTTAAATTTCATGAACAGTTTTCAAATACATTGAAAAAACATCACTATAATTCCATATCTGAAACTGTATTTCAAATGTGCTAAAGTCTGTCTTATGCTTTTTTGTGGAGACATTCCTAAATGAAAAAGGGCATAACTTAATTCCGTTGAGCAACCCAGGGTTTGAAATAAGCACTCAGAATGAGGAAGAAAAGATCTAAGTAAACAAGAAAAGTGACATCACCAAACCCGGGAGAAGAATGAAACAGAGGTGCATGGATAGAGGGCCTTAGCCAATCGGGCTGAGGGGCGTTGTGCGTGAACAGGGGAGCTGGACCAATCATAGCGTTGTTGACTATGCATGCTTTTGCTGCGAGCCTATATATACTCTGCTAAAGTACTCAATAAAGGAGAACGATCATACTCACATTGAGACCGCATCGTTACTCCAGATCCGATCCTGCTCCGACACTTTTTCAGTACTAAAATGCAAGAGTTACATCACTTGATCACTACCGTTCCCTTCTCATCTAAAATGTTTCTACATTTACAATGTTTCTGCAGCATTAACTTCATAAAAAAAAACTTATATACTTCTCTTGCTTCAAATGCACAAGGCAACTTCCATTCCTATCAAGAGCTTGTGTGCAGCCATACTGTCTATAATATTGCTCAGGCCTTTATTGAGGAGTATTCACTGTATTCCCTTTCAATAGTACTGAACTATTACTGTGAGATAGAATAGGTGGCAAAATGAACAACTGAAACACCAGCAACTTCAAAAAATCCTACTAAAACATTAGATAATCTGAAGATTAAATATTGTATAAATATACAAACAAAAATGTTAACAGAAATCAAAATAGTACAATTCATAGTTCTTAGGAAGCCAGTTTTAGGAACATTCTTGACTCGCTTCAGTGGAAAATATTGACCGTATATAGCAAAAAAAATTTTGGAAAGTGTTCTGCAAAGAAATTTTCAGTTTGAAATGCATAATTTAAACAATGAGTTGGGGCATACCAGAGCAGCATTACAAAAAGATGGTAAGAATTCAGATATACCAAGAAACATCTATATAAAAAATTAAAAAAAATGAAATCTGTTAAGTGATTTCCTTAGGACAGAGAGAAACCATCTTCCTGAACTCTGCAGTAATGAGGAATCATGAAGTAAATTAAGTAGTACAAAAAGGTGATGTGTGTTTGAACTGTTAGGGAAGTTGTTTTGCATCCAAAGCAAAGCTACCCTGTGACATTAATAAATTTAAGTCTTATATGACTAATTTGCAGAAGAGAATGAAATGTAGATACAAGACAGAAGACCTTATAAACAAGAAGGTAGAAAATTATTAGTATGATTGTTATCTAGATAGTCACAGAAAGCACAGAACACAAGCAGTCTTGCTTCAGAATTAGGGAACTGAACAGCATTATGGGCAGAGATCTGTTTGCCAAGGGGTATTTTAACCTGCAGCATCTGTATTCATTTTAATATTTTCATAAGCTTAGGTGCTCAGCACTCTTGAAAAAAAAAAAAAAGTAACAGCCGGTATTTTCCAATTAGTCACCCTTCTTTGACCATTTCATTGAATAATAATGTTCTATCATCAGAGAAGGCTGCTTGAGATCTCTCATAAGCACTCTTCTTCAAGAAACAAATTCCACCAGTCAATTTTCTAAGGGAGATCACAAGGATGCTTAATAAGCCGGCAAAGTATTTGCCAGTTGATAAATGGCACAACCATTACATTTTGCATACCTAATTGTGCTTAACACCCTCCCCTTCCTTCAACAGTTTTTTCAAGCTGTTACAGAAGTTACTTTTAGAGCTCATTTTCACACACTAAGTTTCTGAAGTAGGCACTTTGATATATATATACGCCCCCCCCAACAATTAAGTTATAAAAAATGTTTTTAATTAAAAAGTTGGGGGGGGGGGTCTGTTTTCTGTTCACTTAGTCAAACCTGTCACCTTGAAGAGTCAGGAGACAACATTTTGAAAAAAACAATAACTCTTGTGGCAGTAATTAATTCTTTTTTTACTTTGCTCTGGAAACGGGAATAAGAGGAGATAATTAATAATTTAAATTGGTAACAAATATGCATTTAAAACATGCAAAAACATTTTAATAGCTGACTGATATACATTCATACAAATTATAGAATCATAGAATGGTTAGGTTGGAAGGGACCTTGAAGATCATCGAGTTCCAACCACCCTGCCATAGGCAGGGACACCTCCCACTAGACCAGGTTGCCCAAGGCCACGTCCAGCCTGACCTTAAACACCTCCAGGGATGGGGCCTCAACAACTTCTCTGGGCAACCTGTTCCAGTGCCTTACCACCCTCAAAGTGAAAAACTTCTTCCTAATCTTTAATCTAAACCTGCCCTCTTCCAGTTTAAAGCCATTCCCCCTCGTCCTATCACTGCATGCCCTAGTAAAAAGTCCTTCCCCAGCTCTCCTGTAGGCCCCCTTTAGGTACTGGAAGGCCGCAATAAGGTCTCCCCAGAGCCTTCTCTTCTCCAGGCTGAACAGCCCCAACTCTCTCAGCCTCTCCTCATAGGAGAGGTGCTCCATCCCTCGGATCATCCTCGTGGCTCTCCTCTGGACACGCTCCAGCAGGTCCATGTCCTTCTTATGTTGGGGGCTCCAGAGCTGGATGCAGTACTCCAGGTGGGGTCTCACGAGAGCGGAGTAGAGGGGCAGAATCACCTCCTTTGACCTGCTGGCCACACTTCTGATGCAGCCAAGGATACTGTTGGCCTGGGCTGAAATTAATTCGATATCAAGTAGTTTACTTACTCATTTGTAGGAATGAAGTATAAAAGAAAGTATAAGATGAGGCCACCCTGCATTAACATTATAGCTTCCCTAGCTCAGCAGATTTTTAGGCTGACTCAAAATGTATGTCAAAAGCTTTCATTTAAATACATTAAATATATTTAATATTTTTCAAATCTATGTATTAAACACAGACTTCATTCATTTTCATGCGTGCAGTTCCTCCAAGATCAATTAAGCCAGCATACCATATTACAGAATACAGACAGAAGGCTTCCCTTGGTGCTTGCCTGAAGCCGCTACACCAGCAAAGACCAGCCAGCCAGCTTGAGCGAGTACTACAGTTTTAGAGCATTCTGCAGAGAAACCTAACTTATGTTCTCCTTGAGGACTTAACTACAGTTGGAACAAACGATGAACAAGCCTGCTTTGGACAAGTGAAACTGGTTGTATATAATACTGAAAATTAGGTGAAGTGCATATTATTATTTATGTCAACAAATAATAAATTTACAAGTTAATCAACTTGATGATTTGAAATCTTTTAATACTAAGATAAAAGGTTACAAGTATCTCAAGTGATAATCCTAAGAAAAATTCATATCAGGATATACACACTGAACATCCCACTTTCACAATATTTATGAATGCAAACATTAGACTATCACTGAGTATAACCTCTATTACAAGAACAAGTCTAGAGAAAGTTTCTAGTACCTACTTGACAAGGTGTAGTGCCAGAAAATACTAAAAAGTAGCAGAAAGAGCAGGATAAAAATAGGAACCTGAACACTCCAGCTCTATATAAAGCAAGTGTTGTAGATTATATGAACTTCAAACAAAAAATATCACCTTGATCTACAACTGACTGTACTGAAGACAGAATTCTAAGAGGATAGAAAATATATTTAATCAGAATTTTTATTCTGTAAGAATTGACTTTCACTATGAATAACATATTGCCTCCTAACATAGCCATCATTCTAGATTCACATCTTTAAGGATGGAGGCAAAAGCTGCCAGTAACAATTTATGAATTTTTTTTTTGTCGACTTAAACATGTTTTTTCTTCAAGAACACAGTTCCTCAAAACACTACTCATTTGACATTTGTCATCCTCAGGTATGACAATACTTAAAAAACAAACCTTGTCTAGTAATCACAGCTAAAAAACAGTCTACAGGAGAATCAGCATCTTATCTGGGCAGGTGCTGAGTGAGCTTTTTTTTTTTAAACCATACAGCAATTGATAACATATTTTATCTCCAGGAGAAGCAGGAAGTTGAAAGTTCTCAGAGAAAATAAATATTCCTGTAACACAATTTTGACCATATAATGTGACCATCAGGTTACAAGCTAAGGCACATTTGTGACACTGATACAAGTATTCTTGTAATTTTTAACATTACTGATAGATGAGGATGTTTTGACTGAAGGTTCCCTATATCACTTTCCAAACAAACTTCTACAGCTGCCCTTGAAGTATAATGGTACAGCATTTAAAAATCTGAAAATCTAAATTTCTTGTTTAAGACTTCTTAAAAAAAAAAGTCACCCTATTTCTAGAATTAGAGGCATAAAACAATCATGAAAGACAGCAGAAATTATTTCACCCAGATAACATTCTCATCCTATAGTGCAAGTGTCATGGTTTAGGCCGAACTGGCCATAGGGCAAGCAACAGATACTCCCCCCTACAAAGGAGGGAAAAAGAGACTTATGAGTTTAGAAGGAACTAAACTACTTTAATGAAATATTAATAATACAATAAAAAGGGGGAAAAATTAAATATATACAAAGCCATATCAAGCTCCCAGGATGACAATCACGACACCGGCTGGCACTGGGGCAGTCCCAGGCTGGACTTGGTGATGGACGGGAACTGGATTCCGGATCTGCATTCAGGATCAGGATCAAAGGCAGACAGAGTCCTCAGATGTCAGCCACTGAAGAAAGAGGGCTGACCCTTTGATCCCTCAGCTTTTATCCTGAGCATGAGGCAGCTGGAATGGAATACTCTGTTGGTCAGTTTTGGGTCACCTGTCTGCTCCTCCCTGCAGGTGGGACCCCACTGCGCTTTTCAGCTTCCGACCCTCCAATGGGGCAAGTAACAAAGTTGTTTGGCCTTGGTTGTTATAGCAATAAGTATAAGCAAGAGCCTCTCTGCATACCATGCCTTGGCATCAACTATAAACATAGGTCTCATCACTCACAGCAAACATTGTCTGCACAATATGCTGTTAATTTCAGTAGTTAGAAGAGGCCTATCTAAAAAGTGAAGTTACTGAACAAAATTGGTCCTGTTTTACCTCAAATCAGGACAGCAAAAAAACCCATTTCTAACATCGAGGTGGAAACAATTTGTTTTTATGAAATTCAGTATCTATTACTTAATATTTAGATTATACCATATCTATTATAAGCACAGACATCTTCATGTTAGAAGATGATGCAACAATTCTATTGGAAGGAGTCCAACACAGATGTGGCTACATCTACTCAACTAAAAGGTAGAGCTGAAAGAGGTAATGAGATATATTGCCAAATAAATCCAATAAAAGTATGTGAACTCACAGCTGATACTCAGCATTCTTTACCCTATTGGAAAACTTCAATTCATTAAATAAATATCATCAACAAAGGACACATATATGGTCACACAATTTTGAAGATACTTATAGATACTTTTGAAGTACTTATACTTTTGAAGTACTTATAGATTTTGTTCTTCAAGAGAAGAATGAAGTTAACTTTTTCCAACTTAAGTCCAAGGGATTCTCAGTAGCAAGAAACAAGCCTTTGCAGTATTTAGAACATAAGAATTTCTCTTGATAGCTCAAAAAACCTCTCTGGGTATGTGACAGAGCATAAGCAGCAAATGAAAACAATTTCAGACTCAGAACGTACCGTGGATGCGTGCTGCCCTCTGCTGTACTGCTTAAATTCTTCCACTCAGCCAAACAGCCGTTGTGCTGTTACTTTTTAACATAGACAGGAAAGATGCACTTTACCCCAAATCAAAACACTAAAATATTACTACTCTGAGCATGCAAGCAGTGCTTGCTATGGAAAAATTTATACCTGTCACCTTAGACAAATGACAGAGACCTCTCAAGACAGATTTTTAAATACCCATTTGTACATTTCCAAGCAGATAAGGAAAAATATACTTGCTTTAGTTGCTTCCCCATGTGCTTAGAGCAAGACCTTTTACTCTAATCAGGGTCCAATGGTTAATTGTCAACTCTTTCATACAGAGCATGCTGATTCAAAGTAATATATGCTTCAGCCTTATCTGTAAATTAACAAACCTTCCATACAGATGTGTCTCTTTTCCCCAAATAATAGGTTTTATTTTCATGTTTCTCATTCAATAAATGTTTCACTTTATTATAAACACTTAACCACAACTCCTAACTCTTAATCACTAATGAAGGTATCCAAAGCATCAGAACTCCTATGGGAAGCTGTAGTTCAAAAGTAAGCAAGCAAAAAAACCTAAACAACAACAAAAAACTTCCAAAAATTTTCCCCTACAAGAAATGCTTTTGTTTGTTAAAACTTTGTGAAGTTCATGCAGCTACACACAAACTCATTTTTCAACTAACACACTTGAATTTCCCTCCACCCCAAAGCACTGATTGTAATAGTTGGAGTAGCTTAATTTTCAAATCTTTCATTTCCTCTAGTAGAGAAATCTTCTATTTATTTAGAATCACTAGAATTATTCACTCTACCTGGACTGTTATTAATCCATACAGATGGCAACAAAAATAACATTAAAAAAGTTAAAACAAGTTAGAGAGAATCAAAATACATATCCTCTATTTTGAACTTTCAAGATATACGGGGTTTGCTGTAAACTAAAGAATGTACTTGCTTAAAACAGTATCTTCTACTACTTTCTCTCCCTCAGCTGTGAATTTGTAATGAGCAGGACACCACAGAGTCTATTTCCTTCTTTGTTTTTAGAGAAGGCCTAAGAAAATATATATAATCTCAACTGGAACTGAGCAGTCCAGCCAGCTCAGTTAGGCTGATAATGAAACACTTGGATTTTTGCTGTACAGTGGTTTGGTTTCATCAGGAAGACAAGATTCATAGGGAATAGAAAATGCTGAAGTGAATCCTGCTCTGACAGGTGTCACATGACATTCCCACTTCTGGGACGTATCACGTCAATTTATTCAAAAAACATTCAGACCTGGAAAGCACAGAGAATCATGTTGTTTTAAAGAAAGTCAAATCTGAGACAAGAATTTGCATGGACATCTCAGTGAAGCCATCAACATTATACCTAATTCCATATGACTACTGATAATACTTGTCTAAAAGTCTACTGTATTTGGAATAGCATACACAACAGAATTATTAGACAACTATTAAAATACAACTGCCATCCAATTAGTAGATCTTGAATTTGCTGTCTGATAGCACGTTAAAAAAGCCACTAAACATTAATGCAACCATTTAATGAAAAATTAAATTTCATTTAATGAAAAACTAAATGGTTTGATAAAGAACAATTAGGATACTTGGGGTTGGAGTCACTTTACAACTAGCTTTTAATGCATCCTTTTTTTCAGCTTTGGACCAAGAGTTCTGAAAAAAACCTGCAATTATTTTAGCCACGTTTAAGATAACAGTGAAATGTTCCTTGGTCTTAGGTAAAGGCAGTCAAATGTTACTGTATATCGTGTCCATAATACTTTCAATAAAAAAGTAGCATCACTCAAGAAAATCACAGTATCGTCAGGGTTGGAAGGGACCTCTGGAGATCATCTAAGTCCAACCCCCCTGCCACAGCAGGGACACCTACAGCACATTGCACAGGACGGCGTCCAGGCAGGTTTTGAATGTCTCCAGTGTGGGAGACTCCACAACCTCTCTGGGCAGCCTGTTCCAGTGCTCTGCCACCCTCAAAGGAAAGAAGTTCCTCCTTATGTTAAGATGGAACTTCCTGTGCTCAAGTTTGTGCCCGTTACCTCTAGTCCTATCACTGGGCACCACTGAAAAAAGACTCTTCTCATCTACCTGGCACCCTCCCTTTAAGTATTTATAAGTATTGATAAGATCCCCCCTGAGTCTTATTTTCTCTAGACTAAAAAGACCCAAGTCCCTGAGCCTTTCCTCATAAGAAAGATGTTCCAATCCCCTAATCATATTTGTAGCCCTTAAAAATGCTTGTGTTTAACAAAAAACAACTTACAGGTCCAGCTTTCAGTGTAAAAAATGTGTCAGTAGAACACAGGACTGTAAAATAAGCCAACTGAAAACTATACAAAACCCCAAGTGTTTATAAAGAAGTCTGTGTTTAGGTGAAGTTAGACTTCCATTATCTACAGATGTATAAATGGCTCTTAAACTGACATCAAAACCACATATACACATTATATCTTGCTTCTAATGTGTAGAGTTGCTTCTAATGTGAGAGTAATTAATCTACTTGCTTCCTTCACTGCTGTGGCGGGGGGTTGGACTAGATGATCTCCAGAGGTCCCTTCCAACCCTGACCATTCTGTGATTCTGTGTAACTGCCACCTCACACTACTAATGGTTTAAATCTAAACTTTGATTCACTGGATCAACTATTACCTTAGATGAGACAATATAACTTAAAATATAACTTAAAATATAACTTAACTTTAAAAATATATTCTCATCTACAATACTCAGTGGGGTTATACTCAAAATGGAAATGGAGCAAAGCAGTACCAACACACTAGAAATTAAACTATTGCTGTTACAAAATTATACTGCTAAAAAGAATTACCTGTTTTTGTTAGCAAAAGATTATCCAGATATCTATCTCCAACTCCAAGGATGTAGGTAATTACACAGTAACTAGCTGTAACAAGTTGTAAATATCAATACAAGTACCTTTCCTGAAGAGCAACAAGCATATGACATGATCTTTATCATTAATATCATATTATCATATCATCAATATAACATTAACAATAGCATATGACATTATCTTAGTTGTTCAAAAGTAATAAATATACCACAGAGACTGGGGGCAGGGGTGGTGCTGGTGAAGAATAATCAGGATTATCAGCACTATGAAGAATATTTGAAGGAATAAATTAAAAAAACTGAAGTTTATTCAATACTGCCTAGATTTTAATTTCTTACTACACAATTATATGCTTGATATGAGGTGATTCTGCCCCTCTACTCCGCTCTCGTGAGACCCCACCTGGAGTACTGCATCCAGCTGTGGAGTCCCCAACATAAGAAGGACATGGACCTGCTGGAGCGCGTCCAGAGGAGAGCCACGAGGATGATCCGAGGGATGGAGCACCTCTCCTATGAGGAGAGGCTGAGAGAGTTGGGGCTGTTCAGCCTGGAGAAGAGAAGGCTCTGGGGAGACCTTATTGCGGCCTTCCAGTACCTAAAGGGGGCCTACAGGAGAGCTGGGGAAGGACTTTTTACTAGGGCATGTAGTGATAGGACGAGGGGGAATGGCTTTAAGCTGGAAGAGGGCAGGTTTAGATTAAACATTAGGAAGAAGTTTTTCACTTGAAGGGTAGTAAGGCACTGGAACAGGTTGCCCAGAGAGGTTGTTGAAGCTCCGTCCCTGGAGGTGTTCAAGGCCAGGCTGGACGAGGCCTTGGGCAACCTGGTCTAGTGGGAGGTGTCCCTGCCTATGGCAGGGGGGTTGGAACTCGATGATCTTCAAGGTCCCTTCCAACCTAAACCATTCTATGATTCTATGATTAACACTAAAAGCCTAAATTCATTCAATATTGGGTTTAAGATACTTCAAAGGAAGAGGAAGTATTTTGAGCAAAATGAATGTACACATTTTGAACTTAAGATATTCTAAGACAACTGTAAACAAGCATTAGATATTGATATGAATCTGAATGTATATGTCTGCAGTACTGACAAGCTAAGCAGTAAGCCAGGCAGTGATAAATAAATTGGAACTAATGCAAACTGTTTTAATTCTTACTTTCACCCACTAACCAGAACAGTTTGAAGCAGTTCTAAAGACTACACCATCAGAAAGAGAAAGGGAAAGGAGAAGATACTGTGGAGCAACAACTGAATTACTTTTTTTTTTTTGTCATAGAATGAAGGTGCTTTTAATTTAATGGACAACAAATGTGACATTTTAACATTTCCATCAGTTTACTGAACAAGAACTACACTACCACTTCTTGTCATTCAAACAGAACAAGAAATTGACTGTAACCTCACCCTAAAAATCCCTGATGTTCTAAAAACAAATTAAAATTTTCTTCTTCAAATACAGATGATTTATTATTGTATAAATGCTTTACATCTCCCTGAATTATAAAGACCCCAACTCATGATGCAGAAGGGGCAGAGTTAAGATTATTGCTAGAAAGCAAAGAGTATTTAACTTCTAGTCTTCTATAAGGAGAACAACAAGAGGGCTGAGGAGGAATTGTGTATGAAATGCCAGGCTCAAAACTATTATTTTCATGAGGATTCTGACAGCAAGTACATGCATAGTTCCCTACCTGCAGTCATCTAAACTGATATGCCTTAAAACTTCATCTACCCTGTCCTTTATACTTCAGATATGAAGTTATCAATTGTAGGAGTGTAACTTACCACAGCTCTTAACATATGTGTCCATTACCTCTGCACTTATTCCATGAGGGTCAGTCTCACTAGGTGCATGTTTTCTGAAAAAGTTCTGGAGGGAAATTCATCACCACATTTAGTTATTCTACATGATCTGAAATAGGAGCTTTAGAACTGGTAGAAAAAAAGACTTAAATCAAGACCATAAATGGCTGTTATTACAATCTGTTAAACTAACAATCACTCCCCAAAACCCTAGTAAGATCTAATTTCATTTAATATTGCTTTATTTATTTTCTGTCTGAATCACCACATTCTTATACTTGACAGAAACAGATCTGAAGTTCAAATTGAAAAGCAGTTTTCTTTATACAGCTTCAGAAAATTAACAATGCATTGAAAAGTCACTAATTAATAACTATGAGTGCAAAGTGCTTCCACAGGAAACTGTTTAGGCCAGATCAACAAAAACTAAAACAGGACTAAATCCAGATTAGTAACTACATTTGGGGGACACACTCTTACAAGGTTTATGATCATTATATGTCTCCATATTCCTCAATACAACCAACCGCTACTGAGTTTAAAAGGAAAAAAATATAAGTCATCAAATGGAAATGTCACATTTCCTGTCAGATGTGGACAGGGCCAAAACAGTCCTTCCCACCACTCAGAAGAAAATTGTTTTGTTTTGGTTTTCCCCTTGATTGAGACAAAAAGATAAGTAAATTAACCCTAAGCACAAGTGTCTTCCAGTAAGCAAACACAAAGCTAAGCAAGCACTGTAAGAGGAGCTTTGTAGGCATCTGGATGACATATAAAAGTGACTAAAATCTGTAGGATACCACAACCTTTACAGAATGGAAAGTTCAAAGAACTTATGCAACTTGATGCTGGTCATTTGTCTCATTAATGGTAAGCATTTTTTATAAATTATAAGCATTTGATATGCTTATTTGTTAAGCAAATTATAATGACAAATGATAAGCATTTTTCAATCTCCGTATTTTAACAGTTTATAGTAGCTGGGAGCTATTTGCTTTGACTCCCAGTTACTGAGATACAAACAAATGCAAACTTCAGTATCGATTACAAAAAAGGGAAAAAGAGTACTGTGACAAATTGAATCCAACAAACATGCTGTGTTTTCATTAAAAAAAAAAAATTATTAGCTATATATCTCATATGGCAACTTGTTATGTTTTTATCTAACTATATTTATCTCAACCAGCTGAGCTGTGTTACCTAGCTTGTGTGCTGTGCTTGAAACTGGTGTGAATTTTGTGTGCTGCTATCCAATTATGCATCCCTACTCAATTCCATGACAGTTACAGAAACTTTGGTTAAAAAAAAAAAAAAATAAAAAAATAAATCCACACAGAATCTATACATCCACTAGGGCAGGGAAACAGACTTCAGAAATTGTATGTACAAGCTATTTAGTTGTTCCATCAAAAAAAAAAAAATCATTAAAATGTATTTTGATAAGATATCAAGCCAAAAGTACTGAGTGAACAACAGAAACACTTTAAAACAAAACAATACAGAAAAGTGTCATGCACCTACCATTTGTCATTACAGTAAAGCCAGAATTTTGTCGGAGTGGGATGGGAACCGGAGTAACGACGCGATCTCAATGTGAGTATGATCGTTCTCGTTTATTGCGTATTTTAGCAGAGTATATATAGGCTCGCAGCAAAGCATGCATAGTCAACAATGCTATGATTGGTCCAGCTCCCCTGTTCACGTACAACGCCCCCCAACCCGATTGGCTAAGACCCTCTGTTCACGCGCCTCTGTTTAACTTTTCTCCCGGGCAGGGTGATGTCACCTTTCTTGTTTACTTAGATCTTTTCTCCCTCACTCTGGGTGCTTAGTTCAAACCCTGGGTTGCTCAACGGAACCAAACCATGCCTTTTTTAATTTAAGAATCTCTCCACAATTCCCCCTTCTTCTTTTTGAGCAACCCAGGCTTGGTGCACAATTTTCATGAGCAGGCGCTGTAGAAAAGAGAAGATACATAATACAACTGAGATTATAACAACTACAATGAGCAATATAAGCAAGCTAGTTTTCTCAATCATGGCTATCCAACTTTTGATTCCCCAACCTGATAGTATTTGATTCAGCCATCCCCGTTCATCATCTTTATGCAGCTTTTGTATTCCTTGATACAATTCTCTGATGCTTTGGTGCACTGATTTGGAGTGGTCTGAGAGGTTCACACAACACATCCCGTCAAAAGTCTTCACACCCATGACATGTGCTAATAACAAAAATCTGTGGCAGCCCTATTCTGGAGTGTAGCGTGTCTAACAGAATCTACGTCTAACAATAATCCACTCAATGCCAATGCAGTAGCGTTAGATTGTTTAGCAAGCCAATATCCTAATTTATTAAGCGTGTTTAAAGCGCGTGCTGCTGCTACTCCTGGTGCAAAAAAACCAAGGCAAAAATTGTTTGTGTAGTACACACAGCTATCTATCGTGAGTGATCCTAAAAGTTCTAGCTCTTGCGGCTCAGCATGGAGGGGTGGCAGATATGCAGCCCATCCATCCCGGCTATCAGCAAGAGTTGCAGAGCCATTACCTAGGAATTGTGTTTGTAAGTTGGAAGGCCATTGGTCAGACAGAAGACCGACTAGACAGGTGGAAAATGGATTCTCGGGTGATGCTGTGGATAGGCAGATGGAATCTTGACCGGTCATATTTGCCAAGGTCACCCAGACATTCCTTTGAAACTGCAGGGGTGATCAAGCCCTGCTGTTTCTGCATCCAAAAGAAGGACGCAACTACTTATTAGCAAGCTCTTAAGATTCTTTGGGACCATTTAGTTGCGCTGTCTCTTGGTCATGGTCTATCCATCGTCCTTCCAATGCTGGTTTTATCGCTCTGCTTGGGACCCACACTGGACCTGTTCCTGTAGAAACACACATGTACCCTCGACCATTAAAAATGACTGGCACTGGTCCCACCCATGCTCTGATGGTCGGGTCTTTATAATGTACCATAAATTTAGGCAGGGTAGTGGTACTATTCAGCTTAATGTTTTGATGGTGTATCACTACTGGCGGTTCCTCTTGATCGCCCATAAGACACAAGTAATTTAGCGTAAACAATACTCTGTGTAATCGCTGTTGTGCATCTGTGTCTTCACCCTTTTGCTTATTTAGATAATCTTTTAGCACTTGATGGGTTCGCTCAACCAAGCCTTGCCCGGTTGGTGAGTGGGGTATTCCTGTTGCGTGTTTAATTCCCCATCTCAATAGAAAAGCTCTCACCTTTTGACTAATATATGTAGGTCATGCTTGTGTAATAGAGCGTGCTTCATTTTTGGTTAATCCAAATTGTCTTTTTAAGCCTTTAGCATTTTGATGGAAGTTGTCATGACTTTGTCTGGCTTGTTGAAATTTGTCAATTGGAGGTAAATGTCACACTGTACTGACTAGGTTATCGACAATTTGATTACCTAAACCTAAATCCAACTGATGGCTGCGAATATGGATGATACAACAAGACGCAGTTCGTTGACCCAGAGTGGACCTCAGCTGGATAAATAATTTTCCCAACCTTGGGTTGGTTGTTTCCCTAAGGAGGGCATCTTCTAGTCGCGGCACTACCCCAGCCACATACAGGGAGTCTGTTACTACATTTAAGGGGGCTGTTAGCCAGTTGGTTAGTGCCCAGACTACTGCAGTAAGTTCCAATGTTTGAAGGGAGTCTTGTGGCTGCCCCTCCAGTATGTGCTGGCACCATCGTCCTTTATCCTGCCAGACACACACCGCACGGCAAAGCCGGTTTCCAGTGTCTGTATACACTGTGAGACCATCAGCCAGTGGTTCTCGCCTGACTTTTGTTTTTGTCATCCACTGATTTCATTCTAATACTTGCCACATTTTCCCTTTTGGTTGTTGCGAATGTATACGACCATTATAGCCTATTAATGCTTCTTGGATGGGAGTTGAGTTACACAACCACCATTCTAAATCGGCATCATTCACTGGAATACTGACATCATCAGGTTCCGTTCCACTAATCTCTATGATTCTTGTTCTGCCCTTCCTGATTAACTCCCCTACTGCCTCCGGTCTTGTTTGAATGCTAGACTTGGGTTGTACTCTTAAAAAGACCCATTCTAAAATCTTAAACATGTCTCCTGATGATTTGTCAGTGGCACAGGTGGGGTGGGGGAGAATTTCCCCCTTTCCTGTTTGCCACTGACAAATAACTGCATACGGCAATTCAACAGTATTACAAATTAACAGAGAAATAGGCAATCCAAGAGCAGTTGCACACCCATTGAATGTCTCCTAGTAAAGTCTGTACGTCTGTCAATGTCCTCAATTGAGTCGTTAAGTCTGTCTTTTGCGGGCGAATTTTCGCGTCTAAAATAGACCATCATCAAGACGTTGCAGCACTGTTCGTAACACTTTATCTGTATTCTCGTGTGATTGATCCTGGCAGTCGTCAACAGGTGGTGTTGAAGGATCAGATGAGTCAGTGGAGGGGGGGGCAGAGGAGGAGCCGAAGGCATAGGTCGACAGGTTTCTCCTCCTGGCTGCAATGGCGACTGCGGCCACACCCCCTCTAGGGTATCATGAGGCGCCACTTCCGCCTTTTTCACGCTTTGCATCTCGGGAACGGCGACTTCCGCCCTTTGTGTTGGCAGAGCAGGGTCGGCGCCCGCGTGGACCTCGGCAACAGTTTACACGTAGTCCCAGTCATCCCTTTCACCGCCGGCTGCCTGAGAAACCGTGCCCATGCACCAGGTTTCGTTTCTGTGCGCTTATATCCTGCTCTAGTCGGTTCTGGACCCAGCATTTGAGCAGTGGCACAGGCTACTTCTCTCTCCGCTTTCATGGCCTTTAAGGTCTCTAATACCCTGCGCCACAACTCACGAACAGCCTTTATCTCCTTCTCCTCTTTCTCGTTCCCGGTTATTGTTTTTTCCCACATTGTATCACTGAAAGATCGCCATTCCATGGGGGAAAACAACATATGCGTATCTTTAAAATGCCCCCACCGTTGTCCCAACTTAATCAGCTTAATCAGCTGTTTCGGCGCTGTCTCAATCCCTCTCTTAGAGAGGATACTTGCGAGCATCGTCGCTGTTGCTTCAAGCTCCATGATAGCAACTTCACCTTTTTAAACCTGGAAGGCGAGAGGCCACCTCGAACCGTGTCTGCCGTAGTCTATGCTCCCGAGCAGCACTCCTTCCAGCCGTGTTTCCCACTCCCGTCCTCTCGCTGCTTACCGCAGTCTCGGAGACCTCAGTCCTGCTGAAGGGTTACGGTTGACATCCTCTGCTACCAGATGTCGGAGTGGGATCGGATCCGGAGTAACGACGCGATCTCAGTGTGAGTATGATCGTTCTCGTTTATTGCATAATTTAGCAGAGTATACATAGGCTCACAGCAAAGCATGCATAGTCAACAACGCTATGATTGGTCCAGCTCCCCTGTTCACGTACAACGCCCCCCAACCCGATTGGCTAAGATCCTCTGTTCACGCGCCTCTGTTTAACCCTTCTCCCGGGTATGGTGATGTCACCTTTCTTGTTTACTTAGATCTTTTCTCCCTCACTCTGGGTGCTTAGTTCAAACCCTGGGTTGCTCAACAGAACCAAACCATGCCTTTTTAAATTTAAGAATCTCTCCACAGAATTTCAGTATCACCACTAAATTACACTTCAATTATTTAAATGGTCTTACTTCTAGGACATGATATACTCATGTGGTGACTTAAGTATATTTTTTAAAAGCAAAACAACTGCTGTAAATACCTTTATGTTTCAAGCTGTAATTTGTCTCCTACAACAGATACAAAAATCAGTTGAGAGACTAAAGAGAGACTTCTGCATGAGATCTAAGCCTGCAATTTATATTGCTTGATCAGAAGATGACTTAGAAATCCTCCATCACGTATCTGTATACTTTCCTCAGTAGCAAGAACTTCTGCAACTGGTATTGACTGAATAAACTGCATGAAGCCTGTGACAGAAAACAACAAAGTCTCCAGTGCATAGAACTTTCAAGCTACTCTATAATGCATGTTTATTAAAGGGCAACATTAATACACACTTTCATTCAACTGCTTCTCACTGGCAAAAAAATCATGTTTTGTCCCAATTTTCTGCCTTCAGCAGTTTTAAAACAACTTGTCGTTAACACCAAATTAGCTTGCAAAAGGTCTGTTGTTCCAAATTCTCATGAGAAGAGAAAGATACATCTATGGCTTTCTAAATATTTATTCAGAATGTATCTAAAAGCAGAGCCAAGTTTAATTTTGTCTTTTTTCTTTCCCCTCCATTTCATGCAAAGATCTATAAATACCAAATTCTTTGTCTGAGATCACACAGCAAGCCAGCAGCAAAGATAACACTACTAATTGCCACATACCCCAAAATCCAGACCGGGCTTCTTTTATGAAGATACTTGAGTCACCTATGGAATACTATGGTCACTCAGGTTGTTTACTTCCATGACTTATATTACAACAAGATTTTCTTAAACATTTGAGCTCCTTTTTAGAATGCTGTACTAAGCAAAACATCTCATGAAAATAGTGTGTCACAACAGTCTACGAACAGGAGAAGATTCTTCCCAATACTGTATTTTTAGAAAATAAAAGTATTCATACCATGTTTTGTACTAGTTGCCAGCACTTTATAGGGTGTTAGGTTCAAATCCAGATTCTCTTTTCTTAACAGCTAGGAAAAAAATAACACACAAAAAAGCAAAGATAAATGCAATAGAAAGGCAGCTTCTATGTATATATGAACAGTTTAAAAGTCTTTAACAAAGGGTATATTAAAATACCCAATTTATTAAATTTTTTACTCTTCCAAAGAATCAAGGTTTCACTCTTAAAATCCAGTGAAATAAAAATTCTGTATTTGCAGTAATCTCAATAAGGAAGCAGATATTCCATCTAGTCTGAGTATAGTCAAGCAAGAAGTGCCAGATATAATAGTCAGAATTTATTTCTAAATTTCCTGAAGTAGCAGCAGGATGATTTGTTTTCTATACCAGTATCAAATGGTAGTTTTGTTTCAGAAACTAGATTCAAGTCCTTAGCTCTGATCCTTTAAATCCCTGAACTCAAGGAGATCCCCTACCACCAACGAGCCAAATTGCCAATAGCTTGCATAAATCTGATTTTGGGGCTTCCTCTACATTCCTACATCTGTAGTTACCAGAAATACAATACCAGTCAATTTTCTACTACTTTACACTTGTTGTCCTACATAAAGGTTGAATACATAAAAGTCTCTAGTCTTTTCCCCTGCTGAATATAACAGGCATAAATACAGAGACACAGCAAGGTAGCCCGTTACTGTTAGGAATACTTCTAGTAGTTAATTGCTGCTAGCTAAATTTTAATCCAAAAATCAAAGCCATGTGTTCCTTAGTTTTACAGGCAATTATAAAAGATCATTTGACAGAATGCTATCAATGTATTGCACAAGCAAAAAATACATTCTTATGAATTGAAAACCCCCTCCTCCTCTTTTAGTGATTACACCTTTATTACTGATACATAGAACATTCACATTTCATTAAAATGATGCAACGCTTAAGTGTTTCATTTTTCTGCACAAATATACCCCACAGATTTAAAGAAAGAAGGTGACAAGAATTATTACACTGAAAAATCCATGTTTAAAATCACTGATATGTGTCAGAGGAAAAGAAAATACATGAGTAGAAATCCCTTTGGTGTTCCTGCTTCCTCCCCATACCCATATGTCAAGTTCACTTAAAATATTTTAACTAAGAAGGACAAAGCTTCTTAAAATGCACCTATGATAGAAATCCTTTTCCTCAAGATGCAACAGAAGGCAAAGTTCTGCTAAACACACACCTTATAAAAGTTTTGTTGCGCTTGGAACAAATGAAATCTTGCTGCTAATCAAATTTCGATATCTATCGTGGCATAATTCTCACACTACAGTAACCTCTGCTCCCTTCCCATGTCCCCCACAACTTGTCACTGTTATATCAGCAACTATTCAATTATTCTCATATCTCCCTTTTGCCAAAATATCCCAAGATTTTTCTCAAGGGCCTCTAACGTTTTTTCATCTACAAACTTTCAGAACCCTTTGTAACTTTGACCCATCTAAACCTCTCCAAAGTTTGTTTAGTTAGCTAAAATTATTACAGGACAGACGGACATCTGGTTCTAAATCTCAGTCCTAAGAATTTTTGGTGAAGAGCTAACATTCCTATTGTCAAATTCTAGCCAGAGATAAGTTTTCCAATCCCTTCGTTACCTTTTTCTTACGATTCCCACTTTCACACTGCACTGCTTTCATTACGTGAACCAGCTGATCTACAAACGTCTGCTGGGCTGCCAAAAATGAACGCATAACTGACAGACTTATCACCTTAAGTGCATTAAAAGAAACAGAATTAGTTCTTTGTTCTGTAATTATTTTACCTAGAAAATATTATTTTATTCTTAGACCTTTGGGCTTTTAAGAGGTAAGCGAATAATGATCAATTTCCTGTGAATTCAAAAGGTAGTTTTTGTAAAACACAATCAGAATCACTGTAGCTGGCAATCAATTATCTGACCTACCAGTGCACTTCAATTTGCATCAACAATTTCAGTGGTGAACAGCCATGCATGACAAACCTATTCACACAGCCAAAGTAGGTTAGTAAGGATAAGCACATGGAATATTCTTACAAAGTGTAAGAGTCAGAACTGTCATTTAAAGGATGACTATCCCAAACCACTAAGTATTTCCTTATACAGAGGCATTACCTGCACAAAGCCTGACTAAATCTTCTCATTGCATTTAAGTACATTTCGTGAATCTTTGGGTCCCTCTGCTGAGTGTCTTGGTCTTCACATTCCACTATTACATACCTGCAGCATAAAAACAACACAAGTTATGCTGCACTCTGGTGCTATACAATTTGAGTGAAATACAGCAGCCCTGTATTATAGGCCTGGAACTAAAAATAAAGTCGATCTTTGAATGAGATATCAACCAACAGGCAAACTCGTCAAAGTTACATAGTCAAATTCCCACTTGGATCAGGAGAGTCTATCAAAGTTTTTGAGGTCTTTCACTTACAGTGAAGTGGCATCACTCAAACAGGACAAGTCAGAAGTCCAAATCATATGAACACTGCAACCAAGCAGTACACGTGGGAGGAGTGGGCATTCCACTGTGCTACTACCCTCTCCATAATGCAGTGGCTGCAAACTTGCTATTCAAGTATACCTGCAAAAAGAAGAATCATCTCACCCTACATGTCCCCCGTTGTACCATTAGCAATGATGGAAGAGACAGTATTGGTCTTGAAGCAGCTCTGCAAAGTCTACATTCCAAAATAAGTTTTCATTTCTAAAATTATGAATCGAGTACAAGATTTAAACAGAACAATTTGGAATAGCTATACTGAAAATTTGTTCTGTTAAGCAGTTGTTTGGAAAGCTTTTTGCTTATTTCTATTCACAGCACTGACAAGCACAAAGTAGCTATGCATGGAAGGTCTTCTGTTGACCAATGTATCTCCTAGTATTACTCAGTAAAAACATATAACCTCGCTATTAAAAAAAGGAAGAAATTAGCAAGTCAGTCAATTTTCAAACACTGCATTTGAATTCAAAACTGACTCCACACATTCAAAACACACACAGTTGGACTTCAAGCTGACAGCTAGAATTACCCCTTCCTTATGCATAATCTCTTTGCAACTGAATTATTATGGGACAAGATTAGAGGACTGTCATTTGCAGCTGATCAGATTTGACTAGTCTTATTTATAAATACACAACATATTATATACATTAAAATAAGATATAGATAACTTATTCCACGAATATTATCTCAATTAAATCTATAACTAAAGATTATTCTAGGACTTCGCTAATACATTGTTCTATACTGTTCCCTCACTAAAATGACAAAATTAGATTGCAGTAATATGTGAATTAAAAAAATCCCATCTTTACAAAGTCTGTGCAGCAAAACTTCGATTCATTACTTCCTGTTTTCCTTGAAACATGCCATTTTTATCTGCATTTGTTAAAAAGCCCTGGACAGTTTCTCAAAGCTTTCTTGAAACAAGGAATAAGAGTAATGCTTCATACTTGGACAGGTGTCACATGCATCCGAAGAGGAGACAGAAAAAAACAGTAGCACTAACTTCTGTAGCCACTGTTAAAGTATAAGGATAGGATAGCTTTACAGTGACAAGTGACCAAGCAGGAAGTTTGATTTTCAAGGGTTGTTGTACTTTTTCCACTGATTATTTTAGGTGCATGCTGTGTCTGGATAGTTGAAATGAGCAACTGATCGGCAGCCAAGAGGATTTATGGCTATGTCAGCTCAAACAGTGGCTGCAACATTTGTATTCTGTCACTGAGAAATTGAGATGTCTAGAAAGAAAACAAAGAATAGATTGACTGAGGTTTTTTGCTTGGTGGGGGGTTTTTTGTTTGTTTTGGTTTGGGGTTTTTTTTGAGGTTTTTTTTTTGTTTGGTTGGGTTTTTTTGTTTTTTTTTTTTTTTTAAGTCATAAGACAAAAGCTTCAGAGTTCTGGATGTTTGAACTTTCTGTAGACTGAAAGTCTGAGATGTTGCCAAAATATAAGTGCACAGGTTCTATCAACATGATAGAAATAAGCTAACCTACTAACACTTACCTTAAATTAAGAATATTTCATTTGGTAAAGCATTTGGCTTATACCCACATTAATCAGGCCTGCAAATTGTTTTAATTGTTTAAATTTAATAGCCCTTTTTTCTGAAACCAAACATTATATTTGACCACTGCAATATAAGCATGCACACTAAGGAACTGTAGTTAAGTCATGCACTTACATATTTTAAATTCAAGCTACTGAAAAAGTGATGAAATAAAACTTAAGATGACATTTACAAATGGAATCACTCTAAAGGTAGGTTAGGATTCTTATAAGAATTTTATAAGAACAGTTTGGTAGGTTTATGTCACGTATCACACTGTTCCTAATTCACAGCTTATCTGTAGTTAATATTCATAGAACATTAACATATGATAATATGTATTAGTATTTTTAATTATTATATACATCTACAAAGGATAGAAATAAGAATCATTTAAGTTTAGCCATGTAAAAAGCATCTATGCCCTTTATTTTAAAATATGTCTGTATATACAAGTAAATAGCTGTGTTGTGCATATGTATATATACACATTAATATATACACATATACACACACTTTCACAGAGTACAGCTTTCTTCATGTCAGCTTTCTTCAAATGAGATAATTTTATCTGCAAATGCTTACTCAGAAGGCATGCAGATGACTAGTTTAGGCATCTAATTTAATTTTTAAGCCACTGAAGTGAGACAAGATACTCAGAAGAGTAATCTTACCTCTTCACTATCTAGATGAACTATTCACAACTCCCCCTTAAGAAAGCATGCATCCACAATGACATTTTGGTTGTGCTCATAACGCACTCCTCTCACTGAGGAGACCAGCTCCAGTGCAGGTAGGTCCACACTGGGGAAAGGGATCGGAGGCGGAAAAAAAGGGATCGGAGGCGAAAAGGGCTGGCAAGGGGCTCTCTTTGGGGGCTTGAGAAGCCAGAGAATATGTATATTCATTTGAGAGATATGCTTTTGCTCATGTGTATGTATTGATTTGGGATACCTTACAGTAAGTTAGTGTGAATCTTGTCATCTTCAAATCTGTAATTAAGTTGCTGTTCAATTATTCTGTTAAATGACTGTAAATCTTTGAATCAGTTAATGATTAAGTGCTGCTAAAACTCAACCTCTTTATTTACCTCAAATCATTAATAAATTTTAAAGCGCTGCTAAATTAGAACCATGTCAAATATTTCCATCCCTGACAAGGTGAGGGAGAGAAATTGTTTTTAGGAACAAGGATGGAAACAAGGGCAGGTAGCCTGGGACGTATACAGAAAAATTGTCCGAGCAGCCTGGGATCAGGTTAGGAAAGCTAAAGCCCAGACAGAGGTAAATCTGGCCAGGGGCATCAGGGGCAACAAGAAAGCCTTCTATAGGTATATCAGTGACAAAAGGAAGACTAGGGAAAATGTGGGCCCCCTCTGGAAGGAAATGGAAGAGATGGTCACCTGGGACATGGAGAAGGCTGAGATACTCAATGATTTCTTTGCCTCAGTCTTCACTGGGAAGGGCTCTAACCACACCACCCAAGTTGCAGAAAGAAAAGGCAAGGACTGGGAGAATGAGGTACTGCCCACTGTAGGAGACAACCAGGTTCGAGACCAGCTAAGGAACCTGAAGGTGCACAAGTCCATGGGACCTGATGAAATTCATCCGCAGGTCTTGAGGGAACTGGCAGATGAAGTTGCCAAGCCACTATCCATCATATGTGAGAAGTCATGGCAGTCCGGTGAAGTTCCTGCCGACTGGAAAAGGGGAAACATAACCCCCATTTTTAAAAAGGAAAAAAAGACGACCCGGGGAACTACAGGCCAGTCAGTCTCACCTCTGTGCCTGGCAAGATCAAGGAGCAGATCCTCCTGGAAACTCTGCTAAGGCACATGGAAAATAAGGAGGTGGTTGGTGACAGCCAACATGGCTTCACTAAGGGCAAATCGTGCCTGACAAATTTGGTGGCCTTCTACGACAGCATTACAGCGTTGGTGGATAAGGGGAGAGCAACAGATGTCACCTACCTGGACTTGTGCAAAGCATTTGACACTGTTCCGCACGACATCCTGGTCTCTAAACTGGAGAGACGTATTTGACCAATGGACCACTCAGCGGATAAAGAACTGCCTGGATGGTCACACTCAAAGAGTTGCGGTCAAAAGCTCCATGTCCAAGTGGCAAGCAGTGATGAGTGGTGTTCCTCAGGGGTCGGTACTGGGACCCGTGCTGTTCAACATCTTTGTTGGTGACATGGATGTTGGGATTGAGTGCACCCTCAGCAAGTTTGCTGATGACACCAAGCTGTGTGGAGCAGTCGACCTGCTGGAAGGGAGGGATGCCATCCGGAGGGACCTGGACAGACAAGATCCAAAGGAAACAATTACAAATCTGATTTACAACAACCTACCTCATTGATCATTTCTATTTTTCTAAAGGTCAGTCTGTCCAGCCAGTCCACTTTCACCATGTGACCTTGCCGATGAGACTTGGTGAGTTGCATGAAAAGACACAATAACTTTTAAATTGCTCAGAGCAAAAAAAAAGAATATCAAAGTTATAATTTAACAGAGACACTACCATGAAATCAGGGGAAAAAATAAAGGAATATAAATATAAATATAAAGGAAAAAATACAGGCTGCCCAGAGAGGTTGTGGAGTCTCCCACACTGGAGACATTCAAAACCCGCCTGGATGCCATCCTGTGCAACGTGCTGTAAGTGTCCCTGCTGTGGCAGGGGGGTTGGACTTAGATGATCTCCAGAGGTCCCTTCCAACCCTGATGATACTGTGATACTGTGAACTGGAAAAAAAATGCTTGTACAGTACACACACAGTAGATTCTTGTAAACAGCTAAGCCATGCCATAAAAATAATTCTACTATCTAAAGCACCAATCATGGCCAAGACCAAAATCTCATTCCAATTTGCATTTTTATCACATTAAAAACAGGAACCTATTTTTAAAGCAAAGTCACATAAAAAGATATTTCATTTTTGGGGTTACTAAGTGTCATATAGTAAAACTTACCAAGCCAAACAAAAAGAAAATATTTCAAAAACTGTCCAAATCGAATAATTCTGCCCTTGTTAGCCTTACTTAAATAGTTGCTGTTAAAATAGCAAGGAAGTTGAGCTGTTTAAAGGACTACCTAACAGTAGAAGAGTGGAAGAAGAGATATGAGCCATACTACCTATAGTTTCAGATGCACTAGCACACAACAGTTTATGAAAAATTCAGCAGAAGACCCCAGAATGTAGAGCCATGGCTTTTTCATCAGCAGCAATTTTATAAGAAACATTCATGTGTTTTGTAAGAGCATAACTACATGGCACCTCAACATGAAATGAGAGGCTCGCCATCGTGTCAATTATTTAAGGTAAAAGGATGCAACTCCTCCAGCATCCAGTCATTGCTTTTATACAAATTCCCTACAATAATAAATACCACAAACTCAGAAGCATGGAGAAAAGATCCTTCAGTAAGCTCTTCTCAAAAGTTACTTATTACCTGGAGGACTCTAGTTTGGCCTCTGGTATCAGACATCAATCATTAGCATGACACTTATAAATGATAAGTCTGTCCAATAGACAAACAGAAAAAACCAAACTAGGAATAACAAAGTCTACACAAACTCATCTTGTACTTAGTTAGTCCTACTCCTCTTACCTATATTTAAATATACCCTCACATACAGTAGCATCAGGAGGCATTCAGCAACTGATGAGTAAGTCATAGAAAAACTGAAGCTGTTTGTATTCAAAACGATGGCTATTTAGGAATGATAAATCACAAGAACCTCATCTGCTCTGTAAACAGCTGTGCAAATGAAAGCTCTCAGACACACTACCCAGAAACCCTATTCACTTCACTAGCAATTGATGGTAAAACATTTTTAAAAATGAACACAACAAAATATCAGTGAAAACATTCTCATCTTTCAGAAATTATCTCCCAAAACAGCTTTCAGAAGAGAAGATGGTGGCAGCAATGTTATCAGGTTTTTATTAGCCATTAACTAGAACTCTCAATTGGGATGTGAAAGGAAAATCCCCTCCTATTCCTCCAAGGCTTTGAGCCATAGTCTCCCATATGCCAAAAGAACAGGCTAGAACAGACCCAGGTATTTTGAGACTGAAATGCTCTACCTTATTTGCATTTCTTGAGCTAGGGAGCAGAAGGGAGTGAAGGGACAAGAACAAAAAACACCGGACACTGGTAGGGTATGGTCATGTTTGAATAACAGAACTAACATGAAAGGGAAGGCCTACACTCTTAAAACCCTTTCTCAGAGATCCACTGCCTACATCACATAACCATTTGATGAATTATAAACAAGCTTTGATATTTAGTGTCTGTCTACAGAGCTTCCTTAGGCTAGAGGGGATTTATTCTACTACGATCAAGAAATGGGGCACTGCCACTGGCAGAAAGCTTTAATGAGTTTTCCATTATAAAGTCAAGGTGAACTAGACTAATAAAAGACAGACCCTAAATGAAAGTTGGTTTATTGCTGTGATAAATCTCTAGATGATAAAATGGACATATTTATGGCACTGAACCTATCTTTCACTTGCAGTTTTACAAAGATGAGGATGAAAACTAGGAGACCAAGATTAAGAAGAAAGTACACTAAGTAAGTGGGTTGAACCATTAGGCAAGCTTAGCTGAAGAATGAGAGAGATCAGCTACTCAAACAATTCAAGAACTAACATTTACTGATCAATTCCAGAAGTAGTTTTGATGGCAAAAATACACTCTGCCATCAAGCTGGGAGAAGAAAATACTAATACGCGCACATATTTGTGAGCTTAAATGAATGAAAGTTTGGTTAATTTTTGCAGTTCTACTAAAATCCTTTCTGACGTAGAGGTATGTCATACACACCTGAACACTACACCAGACAGCCTTAAATCTAAAGGATGGCTACTGAAAGAAGCTAGACTGTGCTCACAAGTTACTGTTCAGAGCTGTTCTTACTGAACCTGATGGAATTTTGTCTTCAAACATCTTCAAGCATGTTCACATTTTCATTCTTTACAAAGAATTAGGATGTTAAGTTTTTACAACAGAATGCTATGTATATTAAAAGGTATTTGTATGTCCCCTTTTAAAAAATACTTCAGAAGCAAATGAGTATGATCTAATTTACTCATTTGTATAAATCTTGCAAAATATCTAAACAATCAAAGGAAGATAGCTTTCACATGAGAAAACAACATGAGAAGTCTGTCTTCATTTCATTCCAGTAAAAGTGCAAGCTTTTCACACACATCTTAAAGGTTACTTGCTATTCCATTACCTTTGCCAAGTGGCTCATTTGGTCTTCAGAGACTGTGCTGCTGGTTCTCCCAGGAGTTTTGGTGGGCTCCAAGCCATCAGCTTCTACATTGGGCCAGACTTTCAAATCATGCATTCCTTGACAAAACATACTGCAGGGAAAAAATGCAGAATCACTTCAGTAAATTCAAAATAATACAGCTGTCAGGAATGAAATTACAGCAGCAGCTTGTGGGATTATTGCTGGAGGTGACTTAGAAATTAAGTTGTATTCACATTTTGAATAAAAGTACAGCATCGATGAAACTTCCAGGGACAGCGTGCAGCTGGTGTGCAAAGGACATATTTCACAAAGGTTCCCTAGGCGACCTTACATGTTAACGACATTGGGGGAGTCCGGTGCGCTAACTCTAAGGAAGAAGAGAGCGGAGGATGGAGCGGAGTGGAGACACCACGGCCAAACTCTGTGATAAAATGGGAACTTGAGGGTCAAATGGAACCCTTGAAGGTCTTATGGAACTGATAAACCTCCTAATTGTTACCCTGAGCCAACGATTGTGGAGACATTCCTAAATGAAAAAGGGCATGGCTTGGTTCCGTTGAGCAACCCAGGGTTTGAACTAAGCACCTAGAATGAGGAAGAAAAGATCTGAGTAAACAATAAAAGTGACATCACAAAACCCGGGAGAAGAGTGAAACAAAGGTGTGTGGACAGAGGGTCTTAGCCAATTGAGTTGCAGGGCGTTGCGCGTGAACAAGGGAGCTGGACCAATCATAGCATTGTTGACTATGCATGCTTTTGCTGCGAGCCTACATATACTCTGCTAAAATACTCAAGAAACGAGAACGATCATACTCACATTGAGATCGCGTCGTTACTCCGGATCCGATCCCACTCCGACATCTGGTAGCAGAGGATGTCAACGGTAACCCTTCAGCAGGACTGAGTTCTCCGAGACTGCGGTAAGCAGCGAGAGGAGGGGAGTGGGAAACACAGCAGGAAGGAGTGCTGCTCGGGAGCATAGACTATGGCAGACACGGTTCGAGGTGGCCTCTCGCCTTCCAGGTTTAAAAAGTGAAGTTGCTATCATGGAACCTGAAGCAACAGCGACGCTGCTCGCAAGTATCCTCTCTAAGAGAGGGGTCGAGACATCAGCCAAACAGCTGATCAAGCTGATTAAGTTGGGACAACGATGGGGACATTTTAAAGACACGCATATGTTGTTTTCCCCTACGGAATGGCGATCCTTCGGTGATACAATGTGGGAAAAAACAATAACCGGGAACGAGAAAGAGGAGAAGGAGATAAAGGCTGTTAGCGAGTTGTGGTGCACGGTGTTAGAGACTTTAAAGGCCATGAAAGCGGAGAGAGAAGTAGCTTGTGCCGCCGCTCAAATGCTGGGTCCAGATCCGACTAGAGCAGGATATAAGAGCACGGAAACGAAACCTGGTGCATGGGCACGGTTCTTCGGGCTGCCGGCGGTGAAAGGGATGACTGGGACTACGTGTAAACTGTTGCCGAGGTCCGCGCGGGCGCCGACCCTGTTCCGGCGACACAAAGGGCGGAATTTGTCGCTCCCGAGATGCAGAGCGCGAAAAAAGCAGAAGTTGCCACTCCCGAGCCGAGACAACCGACTGAGCAATAGGTGGAAGAGGTGCCTCAGGAAACCCTAGAGGAGGTTTGGCCTCAGTCACCGCCGTCGCAGCCAGGAGGAGAAACCTGTCGACCTATGCCTTCGGCTCCTCCTCTGTGCCCTCCTCTGCCCGCCTCCACTGACTCATCTGCTCCTTCAACGCCACCTGTTGACGACTGCCAGGATCAATCACACGAGAACACAGATAAAGTGTTACGAACAGTGCTGCTGATGAGGTTGTTGCTCACACCAACACAATTCTTGCTATGGGAATCATCTTGGCAGCAACGCGCGATGCAGGAAGCAGCACAGAGACAAACGCAAGGTGACCCACTGCTAGGGGTCACCACAGAAATGTTCACTGGAAGTGGGCAATTTGCCGCCCTAGAAAAACAGCTGACTTTCCCTGCGAGTCTCCTGCAGCGAGCTGCGCAACTTGCCCTGGACGCATTTTTTCGTTTGCCCGGATCAAAAATTCCATCATTTGGAACCATAAAACAGGGAACAACAGAAAAATATAGCAACATTATTGATAGGCTGTGGGAAGCAGTGATGCAACACCCTGACCTGAATGAAGAAAACAAAAACCAGATGTTTAAAATATTGGCCTTTGATAATGCCAATAATGCCACCAAACAACTACTGGCCACCTTACCCAGAGGGGCAGGAGTTGAAGACATGTTATTAAGAGTCGACAGGGTCGAAGCCCAAAGACAGACCGCTACAGTTGCAGCAGCGGTCCAAGGAGCGGTAAGAGAGATCATACAGCCATTAGCCGCGGTTGTGCAGAAACAACAAATGAAAGGCGTTGCAAACCCCAATAAACAATTCACAGGAAAATGCTTTCGGTGCGGAGAACAGGGCATGTTAAAGCTCACTGTGGAAAAGCAGTATGGTGTGAAAAGTGTCAGAAAAATACTCATGCCACAAAAGCGTGTATGGGAAACGGGAGGCAGAGGGCGGAAAGAGGCCGTGTGATGAAACAAATGAAACCTCACGAGGAACCAAAGGCTTTCTACAACAGTGTCGACCAGCAACCAGGGGAAGCCTGGGATTCGACTTGGCAACAGCAATAGACACGACACTTACTGATAACACTGTCCAGAAGATACCCAGTGACGCAGTAGGGGCCTTTATATCACCAAGACAGCTCTATAGGAGGTCTTTTAGTGGGCCGATCCTCGGCAGGAATTAAGGGACTAATTGTATTGCCTGGGGTCATCGATGCAGATTACACCGGACGCATTTACATCATGGTCTACACCATCTGTCCTCCCCGGTTTATTCCAAAGGGTAGCCGTGTAGCTCAAATAGTCCCTATAGATAATTTGTTTTGCAATCCACCTGAATCTAATGTCTACCGCGGAAATCAAGGCTTTGGATCCACCGGACCAGCAGCATGCTTTACCACAAAGATGGACCATCGACCAATGATGACCATAGTTATGTCCCAAGGAAACTTGTCCAAATGAATCATTGCCATGCTGGATACTGGCGCAGATGTCACAATCGTGAGCCACTCAGTATGGCCAAAAGACTGGTCACTTGAGATGCCCACATCCTCGATTTCAGGGGTTGGAGGACAATCAGTCCCATATGTGAGCAAATACCTGGTGACCTTGCAGTTCCCGGAAAAACAGCAAGTCAATATTAAAGTTTACGTCATGAATCTACCCGGGACATTAAATGCCTTGATCGGTCACGATGTGCTTAGCCAGCTGGGTGCCGTCCTCACCACAACACATTTTCGATAGTGGACACTGGTAAGCAGTTGCCCAACCCACCATTGATCTGGCTCACGGATAAGCCAGTGTGGGTTGACCAGTGGCCCATGACAGAAGAGCGACTGCAAATTGCTAAACAACTGATAGCCGAAGAACTTGAAGCTGGACATATCAAGCCCTCAGTCAGTCCATGGAACACCCCTATTTTTGTAATCCCAAAAAAGAGCGGAAAGTGGCGACTTTTGCATGACCTATGAAAAGTTAACGACCAGATGCAAACCATGGGGGCATTGCAACCTGGAATGTCTTCCCCTGCTATGCTACCAAAAGGATGGCACATACTAATAGTAGATTTAAAAGACTGTTTCTTTACTATCCCGCTGCACCCACAAGATACGCAGCGATTTGCCTTTTCGTTGCCAGCAATAAATAAGGAAAAACCAGCAGAACGTTACGAATGGGTAGTCTTGCCACAAGGCATGAAAAACTCACCTACACTGTGTCAACTTTATGTAGCCTGGGCATTGCAGCCACTTAGGGAGCAATGGACTAACACAATAATTTATCATTACATGGACGATATTCTTTGTTGTCAAAAAGAGCCATTTACGGAGGAATCCCTGCAACAGCTAACTGAGACCTTATCCAAAAAGGGACTCGTCATAGCACCAGAGAAAGTGCAGTGAACGGCCCCCTGGAAATATTTGGGATGGTCCATTTCAGACGCGAAAATTAGCCCGCAAAAGACAGTCTTGACGACTCAACTGAGGACATTGACAGACGTACAGACTTTACTAGGAGACATTCAATGGGTGCGCAACTGCATTGGCATTTCGAACACCGCAATTGCACCCTTAACAGAACTGTTACGAGGACGACAACCAGCTGACATCATTACACTGTCCACAACGCAGCAAGCTGCATTGCAACAAATTGTACAGAAACTACAAGAGGCGTGGTCAGCCTGGCGCATCTTGGAGTTGCCAATTTATCTGCTAATTTGTAATACTGTTGAATCGCCGTATGCAGTTATTTGTCAGTGGCAAACAGGAAAGGGGGAAATTCTCCCCTGCCCCACCTGTGCTACTGACAAATCATCAGGAGACATGTTTAAGATTTTAGAATGGGTCTTTTTAAGAGTACAACCCAAGTCTAGCATTCAAACAAGACCGGAGGCAGTAGGGGAGTTGATCAGGAAGGGCAGAACAAGAATCATAGAGATTAGTGGAACGGAACCTGATGATGTCAGTATTCCAGTGAATGGTGCCGATTTAGAATGGTGGTTGCGTAACTCAACTCCCATCCAAGAAGCATTAATAGGCTATAATGGACGTATACCTTTGCAACAACCAAAAGGGAAAATGTGGCAAGTGTTAAAACGAAATCAGTGGATGACAAAAACAAAAGTCAGGCGAGAACCACTGGCTGATGGTCTCACAGTGTATACAGACACTGGAAACCGGCTTTGCCGTGCGGTGTGTGTCTGGCAGGATAAAGGACGATGGTGCCAGCACATACTGGAGGGGCAGCCACAAGACTCCCTTCAAACATTGGAACTTACTGTGGTAGTCTGGGCCCTAACCAACTGGCTAACAGCCCCCTTAAATGTAGTAACAGACTCCCTGTATGTGGCTGGGGTAGTGCCGCGACTAGAAGATGCCCTCCTTAGGGAAACAACCAACCCAAGGTTGGGAAAATTATTTATCCAGATGAGGTCCACTCTTGGTCAACGAACTGCGTCTTGTTGTATCATCCATATTCACAGCCATCAGTTGGATTTAGGTTTAGGATTGGGTAATCAAATTGCCGATAACCTAGTCAGTGCAGTGCGACATTTACCTCCAATTGACAAATTTCAACAAGCCAGACAAAGTCATGACAACTTCCATCAAAATGCTAAAGGCTTAAAAAGACAATTTGGATTAACTGAAAATGAAGCACGCTCTATTATACAAGCATGCCCTAGGTGTGGGAATCATGGGCCAGGAGTGGGACTAGGGGTGAACCCGAAAGGGTTAATGGCACTGGAAGTATGGCAAATGGATGTAACACACATTACAGAATTTGGCCGATTGAAATATGTACATGTTACAATTGATACCTTTTCAAAAATAATACGGGCTACAGCATTACCAGGGGAAAAGGCGCATCATGTATGCAAGCATTTACTTGCATGCTTTGCCGTGTTAGGAGTGCCCGAACAGATTAAAACAGATAATGGGCCCGCATATATTAGTCAAAAGGTGAGAACTTTTCTACTGAGATGGGGAATTAAACACATAATGGGAATACCCCACTCACCAACCGGGCAAGGCTTGGTTGAGCGAACCCATCAAGTGCTAAAAGATTATTTGAATAAGCAAAAGGATGAAGACACAGATGCACAACAGCGATTACACAGAGTATTGTTTATGCTAAATTACTTATGTCTTATGGGCGATCAAGAGGAACCGCCAGTAGTGATACACCATCAAAACATTAAGCTGAATAGTACCACTACCCTACCTAAATTTATGGTACCTAAATTTAAAGACCCGGCCACCGGAGCGTGGGTGGGACCAGTGCCAGTCATTTTTAATGGTCGAGGGTACATGTGTGTCTCTACAGGAACAGGTCCAGTGTGGGTACCGAGCAGAGCGATAAAACCAGCATTGGAAGGACGACGGACAGACCAAGACCAAGAGACGGCGCAACAAAATGGGGAAAAAAGAACCTTAAGAGTTTTCTGATAAGTAGTTGCGTCCTTCTTTTGGGTGCAGTAACTGCAGGGTTTTGGTTACCCCCGCAGCCTGAAAGGAATGTCTGGGTGAGCTTGGGAAATATGACCGGTCAAGATTCCATTTGCCTATCCACAGCATCGCCCGAAAATCCATTTTCCACCTGTCTAGTCGGTCTTCCGTCTGACCAGTGGCCTTCCAACTTACAAACGCAACTCCTAGGTAATGACTCTGCAACTCTTGCCGATAGCTGGGATGGATGGGCTGCATATCTGCCACCCCTCCATGCTGAGCCGCAAGAGCTAGAACTTCTAGGATCACTCACGATGGATAGCTGTGTGTACTTTAATTATTCTGGGAAAAATAGTTCCCAAATTCAGAACGTTAACTCATCTCTATCTATCTACCGGAATAGCACTGCCTGGTGTAATTATACTTCTAACAACATCTCCTACTCTAGTACCTTGCCCCTCCGACTTCCCCACGGACAGTTTTTTATTTGCGATGATTGAGCATGGGGAGGTATACCCTCTCACATTCGGGGAGGGCCCTGTAGTATTGGTCACCTGACACTGCTAACTCCAAACACTACCATGATTTTAGACCATCGATGGGTAAGCAAGTCAAGGCGATCAGAGCGCACTCCCCACGCATTCGAACGTACATGTAAAGACAATGTTGAATTTTGGAGGAAGACACAAACAATTTTTGCCTCGTTTTTTTTTTGCACCAGGAGTATCAGCAGCACACGCTTTAACCACGCTTAATAAACTAGGATGTTGGCTTGCTAAACAATCTAATGCTACTGCATTAGCACTGAGTGGGTTATTGTTAGATGTAGATTCTGTTAGACACGCTACACTCCAGAATAGGGCTGCCATAGATTTTTTGTTATTAGCGCATGGTCATGGGTGTGAAGACTTTTGATGGGATGTGTTGTATGAACCTATCAGACCACTCCAAATCAGTGCACCAAAGCATCAGAGAATTGTATCAAGGAATACAAAAGCTGAGAAAAGATGATGAATGGGGATGGTTGAATCAAATACTATCAGGTTGGGGAATCAAAAGTTGGATAGCTATGATTGTGAAAACTGGCTTGCTTATATTGCTCATTGTGTTTGTTATAATCTTAGTTGTATCATGCATCGTCTCTTGTCTACAGCGCATGCTCATGAAAATTGTGCACCAAGCCTGGGGGTCTCAAAAAGAAGAAGGGGGAATTGTGGAGATATTCCAAAATGGAAAAGGGCATGGCTTGGTTCCGTTGAGCAACCCAGGGTTTGAACTAAGCACCCAGAGTGAGGGAGAAAAGATCTAAGTAAACAAGAAAGGTGACATCACCAGAGCCGGGAGAAGAGTGAAACAGAGGCATGTGGACAGAGGGTCTTAGCCAATCAAGTTGAGGGGCGTTGTGCGTGAACAAGGGAGCTGGACCAATCATAGCGTTGTTGACTATGCATGCTTTTGCTGCAAGGCTATATATACTCTGTGAAAGTACTCAATAAACAAGAACGATCATACTCACATTGAGACCGCGTCGTTACTCCGGATCCGATTCCACTCCGACAAACGATCTGTCATTTTTTGACAAAAGGCTATCCTCTGGGTGAACTTTGCTCATTATAATGTCATTATAATACCAAAACACACCTCCGTCCCAAAAGCTACCTGACTCCAAGGTGCGACCACTCCTCATGGAGTCTGCGCTCTGAATTTTTCATAGTCTATAACTTTAAAAGCGAAGCGAGAGAATTTTACACCAATCATAACAAAAATATGTATGACTAGAGTCCCTCAAGCTCCACCTGAAAGGTAAAAAATAGTATAAAAATAGCTTAAGAGAGGAGGGATGTCAGGGAAGATACCAACGCAATCAGAGAAACACCATCGCTGACCACCCCTGACTCCTGGGATCAGTCGATGGGTTGAGCCTCTCTTCCCCCCCATAAGGACGCTTGTGGGTAAGATTTGAACACTTTGCTATACCAAGTGCTTCCCCAGGAAACTTAGAAATCTCTATAGAGTTGTTTTATAACTTAGCGCGTTTGTAGCCAGGCTGTATTACTAACATCTTTAGTATTTGCACATGCTTTGCAGACAGTCACTATCACCGGCAATCCACAAGAACTTGTGCATCTGTTGCTTCAATAAACTACACTTTTCACCAATCTAGCCATGAGAGTTCATAGTGAACGCGACCCAATTACTTAAGTTTGGCCGTGCTAGTTCATGGAACGCTGCTAGATCGAATTGTGTATGGTGTTATGAGTGCATCCATAATCGTGATAGTTCAATATACATATTGAATGCGACTGGACTTTTAACACTGAATTGGGCATCACTCAGAATCTAAGCCTAGCCGCCCCCAGCCCCTCTGATACAAGCTGGAACGCAAGGGGGTTTATTTTCTGCCAAATTATTTTGCCCTTTTAATGCAACAGCAACCCACCCCCGAATATGTCCCCTCCCTTCTAGCGGTGCAGGCGCTATGCTTCCTGGTTGTCATTGAAGTCTTTATCACCATGTCCTTCTGGTGGCTTCTTTATTCTTCACATTTCTGTGGTTATCTTGGCTAACTACACCACCCTTTGTCTTACAATGGTCCGATACTTTCAACTGTTGCTTTCTGCTGATATCCTATCTAACACTATCCCTTTTCCAAAAGCAAAGCAAGCACATAACTATCTTAGCTAAAGCCATAGCAAGCACGTATCTATTAACTGCATAGCAAGCACACGCCCATCTTAGCTGAAGCCATAGCAAACACACATCCATTTTAGCTGAAGCAAAATGCTTTTGCTAAATTGCTTATTACAATTCCACCCTTTTTCTTTTTATCATCTAATTTTGCTGAAGCGTTTTACATTCATTCCGCAGGATTCTTCCATTTTAGCAAGAATTCGAGTGGCTTCTTCGAGGTTTTCTTTTTTCTTGGGTTTTCTCAAGATCATGATTTTCTGAGGCCCTGATGCTGCCATCCTTGGATCTATAGACGTGGCCATTATCTGCATTCCTTGGATTATAGTGCGAATTAATCTTATAAAACGAGGTATTAAACAAGGCAGAAATAAGAAGCTTGCTAAGGCACACAGCGAAACCAGTCCTAATTTCTTCCACCAAACAAGCCCTAGCAATCCATCCCACCAACTCGCGTCTGCTACTGATTTCCATTTTTGCACTGGTACATGTGCTATTTTCCGGATATCAGTAGCGATTCCTCGTACTGCTTCTCCATTATCATCAATTTTTAAACAACAATAAGATATGTTGAATTTTCCACACACACCCCCTTCTGCTGCTAGCAGATAGTCTAGTGCGAGCCGATTCTGGTAGACTGTCGCCCTTGTCTGAGTTTGTTGGTGAGCTAACAGTTCTAGTCCTGAAGCCGTTTTGTTAGTGATCAGCTCAACTATTGCTTGTAGTCTTATAATACGATTCAGCATATAGATGGGGGTTCTATATCCCCAGCTACTGTCTTGGGCCCACGTGGCCGGTCCATATGTCTCTATGATTCATTGAGGGGGCCACTCGTCTTCTCCCCACCTTTGATGTCCTCCTATTATGTTCCACTTCTGTCTCTTCAAGCTTTCACATACCGGTACTCCTAGCTCCTCACCATCTTTAGATGGCAGTAAGAAAAATCCTGGTTGAATTATTCCTAAGGTGCAAGTCCCCCCCCAGTTAGGTGGTAATTCTGGGAATGCCCGGTTTCCACATATCCAAAACAACCCATCTGGTGCCTGCCAAAAATCTTTCGTTGTATCTTCTATATTTTCCCAATATTGCGAGATGTCTTTAATTCCTGAGAATGGATTCATACCCTCCTTCTTACATCAAAAGAGACTACTGTTTGTTACCCGGGTGCAATTTTTAGTCTCATTTTGAAACGCTAGATATGACCTAGATATGACCTTGAGTGTAGTAGCTCAGCACTTGTGGGGCAGGATGTTGGAGCTGTTAAGGATCGGAAGGCCCACCACCTCTCTGGGGCTACACACTCATTGGCCTCTCTGAAATGCCTATACACCAATGCACGCAGCATGGGTAACAAGCAAGAGGAGTTTGAGATCTGCGTGCAGTCACAGGGCCATGATCTCATTGCAATTACCGAGACATGGTGGGATAGCTCGCATGACTGGAACGCTGTCATGGAGGGCTATGTTCTCTTTAGGGAAGATAGGATGGCAAGGCGAGGTGGGGGAGTTGCTCTTTATGTGAAAAAGCAACTGGAATGTATTGAGCTCTCCCTGGGGGCTGATGATGAGCAAGTTGAGAGCTTGTGGGTAAGGATTAAAGGGCAGGATAACATGAGAGATACAGTTGTGGGTGTTTATTACAGGCCACCTGATCAGGATGGGGAAGTTGATGAGGCCTTCTACAGACAGGTGAGAATCGCCTCACAATCACAGGCCTTGGTTCTCATGGGGGACTTCAACTACCCTGATATCTGCTGGGAAGGCTACACAGCTAGGCATGTACAGTCCAGGGGGTTCCTCCAGTGCATTGATGATAACTTCTTGACTCAGGTGGTGGAAGTGCCCACAAGAAGAGGTGTACTACTGGACCTAGTACTGACAAACAAAGAGGGACTGGTGGAGGATGTTAAGGCTGGGGGCAGACTTGGCTGTAGTGATCATGAGAAGATAGAGTTCAGCATTAAGTGCAGTATGCACAAAATGACAAGTAGGGTTGAAACCTTAGACTTCAGGAGGGCTAACTTTGATCTCTTCAAGAAATTGCTGGGAGAAATCAAATGGGAGAGGGCTCTAGAGGGTAAGGGGGCTCAAGAGACCTGGCTGATATTCAAGCACCAGCTCCTCCAAGCTCAGGATAGGTGCATCCCAAAGAGCAAGAAATCGGGTAAGGGAAGCAGGAGACCTGCATGGCTGAGCAGGGATCTTCAGAAAAAACTCAGGTGGAAGAAGGGAGTTTACAGGATGTGGAAAAGGGGGCTAACGACTTGGGATGAGTATAAGAATGCTGTCAGGGTGTGCAGGGAAGAAATGAGAAAAGCCAAGGCAGCTTTGGAATTGAACCTGGCAAGGGATGTCAAGACCAATAGGAAGGGTTTCTTTAAGTATATAGGAGACAAAAGGAAAACCAGGGAAAATGTGGGCCCGCTCTTGAATGAGATGGGTGCTGTGGTGACGGATGATGCAGAGAAGGCAGAGTTGCTGAATGCCTTCTTTGCTTCTGTCTTCACTGCTCGGGCCAGCTCTCAGGAGTCCCAGACTTTGCGGGTAACAGAGAAAGTCTGGAGAAAGGAAAACTTTCCCTTGGCTGAAGAGGAACAAGTTAAAGAACAATTAAGTAAACTGGACACCCACAAGTCCATGGGGCCTGATGGGATGCATCTGCGAGTGTTGAGGGAGCTAGCAGAAGTCATTGCTGGGCCACTCTCCATCATCTTTGAAAGGTCCTGGAGAACAGGGGAGGTGCCTGAGGACTGGAGGAAAGCCAACGTCACTCCAGTCTTTAAAAAGGGCAAGAAGGATGACCCGGGAAACTACAGGCCAGTCAGCCTCACCTCCATCCCTGGAAAGATGATGGAACAGCTCGTTCTGGGGGTCATCTCCAAACATCGGGAGGAAAAGAAGGTTATCGGAAGTAGTCAACATGGATTCACCAAAGGGAAGTCATGTCTGACTAATCTGATAGCCTTCTATGATGGTGTGACTGGATGGGTGGATAAAGGGAGGGCAGTGGATGTTGTCTACCTTGACTTCAGCAAGGCTTTCGATACTGTCTCCCACATCATCCTCACAGACAAGCTTAGGAAGTATGGGTTAGATGAATGGACAGTGGGGTGGATTGAACAGTGGTTGACAGATAGAGCTCAGAGGGTTGTGGTTAGTGGTGCAGAGTCCAGTTGGAGGCCAGGAACTAGTGGGGTCCCTCAGGGGTCAGTACTGGGTCCAGTCCTGTTCAATATATTCATCAATGATCTGGATGAAGGGATAGAGTGTACCATCAGCAAGTTTGCTGATGACACAAAACTGGGAGGGGTGACTGACACGCTGGAAGGCTGTGCTGCCATACAGCATGACCTGGACAGGCTGGAGAGTTGGGCAGAGAAAAACCTGATGAGGTTCAATAAAGGCAAGTGTAGAGTACTGCATCTGGGGAGCAATAACCCCATGCATCAGTACAGGTTAGGGGCTGACCTCCTGGAGAGCAGCTCTGTGGAAAGGGACCTGGGAGTCCTGGTGGACAACAGGATGACCATGAGCCAGCAATGTGCCCTGGTGGCCAAGAAGGCCAATGGCATCCTGGGGTGCATCAAGAAGAGTGTGGCCAGCAGGTCGAGGGAGGTCATCCTCCCCCTCTACTCTGCCCTAGTGAGGCCACATCTGGAGTATTGTGTCCAGTTCTGGGCTCCCCGGTTCAAGAAGGACAGGGAACTGCTGGAGAGGGTCCAGCAAAGAGCTACCAAGATGATTAGGGGACTGGAGCATCTTTCTTATGAAGAAAGGATTAGGGACTTGGGGCTTTTTAGTCTAGAAAAAAGAAGACTCAGGGGGGATCTTATCAATACTTATAAGTACTTAAGGGGAGGGTGCCAGGTAGACGAGAATAGCCTTTTTTCAGTGGTGCCCAGTGATAGGACTAGAGGTAACGGGCACAAACTGGAGCACAGGAAGTTCCATCTTAACATGAGGAGGAACTTCTTTACTCTGAGGGTGGCAGAGCACTGGAACAGGCTGCCCAGGGAGGTTGTGGAGTCTCCCACACTGGAGACGTTCAAAACCCGCCTGGATGCCGTCCTGTGCAATGTGCTGTAGGTGTCCCTGCTGTGGCAGGGGGGTTGGACTTAGATGATCTCCAGAGGTCCCTTCCAACCCTGACGATACTGTGATACTGTGATACTGTGACCTTGGTTTTTGAGGAAACCAAGTTCGGGTGAAATTTGAATCTATCTTTAAGACTTTTTTACATGGGGTCTCCCCCATTCGATTTGCAAAGTTGTCTCCCTCCTGGGTCAAACAGACTTTTCCAATTACTGTGGAACTTAACACTCATCCATCAGGTCTCCTTTTTCCTCTCATGGTGAGAGTATAATTCCATTCCAGGATTGCAATTGGACTCAAACTTGTGCCTCTCCACGGCCACTCTTCAGTCATTAAAGGTCCCCTACAGACCCAGCAGTCAGTCACATTTAATTCTTTAGCTATGTCTGTTGCTAGATTTAAAAACAAGTTTTGCCCAAGAGTGGGGAATCCTAACTTTTTGTAGCTGTTTTTGTAGCTTCTGGTATATGCTCTTGTTTTGTACTTTTAATTTTTTTCTTCTCTGTTTTACAACCTTTGTCACGCTCTTCACTAGTTCTTCCTTCACCATATCTTGTACTCCCCCTCCGTCTGAAATATCCCAGTGACCTGCCTTAGTGAAGCAGAGCCATTTTTCCCCTCTAGGACATCCTATTCCTAATCTTGTTCTGCCTATTCCTAAATTCTGTCTGACCCAATATTCTTGTCCGCGGTATTTGCACACTCTTAAACTCTCACAGGTATAACATTGGCGATTGATATGCATATGCACGGTCATAGTATAAAGGGATTGTCTACCCCAGGAGACCGTCTGGTAGCACTTCCGGCATTCATCACCAGATACTAAAGATACCACTAATGATAACAACACTAGAAGTGGAGGTCCAGCATGGCTTATACCCCTACCTCTCGTGCCTACTGGGGTGCTTCCAACAGCCGAGAAATATTTCTTCTTGGCAGCGAGTACAGAGGCCAACCTGGTCTTGCCCTCCATCCTCTTTAGTTCGGTATCTCTGGTTCTTGTGGCACGATAGGGTTTTATCTTTGGTCCTGGAACCCGTATTGGAGTTGATATTTCAAGGATCTATAAACATTCTGGTTGGGTCGGTCCACATTAAGTAATTCTCTGTGGGTTCTGCAACAATAATATACTTATCTATTGGGGTTGCATACTCACATCAGATATGCTAAAGATCGAGGACTTGGGAGAGGTACTGCTCACGGGGACCTAAAATGACCTTATTACAATTATTACACTTAACCCATATATACACACGCAACAATTACAATAGCAACAAAGTAGGGTCAAAGGGGTTTGGTGCCGCCCTAGTCCGAAGGCACTTTCGAGGCTTTTGCTGTCTGTTGCTTCCATGCAGCAGTGCTGACTCTTATGTGCCTTCTGAGAGCTCTCCAGGGCTTTTGTCTGTCAAAGCAAAAACACGAGACTTCCTTCTCATGGTTAATTTCAAGGGGTCTGTGTGTGTCTCTACCAGCCACTCCTCAGGTGGCTCTACTGGTCCTTTTACTCGCGTTATGTGGGTCCACCCTTTTTCTTTTGTTCGAATTGCTGTTTCAGTAGTTAGCAGCACTTGGAAAGGTCCTTCCCAAGTAGGTCTTAAAGTTTCTTCCTTCCATGTTTTCACTAATACCCAATCTCCTACCTGGATATTGTGTATTTTAAAGTCTAATGGGGTGGTTTGTGGGAGTTTCCCCTTCTCTCGAAGTTGCTCTAATGTCTTTACAATGGTCAAAACATACTTGCGAGCATAGGATTCTCCTAGTTCTGGGACTAGAATCCTTTCCCTATTGCCCATGTAAGGGAGCCCGAACATCATTTCATACGGAGAGATCCCCAAGTCTTTTCTTGGGGCCACTCTGATCCTCAGTAGTGCCAGAGGCAAGCATTTTGTCCACGGCATCTGTGTCTCTATGGATAATTTAGTCAGGGTTCGTTTTAGCGTCTGGTTCATTCTTTCTACTCGTCCTGAACTCTGGGGATGCCATGGAGTATGTAAGTCCCATTCTATTCCTAATGCGTCTGTCAAGCCCCATATTATTTTTGATGTAAAGTGAGTCCCTCGATCTGAATCAATCCTTTCACAAATCCCATACCTAGGGATTATTTGTTCGAGCAAAACTTTGGACACATTGTTTGCAGTAGCTTTTAGAGCAGGGTATTGTGGAGACATTCCTAAATAAAAAAGGGCATGGCTTGGTTCCGTTGAGCAACCCAGGGTTTGAACTAAGCACCCAGAGTGAGGGAGAAAAGATCTAAGTAAACAAGAAAAGTGACATCACCAGACTCGGGAGAAGAGTGAAACAGAGGCATGTGGACAGAGGGTCTTAGCCAATCAAGTTGAGGGGCGTTGTGCGTGAACAAGGGAGCTGGACCAATCATAGCGTTGTTGACTATGCATGCTTTTGCTGCGAGCCTATATATACTCTGCTAAAATACTCAATAAACGAGAACGATCATACTCACATTGAGACTGTGTCGTTACTCCGGGTCCGATCCCACTCCGACAGGGTATGCTTCAACCCAGTGAGTTAGATGGTCCACTATTACTAGTAAATATTTCCATCGTTGAACCGGTGGTAATTCAGTGAAATCTACCTGTATTGCTTGGAAGGGTCTTAGAGCTAGTTCTCTCCCACCACTCACCTGTTTTCTCATTACCTTTTTGTTTACTTTCTGACAGATTAAACACCGATCTACCAATTGTTTAGCTACTGTATATATTCCTATACACCCATAATTCCTCAAAAATTGGTCACATAAAGCTTGGGTTCCCCAGTGGGTGCTCTGATGCAGCTGTGTCATTCCTTCTCTAGCTAAAGCTTTATTCAGCATTTGTCTCCCATCCGGGAGTAACCAAATGTCTTCAGAAGTTTCTGTTCCTCCTATTCTTTTTAATTCATCTTTGTCTTTCTGTGTGAACTTTGGAATCTGCTTTGGAGGGTCTTCCATCGGTATTAAAACTAACATGGTTATTGGTCCTTTCTGTGCTGCCAATTTTGCCTGCTCATCCGCTAATCGGTTCCCCTGCATTTCGAAAAATGTCCCCTTCTGATGTCCTTTTATGTGCACGATAGCAATTTCATTCGGTTTCATTAATGCTTCTAATACTTCAGTGATTAGTTTTTCATGTATTAGCCCCTTCCCTCGGGAATTTATTAGTCCCCTCTCTTTCCAAATTTTTCCAAAGGTATGCACTATTCCATATGCATACTTCGAGTCCATATAGATAGTGCCTTCTTTTCCTTGAAGATAATCTAAAGCTCTCTTCAAAGCATATAGTTCACAACTCTGGGCTGACCAATTGGCTGGTAATTCCCCTTCTTCGATTACTGCCTTTTCTTCTCCATCGATGACAGCATAACCACTTGCTCTCTTTCCATTTATACATCGGGAGGAACCATCTATAAAAAGTTTTTTTCCCATAGGGCATCGGTGTGTCTATTAGGTCCTCCCTTACCCTGGTTTGGTAATCTATAAAGTCTAAACAGTCATGTTCTGGTTCCCCACTTCCCTGTCCATACAAGAATTGTGAGGGATTCAGGTTTCCGTCTACTACGAGGGTTAAATCATTCCTTTCCATTAGAATGGTTTCGTATTTCAAAATTCTGGAATCTGTTAACCACCGGCCAGACTTCTGAGATAAGATAGTTCTTACAGTGTGGGGGGTATGTACGATAAGGGTTCCCCCAAAGGTTAATTTTCGGCTTTCTTCTACTAATATCGCTGTGGCCGCTACTGCCTGTATGCACGTGGGCTACCCCTGACATACCGGGTCCATTAATTTGGATAGGTATGCCACCGGTTTCCTTTCTCCGCCCCATTCCTGTGTTAGGACTCCATGCGCTATCCCTTCTTCCGTGTTTACAAAAGGGTGAAATGTTTTTTCTAGGGAGGGGAGGGCTAAAACCGGGGCTTTTATTAGCTTCTGCTTCAATTCTTTAAATCGCTCTTGTTCGTCTTCTGTCCACTGTATGGGACCTTCTTTTACTAGTTTGTCATACAGAAATTTTACTGATTGAGTGTATCCCTCAACCCATAGTCTATAGTACCCTAGTAACCCTAAAATCTTCCTTATTTCTCTCTTCATTCTTGGGACACTTAATGCTGTAATCCCAGAAATTCATTCTGGATTGATTTTTCTTTTTCCTTCGCTAATTAGATGCCCAAAATACCTTACTTCCTTTTGTACAAACTGCAGTTTTGCCCTTGAGACTCTGAATCCTTGTTCTCCTAAAAAATTCAGCAAACGTATCGATGTCTCTCTGACTTTCTGCTCTCTCTCCCCCGATACCAACAGATCATCCACATATTGCAAGATTCTTACTCTGGGTTCTGCCTGGAACTCCCCTAAAATTTTCTCTAGCATCTGTCCAAATAGATTTGGGGATTCTGTGAATCCTTGAGGCAGGGAGGTCCAGCGGAGTTGCTGCTTCCTTCCAGTGCCCGGGTCTTCCCATTCAAAGGCAAATAAGTTTCTACTCTCCTCTGCTAGAGTACAGGCCCAAAAGGCATCTTTAAGGTCTATTACACTAAACCATTTAGGATTATGCGATATTTTACTCAGGAGGGTATATGGGTTTGAAACCACAGGGTGCCGAGTCTGTACTTGTTTATTGACTTCTCGTAGGTCTTGAACTAATCTATATGTCCCATCAGCCTTCTTGACTGGTAGAATTGGACTATTGTAAGGTGGCATACATGGTTCCAACAATCCGTCCTTCAACAATGAATCAATTACTGGTTTTAGACCTTTCCTCCCCTCATAAGATATGGGATATTGTTTTATCCTTACTGGCCGGTCCTCTTTAACTTCTGTTTTCATAGGGGGTATCTTTAGGCCCCCTCTATTTCTGCCTTTAACCCACACTTGAGGAATAATTCGCTTTTCATCCTCCTGGGTTAATTCAAAGATTTTGACTACAATCTTTCCATTTTCTGGGGCAGTACCTATCCCTAATTTGACTTGTAAATCTCTACCCAGCAAGTGTACTCCTGCTTCCGGTACTAACAAAACATCTGTTCTTATTGTCCTTTCATCATCTCATATTTCTACTTGTTCTACTATTGGTACTTTAAAACTTTCTCCCTTTGCCCCTACCACAGTGGTTTGTCTCTTACTAACTTCACATCCATAAGGCAATTTCATAATACTCGACTTCTCAGCTCCTGAGTCTACTAAAAAGGTATAAATTTCCTCCTGGGGGCCTAATTTTACATTTATCAAGGGCTCACCAATTCTTTCTTCCCCCAGGAGGTAGAGCCCCTGACATCCCTAATCGGTAGCATATTCTTCTTGTTGACATATTTTAAACACTCGTTGATCTCTCTCTTGCCTGGGACACTCTCTCTTAAAATGTCCTTCCTGCCCACGATAGTAACACTTTCCGCCGTCTGGGGCTTCTGGTTTCATCCATATGGGCTTTTTGAGTGGCGGCAGATGGGCTCTCTGTATCTTGTATGGTCTCATTCCTGGCCTTGGATTCTGGGGCGCCTTATCTTTAGTCTTTGTTATTTCTTTTACAGTCACCACCATTAGTTTTGCTTTTGTCCTCTGCTTCTCCTCATCATGCCTCACATATACTTTTTGTGCTTCTCGTAACAACTCATTGATTCCTCTCTTGTGCCAGTCTTCCATCTTTTCCAGTTTCTTCCTTATATCTGGCCAGGCATGGGTGACAAAATTTACTTTTAATAATTCCTGGCCAGCCACAGTCTCTGGGTCTATTCCAGAAAACTGCTGAATATTTCTTCGGAGCCTTTCCAGCCATTCCGTTGGAGACTCCTCTTTCCCTTGTTTATCATCAAAGGCTTTGCTCACATTTGACCCTCTCGGGGCTGCCTCTTTAGTTCCCCTTATAATTAATGTCCGATAATCAGACATGTTTCTTCTCCCTGCGGGGTCATTTTGATTCCAATCTGGTCTTTGTAGGGGTAACTTTTGGTCCCCCGCCACCCCATGAACGTTTTCCCTTTCCCATATTCTCATCCCTGCTACACGTATCATTTGTCTTTCCTCAGGGGAGAATAACGTTCCCAGGATGGATTGCATTTCTTCCCAAGTGTATACATTTGGGCCTAAAAATTGGTCTAATTGTTCTGACAAACCTAGGGGATCTTCCAACAATTTCTTCATTTCTTTTTTAAAGTTCCTGACTTCTGTACTGGTTAGGGGCACATTCACAAATCCCACCCCATTTTGAACTCCTGGCATCGGGACCTCCCGTAAAGGATGCAGCCCGATTGGTTCCGTCATTTCCTCATTTTCTTCCACTATGGACCTCCCCACTTCCCGCCTCCGTCTCCTCTGGCTTTCCTTTCTAACGGGGGCTTGAGGCTCTCTCGCGCCTTCTGGAAGGTCGGGATTATATGGGGGAGGTAAGTATTCAAGAGGATCCCAGACTGGTCTCTGGTCCTCCTCCTTCTCCTTTTGTGTCTCCAATTTAAAAACCCCTACATCTCCTTTCCAACATGCTGCCTATTCGCTCTCTTCTTGATCGAATGGTTCTTTAGAGTTAACGTGTACATTTAGTGCTTGACACAGCCATCCCTCCATAGATCCATACTTTGGCCAATATAACTTGTCCGGCCTTATGGGCTCTTTGGTCCATTTAAACATACAGTAATTGATCATCTTTGCTTTATCCTTACCCTGGGTGCAGGACTCTCCTTCCTGCCCCCATTGTAACAACATCCTCCCTAATGGACTGTCCGGAGGTATTTCTGGAATTCCCTGATCAGCTTTTCCCTTAAATTGCTCTTTACTTTTTCCTTGTCCCATTTTTCCCCAGGGGATCTCTCAACTCCAGCCTTTTGCTTCATCTCTTCACTGGCCGGTCTCCTCGCGGAGATACAGAACAGTGGTTAAAAAGACTCCACACTCGCTTCACAGATTTTGTCCGCGTCTCATTCACACCACTCTCAATCCCCCGTTACCCAGCCGCCCGAGCAATACTTAACAGTCAATTTTCTTACCCAGGTCTTGTGCACAAGTATTATCGGCTGCTGCGGTTATCCCTGGGACCCCTCTTTGGTCCACGAGCCCCTTTGCCGGGCTGTTGCCACTGGTCTGTCACCCTGAGTGGGGAGAACCCGAGGATCGCTGAAATCAGCAGTGGCGCGCCGTCCCGGTCTACTCACCCATCCAAAGGCTCCGAACATAGGCTTTTGATCTCCTGGACGAGCCCCCAAATTGTGAGAAACACGCTCACTGTATTGAATTTTAGTCAGGGGCAAATTCAGTGAAGCAAAGGATATTTATTACAGTGCTGGGAGCTACACAGGGGATTTCTCCTCCCGTGGCTCAGTTTTCTGTGGAGAGCTGGCTAGCCGAGCGAGGGCATATCAACATCGAAATGTTGACTCATCAGGGTCTCAAGAAATACCGAGAGCAGCTCCTGTGAGAACTAATAGATAATAAGTCATCTGGACTTCAAGAAATACCGGGAGCAGCCCCCGTGAGAACTAGTAGATAACAAAGACAGTCTGCCCCTGTTTATTCCAACAAAAGCTAAGTAAGGAACTTGTGATTAAAAGAAATGAGAGTTATGTGCAGTGATAAGATGTGTATGCAAACATAGACCTTGAGATGCCTAACCAATAAGGAGCTTGGCTTTTGCAATATGTATGAGCTAATTAAGACTGTTATAAAAGGTGTAACCGTGCTTTAATAAACGAAGTTTGCTGATCCCTCATATTGAGTGACTGCTTCTTCCCTCCGTTCTGGCGAATGGCACGACAAATTGGCGCCCGAACAGGGACCCCGGCGACCCGATAGCGGAGTCCGGCCCGGCGACCCGATAGCGGAGTCTGGGAGCCACGGTCGGCGGCGAAGTTGAGTGCGGTCCTGTAAGCAGCGCAGGAGGCGAAAGGGATATCTTCCCCGCGCCCGGGAGCACCTACAGAGGCTGTCCCGCCTGCCACGCGCCGCCGAAGTCTGCAAAGGCTGCAACAGCGCGCTGATAAGAGGTATGAACAGACAAGCGGCATATAATTTGCTCAAATGCTTCTTAGAGAAGCGGGGCACCGAAGGAATAGATTTGAAAAAGGAACTTCCTGATCTGTTAGGTTATGGGGAAGTTAGGGGATTCTTTGCCGATCCCAATACGGTTTTTGAGGAGGAGGAGTGGCGAAAGTTAGGGGACAAGTTGTTTGATGATGTTATTAATGAGGATAAAGTAGCGAAAAAGTTGATGAAGCCATGGCGGGCAGTAATAAATACTATCACCATGCATAAGGCGGAACAGAGAGTGGCTGCCGCTGCAGCTGAAAGGCTGAATAGCACAGCCCCTACTGGGGCATCCTCCGCACAGCCAATGACAGCTGCTCCCCTGCCTGACTGCCCCATGCCCCCCTCCATGCGGACTTTGGTCATCCCGCAGACCCCCGGTGGGCCTTGGGATTTGTCCCACCTGGGCTCTGCGTTAAGCGGCGAAGCAACGGAGCCTCCGCGGGCAGAGCAGACGACCCAAAGGGGACAGCCTACGGCTCCCCCCGCAAGGGCAGTTGAGGCAGGCGAAGCAATGGAAGCGGTGCCGGATTTTGCCACCCCGGCACCTAGGCGAGGAAACAACCCTTTTTTGAATCATGAGGCGGCGGACTTAGCTTCTGCACGCCAGCGGTGTTGGCAAAAGGTTGCGGAGGCAGTTATGAGCGCGGGAGACCGAGAAACCGCTATTAGCCTTTTGACTGAAGCGGCGGCGTTTCCTGTCGTATATCAGCCAAATGCACAAGGCAATTTAATGGCCACACTCCAGAATCTAGACTGGAAACTGCTCACACAGTTACGTGCCACTGTTAACGAGTCAGGGGTTAAAGGAGAGCCCACACGCCAGATGTTAGATTATCTTTGGGGAACCAACATCCTACTCCCGGGGGATATACGGAGCATTATGAAGTTAATTCTCACTCAGCATCAACAACTACTGTTTAATGCGCATTGGCAGGCAGCTTGTATGAGGTCTGTGGCCACGGTGAGGCAGCTGGGTGACCCCTTATATGGTGTAACACTCGAAGAGCTCATGGGTCTTGGCCCTCACCTGCGTCTTGAAGTTCAGGCATTAATGGGCCCAGATAAGGCTAAAGAGTCAATGTTACTCGCACGACAAGCGTTCGACCAGCTTAAAGACCCTGGGGGGATTCCCTCCTATATGGGGATTAAACAGGGAAGAGAGGAACCCTTTGGGTTGTTTATTGACAGAGTGGCCAGTGCCGTGCAGGCGGCGGGTGTTCCCGACTATTTGAAAGGCATCATTTTAAAGCAATGTGCGATTCAAAATAGTAACGCCGCCACCCGGAACATTCTAGCTACCCTTCCCGGCACTTGGTCCATTGAAGAGGGCTTAGAGTGCATGGCACAAGTGCCAGTGGGACCACAAGCTATGTTAGTGGAAGCCGTGAAAGAGTTAGGGAAAAGTTTACAGGAGTTTACACGATCGTCGCATAGCCAAATTATGGCAGCCCTTGCGCCTTTGCAAACTACGATGGCTCGTACGGCACCCCGTAGGCCTGTTCGCCTCCGATGTTTCCGTTGTGGCTTATTCGGGCATGTGAGAAGAGAATGCAGAGCGGGCCCGGTCTGGTGTAAGCAGTGCAATTCTGGAACACACGCCGAGACAATCTGTCGACGAGGCGGGCCGGGAAACGGGGTGAACAGCGGGTGGAGCCGCCCCGCGTCGACACAAAATGCGGCCGCCTACCCAGTAGCCACCGGCAACAACCCGTTTCTCTCCAGCCCCCAAACCAGCAGGGATTGGTCGCTCCCGGTGGGCACCCAGAACTCCACCACCCACCCCACCCCACCACCTCCGCCCCCCCGCTCTCCAACCCGCCACCAGCGGAAGCCTCGGACTGGACCTGGCAACAGCAGTAGACTGCACCTTATTGGACTCTAGACCCACTCGCATTGCAACCGGCGTACAGGGACCTATCCGAGTAAACGGTCAAGCCGTCGGGGCATTGTTAATTGGTCGCTCCTCCGCCACAATGCTAGGCCTTACTGTATTAGTGGGACTGATCGACAAAGACTATCAGGGTGAAATACAGATAATGGTTCAAACGTTGTTTCCACCCTTGTTTGTGGCCAAAGGATCGAAGATCGCACAGTTAATTCCTTTACCCCACTTAATTGAAAATGTTGCCCCCGTGCAAGCGGCGCCGAGAGGCAGTGGAGCTTTCGGTTCAACGGATCAGACGGCCTTTTTAACCATTGGACTGAGACAACGACCCCGTAGAACAATCTCTGTGCAGTATGCAGAACAAACAATCACGCTTTCCGCCCTGCTAGACACTGGTGCAGACGTCTCCATCATCAGCGAGCATCATTGGCCGCCCGACTGGCCATCCCGCACCACTGGCGCCACCGTAGCTGGAGTCGGAGGACTCACTTTGGCTCGCAAATCACCCCTCCTCCGATGGTCTATTGGGGAAAAGGTCATCAACTGTTGCGCCTCTATTATCCCGTTGCCCGAGGGAGTACAAGCCCTGATAGGGCGTGATATACTTGCTCAAATAGGGATGGTTCTAACTACAGAGGCCCCAGCGCCAGAGGCCCCAGCGCCTTTTTTAGAAACGGCCATTGCTTGGACTTTCCCAATCCAATTGAGATGGAAGACCGACGCACCTGTATGGATTGAACAATGGCCGTTAAAGAGGGAAAGTCTAGAACAAGCTCACAAACTGGTGCAAGAACAGTTTTCGCAGGGGCACTTGCGACTTTCAACTAGCCCATGGAATACGCCAATCTTTGTCATCGCAAAGAAATCTGGGAAGTATCGACTGCTCCACGATCTCCGTGCAGTCAACAAACAGGTGCACGATATGGGAGCACTGCAGCCAGGGTTGCCTAACCCAGCTATGATACCCGAGGGATGGCATCTTCTCATTGTAGACTTGAAAGACTGTTTCTTTACCATTGCGCTGCATGAGAATGACAAGCAGCGCTTCGCGTTTACCCTGCCTTCGCTCAATCGAGAGCGACCTGATCAGCGGTTTGAATGGACTGTGTTGCCGCAAGGGATGCGAAATTCGCCCACCCTATGTCAAATCTACGTCGATGATGCCCTGCAACCCTTGCGCCAGAAGTGGAAGGGGACCCTCATATACCACTACATGGACGACATCCTGTTAGCGCAGTCATCCCCCTTTTCCGAGACTCAGAAAAAGGAGCTAATCCAGCGGCTTGCATGCCGCGGCCTGGAAGTCGCACCTGAAAAGGTTCAAGAGACAAGCCCCTGGAAGTACTTAGGTTGGCACATAACAGATGCAGCAATTCGACCACAAAAGTTAACGGTACATTTGGAGCTCCGTACTCTGAACGATGCACAAAAACTTTTGGGCGACCTCCAGTGGCTGTGTCCAGTCGTGGGAATCCCAAACGAACTGTTGAACCAGCTCCGACCACTCTTAAAGGGAACAGACCCCGCAGCACCAATTACTTTATCAGAACAGCAGTGACAGGTATTGCAGCAAACTGCGTCTCTAGTGACCGAGCGGTCTACACATCGCCGTCTCGCTGACGTGCCTATCGACTTAACTATCTTGTGCGGCGACCACTACCTTATGGCCGCCTTGACCCAACACAAAATAAAAACGGGGGAGACAGACACTATTGTGCTGGAATGGATAGCCCCCCCTCTGCAACCACGCCGCACGGTGCAAGAAAAGGTCAGCACGTTAGCCGACTTGATAAAGAAGGGCCGCCGCCGGATCCTCCAGATAGATGGTGCCCCACCTAAGACGATCTGGGTGCCTATAAAACAGACGGACTTAGAATGGTATATACAAAATTCAGAGGAACTGCAAGCGGCTCTACTTGCCGATGGGGCAACCCTGATGGCAAAACCGTTGACATCGGCTGTCCTCTCCTGGATGGAAAACAAGAGCTGGATTGTCAAACCTAAGCGGTCAGCACAACCCCTTCCAGGAGCCCTCACGGTTTTCACAGATGCCGGACGTCGATCGCAAACTGCTGCAGTTACATGGAAGGAGGGCCCACAATGGAAGCACCAGATATTGCAAGCCCAACCAAAGGACTCCTTGCAGACCTTGGAATTGTTCGCGGTAGTATGGACATTCTTGAAATGGCAGCATGTATCGTTGAACATTGTGTCGGACTCTCTGTATGTGGTAGGGATAGCCAATCGTATCGAGGATGCCAGCCTCCGTGAGGTGAAGAACGATCGGCTGTCTAGCCTTCTCATCAGTCTCCAGCTAGCAATCAATCAAAGGACAGAGCCCTATGCGGTACTTCATATCAGGAGTCATCAGTCGGATGAAGGCCTTGGGGAAGGGAATGCCAGGGCTGATCGACTCGTCGCAGCAGGCGTAGAGCCTCTGTTGTCGCCACATTGCCGTGCCCGTGAATCTCATGCTGTATTTCACCAGAACGCTAAGGGGCTGGCGCAATCCTACAACATTTCTATAGAAGAAGCCCGTGCCATTGTGAAAGCGTGTGCTATATGCAGCCACCACAACTCGGGAGTGGGACTTGGCTGCGGGGTAAACCCCAAGGGTCTAAAAGCCAATGAAATTTGGCAGATGGATGTCACTCATGTCCCCTCTCTGGGCCGCTTGAAGTACCTGCATGTTACGATAGATACGTACAGTCATATGATATGGGCTACCCCGCAACCTGGAGAAAGGGTCCGCGATGTCCGGCGGCATCTGACTAGTTGTTTTGCTGTGCTAGGAGTACCTAGCACTATCAAAACAGACAACGGCCCGGCCTATAGCAGTGGGCCCCTAAAGTGCTTCTTGCAGCTTTGGGGCATCACTCATATCACCGGCCTCCCACATTCTCCCACGGGGCAAGCGGTAGTGGAGAGGGCTAACGGAACGATTAAGAGATACTTGGATAAGTTTAAGAATATCACCGATGTCCGTGAAAGAATCGATAAGACGCTCTTTGTGCTTAACTATTTATGCGTCTTTGGGGATAGTGACACCCCGCCTGCCCTCAAACATCATTTGCCCAGGAGTAATGTTGAGGTCCCCCGAATGAGAGTATTGTATAAAGATACAAAAACAGGGCTCTAGGGAGGTCCTGTTGATGTAATTTATGTCGGGCGCGGTTATGTCTGTGTTTCTACGCCTACAGGCACGCTCTGGGTTCCAAGCCGATGGGTAAGGCCCGCAGTTGAAGAGCACAGCAGAAGCGACTCCGGAGGATAGCGAGAGGCAACGCGAGACGCTGCTCCCAGCCGCGGCGAGAGAAGGAGTGGTGGCGTCGCGCAGCGCTCGCGGGACGTTGGTGTGAGAGTTGCCAGAAAGAACAGCTTGGGTTAACCAGACTTTTGCTTGTTACAGGGCGCGAATCACTGAACAGCGATCGGTATTCCTGCTGCCGAGCCGACTCTGCTTGGAAGTTAAGTAGGGGCGGACGAAAGTCGCCTTTAGGGCAGTGAGTTATGCTTAAGTGTAGTAAATTGTTAAGTATAATGCTACTGTGTGTTGTTATAACTAGTCATATTGTCTTAGCTATAGCTGCTGTGCCTGCATTACCCTTTGACCCTAGAGAAAATGTATGGGTTACGCTTAGCCGAGCCATAAACACCACTACCTTTTGTGCTAGCTTATCTACACCCAGTACCCCTTTTATCACTTGTCTGATAGGAGTCCCGTTGAATGACGCAGACTGGCCTATGCTGAATGCTACCCTGGAGGAACATCGCGGGTTATGGAATATAAGCCGCCTTAAGTGGACGCAAAACAACCTCACGGCCACGGATGTGAAGATTTTGACGGGATGTGTTGCATGGATTTGGAAGATAACTCTAGCTCCATCCACAGGGAGATCAAGCAACTGATGGAACACTCACAGAAAATACAGAAAGACGTTGGATTTTTTGGGCTAGAAGGCCTAACTAATTGGTTAGGCCTAGGAGGGTGGTTAAAGGGGCTAATTCAAAGCTTAGTATTGGTCTTAATAATAGTTATTGTAGGGCTTTTAATGCTTAGCTGTGCTTTGTCATGTATTAAGCGGCTTATAGCGCAAGTTACAAATAACGCTTGGCTGGCACAAAATAAAAACGGGGGAATTGTGGAGAGCTGGCTAGCCGAGCGAGGGCATATCAACATCGAAATGTTGACTCATCAGGGTCTCAAGAAATACCGAGAGCAGCTCCTGTGAGAACTAATAGATAATAAGTCATCTGGACTTCAAGAAATACCGGGAGCAGCCCCCGTGAGAACTAGTAGATAACAAAGACAGTCTGCCCCTGTTTATTCCAACAAAAGCTAAGTAAGGAACTTGTGATTAAAAGAAATGAGAGTTATGTGCAGTGATAAGATGTGTATGCAAACATAGACCTTGAGATGCCTAACCAATAAGGAGCTTGGCTTTTGCAATATGTATGAGCTAATTAAGACTGTTATAAAAGGTGTAACCGTGCTTTAATAAACGAAGTTTGCTGATCCCTCATATTGAGTGACTGCTTCTTCCCTCCGTTCCGGCGAATGGCACGACAGTTTTCCTTTTACAAACATTTGTTTTTATTTCATATTCCTTATGCCTAGTCATGTTTCTTCTTCGAAAATAATTTGCATAATCAATGAGTTTTCGGAACACAACCCACCCCCAATTACATAATCAATGAGTCCTTGGAATGCAACCCACCCCCGAACATGCCCCCTCCCTTCTAGCGGTGCAGGCGCTATGCTTCCTGGTGGTCATTGAAGTCTTTATCACCATGTCCTTCTGGTGGCTTCTTTATTCTTTACATTTCTGTGGTTATCTTGGCTAAGGTCCGGTACTTTCAACTGTTGCTTTCTTCTGATATCCAATCTAACACTATCCCTTTTCCAAAAGCATAGCAAGCACATACCTATCTTAGCTAAAGCCATAGCAAGCACGTATCTATTAACTGCATAGCAAGCACACACCCATCTTAGCTGAAGCCGTAGCGAACACACATCCATTTTAGCTGAAGCAAAATTATTTTGCTAAATTACTTATTACAGTTAGGCAGAATGAATTAGCAAAGAGGACGCATGCATCTGACTTCAGATATCATCTTCCATTTGGAAGTTAAACAACCGCCAAATACCATTCCCCAAGTTAGTTCTCCAAAAAAGTGCGATATATCTTAAAAGTAGCAACATTAGGTATACTACATTTTAGAGCCAGCCACATCCCTCCTACACAAACGTAAACATCCCTCTGCTGTCATGCAGAAAAATCTCAAGAATTAAAAAGTGAACCAGCTAATGCATCAGCGTGTGATAACACCAGCTTCAACAAGAGTGCTTGCATACACCCAGTCAGGAACATACTTACGTGTTGCAGCACCTACAACAAAGAACCCAACTAAGAGCAACTTGCTTTCAAAGGAGCATGCAATCAAGTAGGAAAAAGAGCGTCACCAGTTTATCTTCTTCCCCTAACACTGAGGAGTGACACCAGCAGGCAAAAAGTTATCAGAGACATCAGCGCTGAACTGACAATCAATCTTTGTCTCAAAGCACCACCCTGCACTACAGGACCTAAAGCCACGAACGTTCGTAACGTGTTTAGAGCAAAGCTTGCAACCCTGACCCTGCTGCCATCGCGGCCCCTTGCCCATCCTGCTCGGAGGCAGGGGACGCTGAAAGGGACATGGCTGCGCTGCCTCCACCCAGCTGGCAGCCCCCAGGGAAGCAGGCGACGGTGGCATCCAGGAGCTCCCGGCGCTGGCGAGGGCAGAGCCAGCACCGCCGCAGAACCGGGCTCCGGCAGGGAAGCCAGGCCTCGGGACCCAGCGCAGCTCCGATGAGAGGGTGGGCGGCCCAGACTCCCCCAAGCCAGAGGGAACCGAGCCATTTCCCACACAGCCCCGGCCGGCTGCAGTGGAGCAGGGGGACGCCGCAAACCCCGGCCCCTCTCACTCGCATTTTAGCTGCACGTCGATGTCCAGGTTGCAGCGATAAACATAATAAAGCTTCTCAGTCTCACCCATAGCTGCCTCCACCCTGCCGCCTCAGTGGCGCCCAAGCCCTGGAGCACAACAGCCTGCGGGCATGAGCACTGGCCACCCTGACTCCCTCCGAACATGCGCCGCTGCCATCTCGCTTAAGGGAGGAAAGAGAGGGGAAGTCACTGCCTCACGCTGTAATGGTCCTTTACCAAAATGGCCGCCAGCCTAAGTCAGCTGAGTAGGTGGCCTCAAGATGGTTGCGCCCACCTCTCTCTCATCACCATGGCTGCCGCCGGCTGTACGGCACGCAAGATAGCCGCTTCCATGAGGGGCATGGCAAGATCGCCGCTGCTTCAGCTGTGTGCGAGATGGCTGCCTGTCCCACCTGAGGGCAGAGAGGGCTGGGCGGTGCGGTAGCAGCCTCCAGGGTGACAGGTCTGAAGGGGCCAAGGCTCTGCCTGCTGCTCAGTTTCCCAGCAGTTTACCTCAATTTCACACTGTCTCCTCAGGCTGCAATTCTTCATGCCACAGCCAGATCCCTCATCTCCAAAACCCTTCAGTGGATGGTGGGTGCTTCTTCTGTGAGGCTTATGGACTGTATATGGTATGTTTTTCCAGGGGTAGCAACACACTGGGTAATTTTAGAATTAATGATTCTTGCTATGTTACTGACAGCTTTGAAGAAGGCCGAGTGGAAATGGCATTTGTCTTCTGCCACTGTGCAGCAAACACTGTGCAGGATGCGGACATTACAGGTTGATTGCTGAATTCATCGTGGTGATTTTATCATGAGTCTCACATGCTTACTTTGGGAGTATGTTTTGCTCATTTGTTATGTTTTTCCTGAAGCTTCAGCTGTCGGCAGCAGTAGGTAGTCAGTGATCATCACCGAACAGAAAACAAAATTGTAAAATATGTGTGCAGAATGACTCTACATCTGATACAGGCAACTGAAAATCACCCACTACTTACATATTGTAAATAATCGTATGATTTTAAAAAATCCTTAATGTTTCAAGAGTTAATAAGGATTACAGACACTTTCAAGTAACAAAAATATACACATCGTTACTATCCTATGCTTATTCTATGTAGGTAAAGCAGCTGGGGCTGACTAAATAGGAGGTTTGTGTTTTATGATCCACAACAGCTGCTGATCTTCTCAGGGCTGCTGAATGTAAGTATAAAAAGTGCATTTTTGGTGTAGCTTGCTGTACTTATGGCAGCGCCAGTCCTGAGGAAGCATCAAGACAGAGGTGCTCTCTCCCAGCATGCACTGCTCATGTTAAAAAAAACAAAAAGATAATTTTCATTTGGTACCAGCATGTTCTCCTCCATTTTCACAGCAAGAACCATTAACAAGTGGATGTGGAAGGACATGCCTTCAGCTAGTCCTTTCCTCTTGCAAGTCAACAGCAATGGGGGAAGAGGCTGAAGCAGGGGAGGAACCCTTCTTTAACGAAAGAAGGACTATTTCACCTCAACACTATTTTTTCCCCCTCAGGTGCTGTGACCAGGAGGTCTTTTTTTCCTTTTTCTCCAAAATAACTAGCAAATTACAGAAGGCCATGACCCAAACCCATATATCAGTAAAATGAAGTCTTTGCTTTCGAGCACTGCCAAGCTGTCATGTGTCATGAGTGCAAAATGTAATTTAAACATAATTAAATTAACAAATTCCTTTGCACAGATGATGTTAAAATAACTTAAAAAAAAAGGTGATCTTTTATCCAGCTTTCTCTGTCTTATTTTGTCACTTTTTGATCACATTTACAGTTTCTACGGCTCTGGCAGCTGCCATTCATTTATTGCCTGCCTTGTAGTTTTTGAAGTCTTCTCTGTGTTTGTGAGTTTGGTTCCAGCCCAGTTTTTACATAAAATTTCTGCTTTCCATAACAAAGATAAACAAACGTATTGCTCTTCTTGACTGTGGTGAAAAAGTAAAACATGAAAGTATAAAAATTTAAAAGACAAATCAATCTCACAATTTTAAAGCTAAGCAATGTATATCTCTCTGTGTACACAAAAGGCAAGTGCATTCATATGTGTGTACCTGTTTTGCTATTATTTTGTCTCAGAAAAAATTGGATCCTTTTTCAATTAATGGAATTAGTAGTATCAGTTAAATAATCTCACCATTGATTTCACCATTGCAAGACATTTTTAGGTCATTATTCAGATTTTGTTTATTTATCGGGAAAAAAGCTAAGGAAAAAATTACAGAAGACCTCAGAAGTTGGCATTAAAAAAAGTTTTTGAAGTGGTATATTTCCCAACTTTCTCAGATTCCAGTGTGTCTAACTAAATAAGTAAATTAGGTCTGTGGGAGGCAAAAGAAGAGAAAAATGTTTAGGAAAGACATTTTTGACAATAAAATTGTAGAAATATGCGATTTCAATCAAAAATGTCACTTTATACGACTTTCTCATATTAATAACCTTACATTTATAAGTTCTCAAATACTGCCATAGAGGCAGATAGAAAGAGTATTTTTCACCGTGAAGGATCCTAAAGTACTTTGAAAATGCAGCAGTGAACATACCATACGTGTCTGGGAATCACTGCCTACACTGCTGACACCGATGTCGCTGGAGGAGACAGATGTCTAAGTGGGTGCAGTGTCTGTATGACATGCCACACTGCTACAACCAAGGTAGCACACTAGAGCTGAACAGGGCCATTCTGTACGGAGCAGATGCAGAGCTAGATAAGGGCATTATCCCATTTACTCTCTGCTTCCACTTCTGTGGATCCTTCAGGGCACTCAGCATTCATGGCAACATCTATACTGCTAAAAACAGCCACTGTAGGCTGTTGCCCCTGAATTGAGTAGTATGTGTGGCTCACATCTACCCTATCTTGACTTGACCCCTGCAGACTGGTCCATCTGTATCCTAACTGCAATAATATTTGGTCCATCTCTAAGCTTCAGTGACTGCTCTTGTGGCCAAAAGATGTGATTATTTCTGTGTGTGTTTTCCAACTCAAAGTGCCTGATATAATGTAAGGGTTGTTTTGCAGCCTGCAGGAAGGTTTTTATAGTGTGACATCTAGGGCATGGCATGAAGGCACGTTGTGGTGGTTGAGTGCTTCTGGCCTACTGAAGTAGGGCAGGATTATTCCAAGTGCTGGGTGTCAAACAAGGCACATCTGTTCTCCTATTGCCAATCTGCAGCACAACCATAAGCAAACTCTCCTGGCAACTCTACTTGGGTTTCTTCTTTAAGGAGACTAATAAATATATTCCAGAAGGGAGTCTGGCAATGAACTAGCACACACACTGTACAGGCAACTTCATATATGTGATAGCAGGAACAAGTTCTGGAAGTGAATCAGAGTGTCAAGATTGCTGATGCTCCAAGTATGTTGTGAAGTGAACTGTGACTTTCATCAGGCTAACAGAAAAAGGGCATCTGTCCCTTCTACTCTTGGGGTGAAACTGAGAGGGACCTGAGGGACTAATAAGCCTTAATGGTCTCCAGTCTCCCCTGCTGATGGCCCAGGATGTCATTTCAGGGAGTTCTGTGTCCCAGCAATGCCACAGATATCAGTCTCCTACTCCACCACAGCCCTGCCTGGCCCAGCCATGGTGTCCACTGAGCCAACTCCTACTCTTGGGCTAATGTCCCATCCCCATAGAGGTGCCTGAAGCCCAGGGCTGGAGGTGCCCTGGCCGTCCCCCAGTCTGCCCTGCTCTCTGGCTGGGGCAGTGGGACAGGCCCTGGCTTTCTGCCACAGCACAGCCTAACCACCACACGTTCCTGTAGTGCTCTAACATTTACCTGAGTGTTTGATCTTGAAACACCAATTTAACTCAACACATATAAGCATTTACAAACTTTTTGAAGAAAGGTACACAAAGAGAAATCTATTTTTTCTCAGGAAGACTATAAGTAACTGGCTAGCTGCACCTAGGCTTAGTTACATACTGATATGCCATTCTTGTCATTGGAAAACCATGAAAGCATGGAAGCATGGGTTGACACTCTTCATTGCTTTGCTCGTGCATTAAAATCTCCCCCCTCCGTTTTCTGTTTTTCTGTCTGATAGTTTGTTAGGTCCCAGAAGCCTGATGAGGTGAAGCATTAAGAAAACAGTGGGAGCAGTAGGGAGCTTTGCTGCTGACACGATTCTCTTTGGAGGGAATGGAGCTATTTTTCTTGCTTTGGAGCAAAAGTATCACTCACAGTCCATATTCAATTGGTAGCCATAGAGAAATATATAACCTCTCAATCCTACTAAGAAATATATACCATCTTCCAGAGGACGGCATTGCTTCCTCATACACCATCTATTTTCTGCTACTGGGACTACCATGATAAGCAAGAAGACTGCTCAATTCAGATGTTCACCCAGGTCCCACATTCTTGGTAAAAACTTTCAGCAAAGTTGCTGAAAGTAGCGGTGTTGTCAGACATGTTTTGTTTCATCTTTTCTGAATGTGAACATCTGTCCACTAGAAACTGGACTGAGATGACTAAAAACAATACATAACCCTTAGTACATCTGTCAGATGGTAACGACTTTTCGGTCACTAATGAACTGGAAGAAAACTGAATTGGCAACCACATTATTACCTCTAGTAATATCCCGAGAAAGACTTTACATGCTAAATGTACAGCAGAGAGAGTTTCTGCTGTTCGCATACCACAATGACGGGCAGTTTTTCAGAACCACAATGGAGAGGTGGTTAACACAGTGGTTATCATATTTCATAGAACCATAGAATCATAAAATGGCTTAGGTTGGAAGGGACCTTGAAAATCGTCTAGTTCCAACCACCCTGTCATGGGCAGGGACACCTCCCACTAGACCAGGTTGCCCAAGGCCCCATCCAGCCAGGCCTTAAACACCTTCAGGGATGGGGCTTCCACAACTTCTCTGGGCAACCCGTTCCAGCGCCTTACCACCCACAAAGTGAAAAATTTCTTCCTAATCTTTAATCTAAACCTGCCCTCTTCCAGCTAAAAGCCATTACCCCTTGTCCTATCACTACATGCCCTAGTAAAAAGTCCTTCCCCAGCTCTCCTGTAGGCCCCCTTTAGGTACTGGAAGGCCACAATAAGGTCTCCCCGGAGCCTTTTCTTCTCCAGGCTGCACAGCCCCAACTCTCTCAGCCTCTCCTCATAAGAGAGGTACTCCAGCCCTTGGACCATCTTTGTGGCCCTCCTCTGGACCCACTCCAACAGGTCCATGTCTTTCCTATGTTGGGGACTCCAGAGCTGGATGCAGTACTCCAGGTGGGGTCTCATGAGAGCGGAGTAGAGGGGCAGAATCACCTCCCTTGACCTGCTGGCCACACTTCTTTTGATGCAGCCAAGGATACGGTTGGCCTTCTGGGCTGCGATCGCACATTGCTGGCTCATGTTGAGCTTCTCATCAATCAGTACCCCCAAGTCCTTCTCCTCTGGGCTGCTCTCCATCCATTCCCTGCTGAGCCTGTATTTGTGCTTGGGATTGTCCCGACCCAGGTGTAGGACCTTGAACTTGGCCTTGGTGGACTGCATGAGGTTGGCATGGGCCCACCTCTCCAGCCTGTCCAGGTCCCTCTGGATGGCATCCCTCCCCTCCAGTATGCCTACATCGCCAAACAGCTTGGTATCATCAGCAAACTTGCTGAGGGTGCACTCTACCCCACTGTCCATGTCACCGATAAAGATGTTGAACAGTACTTGTCCCAATACTGACCCCTGAGGAACGCCACTCATCACTGTTCTCCACTTGGACATCGAGCTGTTGACCGCAACTCTTTGAGTGCGACCGTCCAGCCAGTTCTTTATCCACCGAGTGGTCCATCTGTAGAATTCATGTGTCTCCAATTTAGAGACCAGGATATCGTGTGGGACAGTGTCAAATGCTTTGCACAAGTCCAGGTAGATGACATCAGTTGCTCTTCCCTTGTCCACTGCCACTGTAACCCCTTTGTAGAAGGCCACCAAATTTGTCAGGCATGACTTGCCCTTGGTGAAGCCATGCTGGCTGCTACCAATCACCTCCTCTTTTTCCATGTGCCTTAGCAGAGTTTCCAGGAGGATCTGCTCCTTGATCTTGCCAGGCACAGAGGTGAGACTGACTGGCCTGTAGTTCCCTGGGTCTTCCTTATTTCCCTTTTTGAAAATAGGGGTTTGTTTCCCCTTTTCCAGTCGGCAGGAACCTCGCCAGACTGCCACGACTTCTCAAATATGATGGCTAGTCGCTTAGCAACTCCATCTGCCAGTTCCCTTAGGACCCGTGGATGTACCTCATCAGGTCCCATGGACTTGTGCAACTTCAGGTTACTCAGGCAGTCTTGCACTTGATCTTCACCTACAGTGGATGGTTCTTCATTTTCCCAGTCCTTGCCTTTGCCTTCTGCATCATGGGTAGTGTGGCTGCAGTCTTTGCCAGTGAAGACTGAGGCAAAAAGTCATTGAGTACCTCAGCTCTGTCTCTGTCCTCGGTGACCATCTCTTCCATTTCCTTCCAGAGGGGGCCCACATCTTCCCTAGTCTTTCTTTTCTCGCTGACATACCTATAGAAGGATTTTTTTCTTTGTCTTGATGTCCCTGGCCAGATTTAATTCAATCTGAGCTTTAGCTTGCCTAACCTGATCCCTGGCTGCTCAAACAATTTCTCTGTATTCCTCCCAGGCTACCTGCCCCTGTTTCCACTCCCTATAGGCCTCCTTTTTACTTTTGAGCATGTCCAGGAGCTCCTTGTTCATCCATGCAGGCCTCCTGGCTTTTCTGCCTGCCTTCTTCTTTGTAGGGATGCATCACTACAGAGCTTGGAGGAGGTGATCCTTGAATATTAACCAACTTTCTTGGGCCCTTCTTCCCTTTAGCGCTTCATCCCATGGCACCATACCAAGCAGATTCTTCAAGAGGCCAAAGTCAGCTCTCCTAAAGTCCAGGGTAGTCAGTTTGCTGCGCACCTTCCTTGCTGCCTGGAGGATCTCGAACTCCACCATTTCATGGTCACTACAGCCCAGGCTACCCTTGAGCTTGACACTGCCTACCAGCCCCTCCTTGTTGGGAAGGACAAGGTCCAGCATAGCTCCTCTCCTCATTGGCTCCTCTACCACTTGGAGAAGGAAGTTGTCATCAATGCAATCCAGGAACCTCCTGGATTGCCTGTGCCTTGCTGTGTTATCCTTCCAACAGATATCAGGGTGGTTGAAGTCGCCCATGAGGACCAGGGTCTGCAAACGTGATGCCGCCCCTATCTGTCTATAGAGGGCCTCATCCGCTCGGTCTTCTTGGTCAGGTGGCCTGTAGCAGACCCCCACTGTAATGTCCCCTGGTCCTGATTTCCCTTTAATCCTGATCCATAGGCTCTCAGTCAGGTCTTCATCCATCCCTAGGCCAAGCTCCATGCACTCCATCTGTTCATTGACATTGTCGTGGTTTGACCTGAGCCGGCAGCAACGAACCACGCGGCCGCTCGCTCCACCCCCCACAGCCATGGGGGGGAAATAGGAAGAAAAAGGCAAAACTAGTGGGTTGAGATAAAGGCAGTTTAACAGAACAGCAAAGGGAAGAGAAAACAGTAACAATAACACCGATAAAGGAATATACAAACGCGATTACAGCACCGCCGCTCACCGACCGGACCCCCACCGCCGCAGCCGGCGCTGAGCAGCGACTTCCTGCCCCCTCCCCCCGGCAGCTCCCCCCCTACCACCCGGGCATGGCTCATATGGTGTGGAATACCTGTAGCCCCTCCCATCCTTGGGGAAATTAACCCCATCCCTGCTGGAACCAGGACATTATCCACCCCTTATTCCATACCATCTGCGCCATGCCCAGATCCTACAGTTCCCAATCATTTACCACCACTTTTCCCTGTCTTTTATATATATATACATATGTACATCTATATACATACAGATTTAATCCCCACCGTCCATGGGCGATCCCTCTAAAATGTTCATTGAGTTAATTTAGTCCATCACTGTGGGTCCCATCTGTGAAAGCAGTCTCTCAGGACAGGCGAAATGGTGTGTGGTGCTGGACTGGTGCATGCTGCATTTTGGAGCTCACGGCTGGTGTACCCGGTGTGGCCCATGCCTGCAGTTCGCAGGTTGAAGACGTTGATCTCAAGGAAGTGGCTGGGCGCCAGCTGATGAGGTCGTCAATGTACTGCAGATGTTCCGGAGCTTCACCCTGTTCTAGTGTGGTCTGGATTAGTCCATGGCAAATGGTGGGGCTGTGTTTCCACCCCTGGGGCAGTCGATTCCACGTGTACTGGACACCCCTCCAAGTGAAAGCAAACTGTGGTCTGCACTCTGCTGCCAAAGGGATTGAGAAAAATGCATTGGCGATATCAATTGTTCCATACCACTTGGCTGCCTTTGACTCCAGTTCGTATTGAAGTTCTAGCATGTCTGGCACGGCAGCGCTCAACGGTGGTGTCACTTCATTCAGGCCACGATAGTCCACTGTTAGCCTCCACTCTCCATTAGATTTTTGCACTGACCATATGGGACTATTAAAGGGTGAGCAGGTCTTGCTGATCACTCCTTGAGTCTCTAGTTGACGAATCAGCATATGGATGGGGATCAGAGAATCTCGGTTAGTGCGATATTGCCGCCGATGCACTGTCGTGGTACCAATTGGCACCTGTTGTTCTTTGACCCTCAACAAACCTACCACAGAAGGGTCCTCCGAGAGACCAGGCAATGTAGACAGCTGTTTAATTTCCTCCGTCTCCAAAGCAGCTATGCCAAAAGCCCACCGGTATCCTTTTGGGTCCTTGAAGTACCCTCTCCTGAGATAGTCTATGCCAAGGATGCACGGAGCCTCTGGGCCAGTCACAATGGGATGCTTTTGCCACTCATTTCCAGTTAGGCTCACTTCAGCTTCCAATACAGTCAACTCTTGGGATCCCCCTGTCACTCCAGAAATACAAATGGGTTCTGCCCCTCTGTAACTTGACGGTATTAAGGTACATTGAGCTCCAGTGTCCACTAGAGCCCTATACTCCTGTGGCTCTGATGTGCCAGGCCATCGAATCCACACGTTCCAATAAACCTGGTTGTCCCTTTCCCCCACCTGGCTGGAGGCAGGGCCCCTCTAATCCTGATCATAGTATCCATTACTCACTTGTTGCAGAAATGACTTGGAGGTCCCTTCAAGAGGATCGGAGGTAAGATCAGGCCTTCTACTCTGTCTGGGGGGCTTCCTGCTGGCAACGGGAGCAGCACTTTTCCTGGAGGGATCCCCTTTTGTGATTGTTCTTCCTTGCAATTCATGTACCTGTGCCCGTAGGGACGAGGTAGGTTGTCCATCCCACCTCCTCATGTCCTCACCGTGGTCGCGCAGGTAAAACCACAGGGTGCCTCGTGGTGTGTACCCTCTATACTCTCCCTCTTGAGTAGGGAAACTCTTGCTTCTAATAGCTGAGATGCTGGCCTGTACAGGTAGGGAGTAGGACATAGTCTCTTCAAGTTGCTGGACCTTCTGGGACAGTTTCTCCAGAGCTGAGACAAGGGGGGAAGAGAGACTTTCTTCATATTGCCGGAGTCGGCCAGCCACCTCATCCACCGTTGGTCCCTCTTCGCCTTTCCATTCCATCACTGCCAAGGAGTTGGCATACGATGATGGTGCGCTCCGTACAAACTTCCGCCATATGGGCCTTGTGCATTGGACTTCATCAGGGTCTGTGGGTAACTGTGTGTTATCTGGGTCATAGTAAATCATCTCCCACACGGCTAATTCCCTGAGGTACTGGATACCTTTTTCCATGGTGGTCCACTTGCTTGGACAACATACGACATCTTCACTGAAGGGGTACCTTTCCCTCACACCTGACAGGAGTCGCCTCCAGAGGCTGAGGGCTTGTGTCTTCTTCCCAATCGCCTTATCAATGCCCCCTTCCCTAGACAGGGATCCCAGCTGCCTGGCTTCCCTGCCCTCTAATTCCAAGCTACTGGCCCTGTTATCCCAGCATCGGAGCAGCCAGGTGACAATGTGCTCGCCCGGAAGTCGGCTGAAATCTTTTCGCATATCTCTCAGCTCACTCAGGGATAGAGATCAGGTGATTATCTCTGGTTCCATCTCTTCCTCCCTTTCCTTTGATGGCCCTGGTTCATCATCATCCCTGACTAAGCGAACTGATTTCTTGGTGTATTTCTTCTTCTGTATAGGAGCAACTGATACGGGCACGGGTTGGTTGTCCGGTTCAGCTGCAGTGTCCGCCACTGGGGTTTGAGCGGCTGCATTGTCTGCTACAAGGGTTGGAATAGCTGCAGTGTCTGCCGCAGGGGCTTGAGTGGCCACAGGGCCTTCCACCGGGGTGGGAGTAGCTGCATTGTCTGTCACAGGGGTTGGGATAGCTTCAGTGCCTACTGGTTTGGTTTCCCCCTCTTTCCCCTGAGGGTGCTGCATAATACCGAGCAGTGTTTGGTAGATACTGGCCAGGGCCCAGCACAGTGCAATGAGTTGTGCCTCTCTGGAATAGCCACAGCATTTTCCTTTCAAATATTCTCCCACTTTATCAGGGTCCTGTAGTTGTTCGGGGGTGAAGTCCCAAACCATTGGAGGTGAGAAGTTCTCTAGATACCTGCCCATATTCTCCCACATGTCATGCCACCCCTGACTATCCAGCCTCGGGGCAGCTCTCTGGGTGGTAGTCTTAAACAGTTGTTTAACCCTGAACAAGACCTGAAACACATTCAGGAGGCACAGCAATAGGAACATGCTGGTTTGAGCATCCAGAGGATATTCGAAATTCTCAAAACCTGGCCCGAAGGAGAAAAGGGGGGCAAAAGAGCCGGGGAAAATATCCCCCCCTGTTTCCCCCATAGATTGGGTGTGATTATTAATAAATTCTGAGAGACGGCGACCAAGGTATGGGCAGGACAGCAATACTGCATAAACACCCCAACACAGCGACCTGAGCAGTGATGTTATCATATCATACACTGATATCGCACAAGACAGCAAAATGATAATCCTGATCCCTCTCCCCGAGGTAACAAACAGCATCACGGGGAGTACATAGAGTATGTAAGAACTTACATAACACAGGCATGCAAACAAACGAAGCAACATTGTAACCAGCTATTATCTAACTAATATGAGAAATATATATAACAAACTCATGTTAACAATCTCGAGTCGGATCTGTCGTTATCTCAACCCTTCGAGCCCCACGTTGGGCGGCAAAAAGGACTGTCGTGGTTTGGCCTGAGCCGGCAGCAACGAACCACGCGGCCGCTCGCTCCACTCCCCACAGCCATGGGGGGGAATAGGAAGAAAAAAGGCAGAACTCGTGGGTTGAGATAAAGGCAGTTTAACAGAACAGCAAAGGGAAGAGAAAACAGTAACAATAACACGGATAAAGGAATATACAAAACACGATTAGGGCACTGCCGTTCACCGACCGGACCCCCACCTCCGCAGCCTGCGCTGAGCAGCGACTTCCTGCCCCCTCCCCCCGGCAGCTCCCCCCCCTACCACCCGGGCATGGCTCATATGGTGTGGAATACCTGTAGCCCCTCCCATCCTTGGGGAAATTAACCCCATCCCTGCCGGAACCAGGACAGACATATAGGGCAACACAGCCTCCTTGTTTCCCCTTCCTGTCTCTCCTGAAGAGCCTGTAACCTTCCATGTCAATACTCCAGTTGTAGGTGTCATCCCACCACATTTCCGTGATGCCAATGAGATCATAGCCTTGGAGGCATGCACACGTCTCTAGCTCCTCCTGTTTGTTCCTCATGATACGTGCATTTGCATAGAGATTTTTTTTTTCCTTTTAAAATGGATAAGAATGGGGTTTACGGAAAGAACACACCTTTCTTCAAATGTATGTTTTACATTTATTTATAGGTGCATTAAAATGTCATTGATTCATGTACTGTAGATACTGAAAATTTTAAGTATCCATGCAAAACCATAGTTAGCTGTAAAAAAAGCCCATTAATTTGGTGTTAAATTTAAACCTAGTAGTATCATTCGGGTCCAGAAACTGATCTTTCTCACAATTCTAGCCTTGGTACAAATCTGTCCCTGTAATAAGCTCAGAAATCTTTCATATCTAGACCATATGGAGCAGGGAGCAAATGTGCAAAGTCTAACTGAGTGTTCAGCCAGCAGCATATACCCCTGTAGAGAGCTGAGGCTCTCACAAAGGTGGCCCTGTGGATTCTCATCCAGCTAACACAAAGGCATGCGTGAAGCTCTATTTGAAAACTCAGAGCACCAATAACTTAGGTTTATGGAATGATGTTTTACCTAACAAGGTTCATTTTCCAGCTGATTTTATATTTTTCCATAACTAGTGACTGTTAGATTTAGAGTTCTTTGAGGAAGAAGTCATCTCTCCTTCTGCATTTCTACTGTGCTTTGCTATTATAGGACTTAGCTCCTAAACACTACAGTAAGAAGTACAGTATTTTCTAATTGTCTAGTGTGTGCCAGGCCTTTTCTCATTAAGTGACACTACCACTGAACAAACTTTCCATGTTCTTGTTGCCCCAGCCTTCTGTCCAAGAATAACAGCGTCATTCTTTGTGCTCAAAGAAACCCAGGACTTGCAGGCATCTCTTCACATATTCAGTACCATCTTTTACTATTACCAGCACCAACTGTTTCAATCTGTCTCATCAAGTTCCACTTTACAAGCAAAAAGGGTTTCGGCTCCACTAAGACCATGAGAAGGTTGTCCTAAAACACTCCTGGTTAGGAACCACATTCTTTTTTTTGTCCCATCCATAAGTCTGTTTTCTCTGAACCTGATCCAGGTTGGTGCTGCATTTCTGCTATTTTAAGGAGCCAGATTTTCACAGTCTCACCTTGCTCCTGGGACAGATGTCAGACCAGTCAGTAAGCCCCTTCCTCAGTTGCCATTTATAGAGATATGGTGGAGAAGATGGCCATTCTGGTTGGCCATCCAACTCAGAGTGCTCCAGGGAATAGGTAGACATGAACTGGAGTATTATTAAATGCATTCTTGATAATATTAAAGGATTTGTTCTAATCCATTAAAATGAGGTATGATTTTACCTTTTTGTGCTCAGTACCCTCAGATTTTATCACATCAGCTGAAAATGAAAGTACTGGGCTTCTTGCAACATTTAATTTCCATCGAAATGACAACAAAGCTGTGGACTACCCTTTTATTTTAGAATCAGCTTCTGCAATAACCCTCTTTGGAGGAGTCCCTGAACTCATTCATCCCTGTATAACTTGAACTCAATAAAGTTGCACTAGGGAAGAGTTTGGCCCATTAACTTTAGTTTTCTAATGCTGTTTAGTCAATAAGCCATATAATTCCCAAAACAAAGAACGGGAAGTGTCGTGGTTTAGACCAAATCGGCCACTTGGGACATAGGGGACCCCAGATGGGACCGACAGATGCTCCCCTCTACCCCTCTTCAAAGAGAGAGGCAGAGGAGGAAAAAGAGACTTATGAGTTTAGAAGGATCTAAACTACTTTAATGAAGTATTAATAATAAAATAAAAGGAAAAAATGAGAAATATACAAAACCGTATCAAGCTCCCAAGATGACAATCATGACACCGGCTGGCACTGGGGTAGTCCCAGGCTGGACTCAGTGACGGACGGGAACTGGATTCCGGATCTGGATTCAGGATCGGGTCCAAAGGCAGACATACAGACAGAGTCCTCCTCAGACGTCAGCCATTGAAGCAAGAAGGCAAAAAGAAGGGCAAAAAGAAAAAAAGAGAGCCTGACCCTTTGCTCCGTCAGCTTTTATACTGAGCATGAGGCAGATGGGATGGAATACCCTGTTGGTCAGTTTTGGGTCACCTGCCCTGTCCGCTTCTCCCCGCAGGTGGGACCCCATTATGCTTTTCCGCTTCCGACCCTCCAACGTGGCAAATAACACAGCTGGTTGGCCATGGGTGTTAGAACAATAAGTGTAAGCAAGAGCCTCCCTGCATACCATGTCTGGACATCAGCTATAAACATCGGTCTTATCACTCTGAGAGAGTGAACATTGTCTGCACAATATGCTGTTAATTTCAGTAGTTAAAAGAGGCCCAGCTAAGAAGCGAAGCTACTGAACAAAATTGGTCCTGTTTTACCTCAAACCAGGACAGGAAGGAATAATAACAATAGGAAACATGAAATGTACACACAGCCTGTTCAGAAGGGAAAAAAAAAAAGCTAAAGCAAAACAAAAATACTGAGTCAGGTCATCAGCTAGAGAAAATCAGTGTAGCTCCAGTGAAATCAATTAAATGATACCGGATTACACCAGATGAAGATCTGGTATGTAATTTTCAGGTTTCTCTAGTTCCTCCTCCCCCTCCCCCCATCATAGAATTTGTTTAAAAAAAAAAGTCTGCCAGATTTTGCAAGTTTAGTAGTCTGTTAACTGAGTAAGCTAAGATATAACGAAAGCAATAACTGCTGAAACATCACACATGCAGTACATATCTCCAGCCAGTCCAATTTTATGCCTAAGGAGACTGGCAGAGTTCCTGCTGCGATTCAAATCTTATGTCAAATTTATAAACTTTTTTTCTCCATTCTCCTCTCCTGTCCTTGTGCCCCATCAGTCAGAGCTTATATCTGCACAAAAGGCTGACCCATCATTAAGGAGGCAGGTTGCAGCCAAATGTAAATTTGCACTTAAAAAAAAAAAAGGATTAATACTCATGCTGTGTGGAGATATTCCTAAATGAAAAAGGGCATGGTTTGGTTCTGTTGAGCAACCCAGGGTTTGAACTAAGCACCCAGAGTGAGGGAGAAAAGATCTAAGTAAACAAGAAAGGTGACATCACCCTACCCGGGAGAAAAGTTAAACAGAGGCGCGTGAACAGAGGGTCTTAGCCAATCGCGTTGGAGGGCGTTGTACGTGAACAGGGGAGCTGGACCAATCATAGCGTTGTTGACTATGCATGCTTTGCTGCGAGCCTATGTATACTCTGCTAAAATACGCAAGAAACGAGAACGATCATACTCACATTGAGACCGCATCGTTACTCTGGTACCGATCCCACTCTGACATCTGGTAGCAGAGGATGTCAACTGTAACCCTTCAGCAGGACTGAGGTCTCCGAGACTGCGGTAAGCAGCGAGAGGACGGGAGTGGGAAACACGGCTGGAAGGAGTGCTGCTCGGGAGCATAGACTACGGCAGACACGGTTCGAGGTGGCCTCTCGCCTTCCAGGTTTAAAAAGTGAAGTTGCTATCATGGAGCTTGAAGCAACAGCAACGCTGCTCGCAAGTATCCTCTCTAAGAGAGGGATTGAGACAGCGCCGAAACAGCTGATTAAGTTGGGACAACGATGGGGACATTTTAAAGATACGCATATGTTGTTTTCCCCCATGGAATGGCGATCTTTCGGTGATACAATGTGGGAAAAAACAATAACCGGGGATGAGAAACAGGAGAAGGAGATAAAGGCTGTTCGCGAGTTGTGGCGCAGGGTATTAGAGACCTTAAAGGCCATGAAAGCAGAGAGAGAAGTAACCTGTGCCGCTGCTCAAATGCTGGGTCCAGATCCGACTAGAGCAGAATATAAGAGCACGGAAACGAAACCTGGTGCGTGGGCACGGTTTTTCGGGCAGCCAACGGTGAAAGGGATGACTGGAATTACGTGTAAAACTGTTGCAGAGGTCCGCGCGGGCGCCAACCCTGCTCCGGCGACACAAAGGGCGGAAGTGGCCGTTCCCGAGATGCAAAGCGTGAAAAAGGCGGAAGTGGCGCATTAGGAGACCCTAGAGGGCGTGTGGCCGCAGTTGCCATTGCAGCCAGGAGGAGAAACCTGACAACCTATGCCTTCGGCTCCTCCTCTGCCCCCCTCCACTGACTCATCTGCTCCTTCAACACCACCTGTTGACGACTGCCAGGATCAATCACACGAGAATACAGATAAAGTGTTATGAACAGTGCTGCAACGTCTTGATGATGGTCTATTTCAGACGCGAAAATTCGCCCGCAAAAGACAGACTTAACGACTCAATTGAGAACATTGACAGACGTACAGACTTTACTAGGAGACATTCAATGGGTGTGCAACTGCTCTTGGAGTTGCCTATTTCTCTGTTAATTTGTAATACTGTTGAATCGCCGTATGCAGTTATTTGTCAGTGGCAAACAGGAAAGGGGGAAATTCTCCCCCGCCCCACCTGTGCCACTGACAAATCATCAGGAGACATGTTTAAGATTTTAGAATGGGTCTTTTTAAGAGTACAACCCAAGTCTAGCATTCAAACAAGACCGGAGGCAATAGGGGAGTTGATCAGGAAGGGCAGAACAAGAATCATAGAGATTAGTGGAACGGAACCTGATGATGTCAGTATTCCAGTGAATGGTGCCGATTTAGAATGGTGGTTGCGTAACTCAACTCCCACCCAAGAAGCATTAATAGGCTATAATGGTCGTATACATTCGCAACAACCAAAAGGGAAAATGTGGCAAGTGTTAAAACGAAATCAGTGGATGACAAAAACAAAAGTCAGGCGAGAACCACTGGCTGATGGTCTCACAGTGTATACAGACGCTGGGGAGCGGCTTTGCCCTGTGGTGTGTGTCTGGCAGGATAAAGGACGATGGTGCCAGCACATACTGGAGGGGCAGCCACAAGACTCCCTTCAAACATTGGAACTTACTGCGGTAGTCTGGGCACTAACCAACTGGCTAACAGCCCCCTTAAATGTAGTGACAGACTCCCTGTATGTGGCTGGGGTAGTGCCACGACTAGAAGATGCCCTCCTTAGGGAAACAACCAACCCAAGGTTGGGAAAATTATTTATCCAGCTGAGGTCCACTCTGGGTCAACGAACTGCGTCTTGTTGTATCATCCATATTCGCAGCCATCAGTTGGATTTAGGTTTAGGATTGGGTAATCAAATTGTCGATAACCTAGTCAGTACAGTGCGACATTTACCTCCAGTTGACAAATTTCAACAAGCCAGACAAAGTCATGACAACTTCCATCAAAATGCTAAAGGGTTAAAAAGACAATTTGGATTAACCGAAAATGAAGCATGCCCTACATATATTAGTCAAAAGTGAGAGCTTTTCTACTGAGATGGGGAATTAAACACGCAACAGGAATACCCCACTCACCAACCGGGCAAGGCTTGGTTGAGCGAACCCATCAAGTGCTAAAGGATTATATAAATAAGCAAAAGGGTGAAGACACAGATGCACAACAGCAATTACACAGAGTATTGTTTACGCTAAATTACTTGTGTCTTATGGGCGATCAAGAGGAACCGCCAGTAGTGATACACCATCAAAACATTAAGGTGAATAGTACCACTACCCTGCCTAAATTTATGGTACATTATAAAGACCCGACCACCGGAGCATGGGTGGGACCAGTGCCAGTCATTTTTAATGGTCGAGGGTACATGTGTGTCTCTACAGGAACAGGTCCAGTGTGGGTACCGAGCAGAGCGATAAAACCAGCATTGGAAGGACGACGGACAGACCAAGACCAAGAGATGTCGCAACAAAATGGGCACAAAGAATCTCAAGAGCTTGCTAATAAGTAGTTGCATCCTTCTTTTGGATGCAGTAACTGCAGGGCTTGATCACCCCTGCAGCTTAAAAGGAATGTCTGGGTGACTTTGGCAAATATGACCGGTCAAGATTCCATCTGCCTATCCACAGCATCGCCTGAAAATCCATTTTCCACCTGTCTAGTCGGTCTTCCGTCTGACCAATGGCCTTCCAACTTACAAACACAATTCCTAGGTAATGGCTCTGCAACTCTTGCTGATAGCTGGGATGGATGGGCTGCATATCTGCCACCCCTCCATGCCAAGCCGCAAGAGCTAGAACTTTTAGGATCACTCACGATGGAAAGCTGTGTGTACTACACAAACAATTTTTGCCTCATTTTTTTGCACCAGGAGTAGCAGCATCACACGCTTTAACCACACTTAATAAACTAGGATGTTTGCTTGCTAAACAATCTAATGCTACTGCATTGGCATCGAGTGGATTATTGTTAGACGTAGATTCTGTTAGACACGCTACACTCCAGAATAGGGCTGCCATAGATTTTTGTTATTAGCGCATGTCATGGGTGTGAAGACTGTTGACGGGATGTGTTGTATGAACCTCTCAGACCACTCCAAATCAGTGCACCAAAGCATCAGAGAATTGTATCAAGGAATGCAAAAGCTGAGAAAAGATGATGAATAGGGATGGTTGAATCGAATACTATCAGGTTGGGGAATCAAATGTTGGATAGCCATGATTGTGAAAACTAGCTTGCTTATATTGCTCATTGTAGTTGTTATAATCTCAGTTGTATCATGTATCTTCTCTTGTCTACAGCGCATGCTCATGAAAATTGTGCACCAAGCCTGGGTTGCTCAAAAAGAAGAAGGGGGAATTGTGGAGATATTCCTAAATGAAAAAGGGCATGGTTTGGTTCTGGTGAGCAACCCAGGGTTTGAACTAAGCACCCAGAATGAGGGAGAAAAGATCTAAGTAAACAAGAAAGGTGACATCACCATACCCGGGAGAAGAGTTAAACAGAGGCACGTGAACAGAGGGTCTTAGCCAATCGCGTTGGGGGGCGTTGTACGTGAACAGGGGAGCTGGACCAATCATAGAGTTGTTGACTATGCATGCTTTGCTGCAAGCCTATATATACTCTGCTAAAATACGCAATAAATGAGAACGATCATACTCACATTGAGATCGTGTCGTTACTCTGGTTCCGATCCCACTCCGACAATGCTGCAGGGCAGGGTCACCCTCTGACCCGAGGAAATCTGTCTCTCTGTCTGCAGAACACAGGCTAAAATAATGTGTCTGCCGAACAAGCAGTAAACTTTTCTGCTTCTGCCTTTTTGAAGATTCTTGGAGTTGTTGTGTCTGCCGGCTGACACTCTGCCTGTCTTTTAAAATATGAAAATCTCCTCCATATGCATTGAGCTCAGTTTTCTACTTAGCATTTCAAGAGCCCTAAGGATCTTCAGGGGAAAAAACCCAACATATTCTGAATTTTCAATTTTGTTGACAGTTTGCTTTCCCTACAGGATGTGCAGAGACACCTTGAAAAACTTGTCAGCTGCACTAAAGAAAATGTTCCTTGCCATGGGAATGAGGGCACATCACTTTCAACTAACTTAGGGAAAACATGTTTGACTCCTTTATAAGAGTGGGTCATATTTTTCACCTGCACCCTGTGCTTCCTCAAAGTAGCTGAACATCTCTTTTATCTTGTTCCAAATAAGAACCAACAATAATAGCAACTTCAAAGAAAAACCCCAAAAACATGAGTTTTGACCATGCATCTAAAGACAAAATTTAGCCTGCCCACCCGCCCACCCACCCACCCACTTATATAGGAGGCCTTTTTCAAAGCATCTGAATACAAATAAGTCTTCAGACCATAAGCAAAAGATTGTTAATTTCTTTAAAACTAGATTGTTATAGTAGAATACATAATTCTACCTTGTCTAGGCTACCTTCACCTTGCTTTAGAGTCAAGGGAAGGAGACAGTAACTGTCGTGCCATTCGCCGGAACGGAGGGAAGAAGCAGTCACTCAATATGAGGGATCAGCAAACTTCGTTTATTAAAGCACGGTTACACCTTTTATAACAGTCTTAATTAGCTCATACATATTGCAAAAGCCAAGCTCCTTATTGGTTAGGCATCTCAAGGTCTATGTTTGCATACACATCTTATCACTACACATAACTCTCATTTCTTTTAATCACAAGTTCCTTACTTAGCTTTTGTTGGAATAAACAAGGGCAGACTGTCTTTGTTATCTATTAGTTCTCATGGGGGCTGCTCCCGGTATTTCTTGAAGTCCAGATGACTTGTTATCTATTAGTTCTCACAGGAGCTGCTCTCGGTATTTCTTGAGACCCTGATGAGTCAACATTTCGATGTTGACATGCCCTCGCTCGGCTAGCCAGCTCTCCACAAGTAACATTTAAGAGCAATATAATCACACTTACCTTTGATAATTGTTTGAGGCTGGGACATACTATTGTTTGCAATCCCGTTTTTCTCAAAAAATTGTAAAGGGAACCTAGATGACTGACTTGTATTAAACGCTGCTTTTATAAGCTAATATTGAATGAGGTGGATCCCACCCTTAATTTGAGATTATGTGTTTTCTCTGTAACCACCAGGTCACTAAAGGGCACACTGCAAGTGTTAGTTCTGTAAGCACCAGACGCATCCATAATGTTCAGGGTGTGCTGGGTTTTGTTGCTTCCATGCCACAGATAGAAGGTGCTGAGGTACAGGGAATATAAAGTTTGATGTTTTCTTCTCCAACTGAAGTTAATGTCAAAACCATAATTGGCCCTAAAGGGCTCAGGAACAAGTTGTATGGGCTGACTGCTCAGAAGACCCATGGTTACAGAATTCTGGGTGAAATCACTGGATTTCAGTATTCTGGATGCTAAGTATTCAGCCTTCTTTAGCTGACAGATGAACCACGAGTTGAATTAGGAGCAGGGGACGTAAGCCTTGATTTCTGGGCTTGTTTTCCAGGCTTGTTTTCCAGCCATTAGACAGCACTTATCTTTAATGTGAAAGTCCTAGTTTTAGAGACTGGACTGATGACAATTGTTTGGTTTGTTTTTTGTTTTTTTTTAATATTACAAGTATGTCCGTGTTCTACATGGGTTAGACAGGACTGGATGAATTTAACATCATTTAGTATTTCTGCTGCTAATCCTGGTTTAGCCTTGACACAGACAAATCTGGTATTAAGCAAAGGAAGATGTTGCATAAACACAGTAAATGCTGCCTCTCTTCCTTTCAGTGAACTCAGAAATTCACACCAGAGCAATCAGTTAGAATATGCAATTTACAGTACAAACTATTTAAATGTTTTAAAATAGAAGGGTTCATTACAAGTGCCTTTGCTAGCCTTTTGTCCAGGGTGAGATGCAAATACAGCAGTGACTGATAAAGACAGACATGGAAATGAATATGGATGTTTGCATAAACTGTATTTCTTTGCTGATGTGGAACAAATTCTGCTCTTAGTTACATTTAAGCATCTGCTATTGATTTCAGTGTAGTTATGAGTATGCAGCTGAGGACAGGATAAATCCATCCATCCATCCATCCATCCATCCACCTATTGACTGATCAAACAACATTTTTTATTATGGATCCCATTTCCATGTAGAAGGGAAGCAGGCCTTGATCTCAAGGGCAGACTATGCGGCATCATCGCTGCAGCCCCATGACACGGTATGGGTATCTGCCTCAATCCAGTGGGTGCTCGTGTTGGGCACAGAGAGACTGAAGTCCCCCATGCCTCACTGCCAAATACTGAGGGTCAGGTAGACATCAACAATTAGAAGTTTGTTATTTTCTTTAAAAAGATATTTTAATAGATAGTCTAAGCTCAAAAAGCAAGTTGAAAACTCATAATCAATGTTGTCATTCTTGCTTTTCTTTCTTATTTGTAGGAAAAAAATAATCACTTTCCTTCCACCCTCTGATAAGACTAGGCTTTTGCACTCTATTAACCCCAGGGGCTAAAAGATAGACTGTTTTCTAACAGGTGAATTAGTGCTAGATAGCATTACCACAAATGCCAAGTCATTAAACATGTAATTGGAATTTATTTTTTTTTGGCTATCTTAACTTTTCTACATTATAAAGGATCTTTGCAAATTAATGACAGAATATGAAGCTGCCCTGAGTCCTATTTGTCCATTAAAAATGTTCATGAAAAACTCTCATCCCCATCACGTGAAGAACTATCCCACCAATTTCCAGTTACTTTTGCCACTGACAGTTCACTGGACTGTTAAGTTATATTCTGCAGCATACTGCTTAATGTGGTTGAGTCAGGCAGGTATTTGCTACTCTTCTTTTTATCTTTCTTATTATTATTTCTATTTTTTTCCCTTGATTGTGAAGCAATTAAGCTATTTCACTAATGAAAAAGCAGAAGTTTAGTACATTAAAGGAACAGTTAATTTAAAGATTATTCCCCGGCAATAACTAAATGAATCCCCATAGCACCCTGCTCCAAAAATGTTTCTGGAAGTTTATTCAGGACCTCCAATAAAAGCCTTTCCTATGGCACTCAGATATTCTGAGGCAAGAAGCCTTAGTAAAAAGAGCTAAAGAACTTACATCTGTCTTGGGTAATGACAATGATAATAATAGAGATAATGGTAATAAGAAGGAGAAGGATTCACTGTGGAATTTCTGGTTTTCCATTTGATTAAAACCTTCAATTGAAAATTCAAGAAATAAATGACAAATATGATCACTTATGTCAAGAACTAAAAAGAAAAAAATCTAAGGCTTTGGAAGAGTAAGCAAAATACCACTGATCCAGAGTGCTTTGAAGCTCTATGATGGGGAAATCTAAGTGGCAGTGTGTACTGGATTTATTATTGGATGATGAAGCCTTTAAACAGAGATGTTAATGGTATCACTGGGAATTGAATAAGGCAATGATGCATCCTAAGGTCATGGATGCCCCAGTCTAGGTTAGAACTACTGGGGCAGTTGTGTTCTGTGTGTCTTGTGCAGTTTTACTTCTCACATACAACTTCCTTGAGGTGCCTGTGACATATCTAATAAGGCATCTGCTCTCTGTAGACTGGTGATTAAGTAACACACAAGTCAGCAAATTGTTATATTCCATCTCTATGATTTAAGTGGGAATATTTATTAAATAAAAAGTAATCCATCTCAGCATGGACAAGGGTAAAATAACCAAAATGTAAATGGACTTTATCAAAACATTGTGTTGGATGTGGATCTTTCCTTCAGGTTGCTGGTAGGATCCCTTTTGAACCAGTTTTGTGATATCATTCATAAGCTTTGGAGGAATTTTATCCTAGCCATTTCTGATTTAAATAGAGAGATCATCAGTTATTACTGAAAAAGGGGAAAGACCTGGGCTTTCTAGAAGCTGTGTGATGTCTGTGAATCATTAAAGTGATGCAACTAAAAGAAAGGCGAGCACAAAAAAATTCTAACAGGAACTTGGAGGCACTAATGGCCACAAAAGGAAAAATCCAAAATGGAGTTGGTACAGAGAAGGACTATTAAAATTAACAGGGGAATATAGAACCTATTTTATGTGGAGAGATTAAAAGAGACTGGGCTTTTAAACCAAAAGGGGTGGGGGCAAGGCAGGGAAGTAATATTATTACTGTATAATTATCTTTCCTCATGAGGAAAAATCCCTGGAAGGAGGAAAAGATATTCAAGTTAAAGAAAAATAATGAAAAATGCAGATAAATGCAGATAAATTGCGTAGTTGGGTGCAGCTGTCCTATGGACGGAGAGTGCTGGAAGCATACACATGCAACTTTGAAGCATCCTCTCTGAACATCACTATATGTTCTGGAGTATCTCCTTATCACATACACTCCACATATATACTTCAGTGTGTCCTAATAAGTGCCGTCTTTAGAAGTCCAAACTCCAATAAGTCTCTCAAGCAGATTAATGCTGGGATATTGCTGGATGAGTTGATGTTTGTACTAGAAACAGCAACTCATTCCACGCTGGCCAAAAAGCAGATTTACAGGCCTGATGCTTTTCACTGGAACTGCTACATCTGCAGCCTGTTTCATTTGCCAGACTTTTCCTTTCTCCATCTTCAACTCTCTCACTGAAGTCCACTTTGATATTTTCAAAATTTACCTTGGCTCTCTGATACTGAGGATTTAGTTTGGCTTACCCAACTAAACAGAAAAAATAACCAACACATTAATATGGTAAAATGCATTTTCTCCTCTTGTTGCTTTTCCTTTCCTTATATGTTGTTCTGACTCCTCTGACTTCTAAGATCTAAAGGCAGAGGTTTGAGATCAGCTATTCCTTCCTTTTTTAACTTTGTGCTTATTTACACAGGTGTGATTACAAGGTGGAATATATTGATAAACCAAGGGGACATGATTGAACACCCCTTTTCAGTGTTCGGAATGATTCACCAAGGCTAATCATTTCAGAGATGAAGTGAAGAATTACTGTTTTAAATGCCCATGTTCGGTTCAAGCACCTCATTGCTGCTCTACAGAGCTGTGTACAAATAGTATAATTTAATAATGAGCGGAAAACCTCCTGCTTCAACCTGTAAATAAATAGTTGAAATTTACTCTTGTGCAGACAGCCATTGCCTGGGCCGGTTCACACCTGGCATCACATCAGGGCTTCTGTGAAATTCAAGCGGGCCACAGGCTTTGTTCTGTGTTTTTGAGCAAGGCTATTTTCACTCTGCAATGAGCAAGTGCAGTCATATGTTTCAATAAGGGACTTATCCGTTAGCATGTGAAAATGTTACTGCTAATTTTACACCATGAAAACAAATCAGGGTTTCACAGTTCGAAAGCAGAAACCAACCAGCTATAAACTGTCAGATTGACTGTGATCTTGGAATTGAATAGGTCTATTTGTTCTAACAAACAGTTAGGCCATTAAATTGCAAAGCCTTCCAGTAATTGTCCAGGTAAATAAGGACACATTCAAATTGGTTATCTGTTGTTCGGAGGTAATGATACATAATAAACTATTCGCTCTGGGTAATGTAACAGAAATGTGCTTTTGTGTGCCGATGTACAATATCTTCCAGCATAAGAGCAGGATTTCCCCACCAGTTTAGCTTCAGTCCAGGACTCCATCACACTCTCCTGCCCTCTACCTCTGCGGGCAAAATGCATTTGCCTGATCAAACAAACGTGTACATTTTTCTTGCTCGATAACCTTATGTGATGCCTTGCTTCTGCTGATGGGAATTCCTCAGAAATCTGTATGTGGATACACAGAAAAAGACTTCAGGGACGTTAAGGTTGATCACGTTCCTTTCAGTGTTGTTATACTCATTTGAAAAAAGAATATCTGTCATCACAGACATCAGATCCACTAGCTGCCCAGCAATAAATCTTGTGCTCATGTCAAAATGTCTCCAGCAGAATTTCTAGGATGAAACTTCACAGCTTCACAATTAGGCAGCAATTTATGATATATGATACAAGCAGCATGAGCAGTATTCTAACAGGAGAAGGGGTAATCTCTAAATCTTGCCAAATGGGATGGAGTTAAATGATTTTTGCTTTTCCCAATTAGGAACTTTGACTTTTTTAAACTGTCATGTAAGAATTCCTCCCATGCACACATTCTTGGTGTCTCCAGAGTTAGACTATGGCTTCATGCAGATCTGGCTGGAAATCTCCAGTGTGGGGGAGAGGGAATAAGCAGCTGGGACCAAGAACCAGGGACAGAAACATTTTCCAGCAGCAGCAGGACCTACTTTATGGGATCCTGCTCCATCACTTGTGACAAACACCAAATTGAATGTTTGTGGGGACAAACTCTGAGAGGGTAATAACCTGTGCTGAGGCAGTGTGAGAATGACAAATGTTTTATTGTCTTTATTTTTCTCACATCGCTTGCCAGTTAGACTTACAAGGTGAAATTAGTAACGTTCTGTGGTGGAATTTGTCGTGACAAATTTTAGCTGACTAAAGCATTGAGTCGGATAGTGTACATAAATAAAACACTTGAATTTAGACACCTAGGGATGTTTCTGCCCAGGTTGGTGTTTAAGCTGTCCTTACAGCTGGTAAGGAGCTAGTCAGTGCTGCTGGTGGCTCCTAGGGAGCTATTGGAGCAGTCCTGGTGCCTGCTGTTGGGTGAGCAGCATTGTCCCCAGGCTCCTCGGGCTGCACTGACAGGCCTCCCCTGCACATAAGGAGAGACTAGGCATGCAGGGACTCGACTCAAACTATCTGATTTCAGGCCCTTTCAGCCACTGTGAGTACCCTCCAGCCCTGGGCTGCTGGTCAGGGAGAGGGCAGGTCTCCTGAAGGCTCTTTCATGCCTGGGGAAGCTTGACCAACGCTGGAGGTTGAGAGTGAGGAACTGAATCATGGTCCGGGGGCCTCACCTGACCTGCATCAATGAGCTCCCTCCATAATCAGGGAAGAAGACAGGTGCCTTCAGAAAAATTTTCATTTAATCTATCCTAAATGCCTATTTTAGGATGATACAAAATCTAATTTCTCCTGAATGATTATTTAAAGGTGACTGGCTACGACTTACGTAACTAGCATTTGGAGCCTTATGTTAGAAAAGAATCACACAGATTTGGTGGAAAAGAGGAGGTCACCTCCACCTGTTTATGGCATAACTTTGCTGATATCAGGAGAGTAACACCGTGGGTACATTTAACCAATGTCCACTGAAACAGAAAGCAAGAAAACTAATCAAACAAGCGAACCAGGCGCTATCTCTCAGTGAGCATATAACAGATAGCAGGCAATATGGAAAGGGGAACATGCAAAGAGAGATATTAATTTAAGACAGACAGATAGATGGAGTAATACTTTCAAAAGTAATAAATGGCTCAAATTGAAGGCCAATCCTCAAATGCATATTCAGAGACGTATGGGTTCAGCTCTTAATGAAACAATCTCTTTTTTTAATTTTAAATATAAGGAAAAGAAGGATCATGCATTGACATTTATTTTTTATCTGGAAAAGAAAAAAAGGTACAGCTACATTTTTCTTGAGCCCTTTTTTCTCTGAAGTTGCTAAATATTGCATGCTCCCCATAGAACTGAGATAAGGTGGGTAAAAAGACATGAAGATTTTATTTTCTTTTAAAATATGGAAGAAGAATAAATGGAAGAGTGTTTATTTTTCTTTTTATTTCATTTCAGAAAATGATTAAACTAGTTCATTTCTAAAAGATACAGAAATCTGAATCCGAAGATCCTCCAACAGAAATGCAAATATATTTCTAACCACTAGATGGTGCTTAAAGCACAGGGTTGAAATGAACTGCTCTACTGTGAGGTGTATAGTCAGGGTATCTGTGTCAGAGGCTTAGCGAAGTCGAGGTTGGTTTTATTTTCCCCATATCCAGGAGGAAAAAAAAAAAAAAAAAGAAAAGAAAAAAAAGACTAAAACTTTTCTGTGCCTTTTTTGACTTAAAAAGAAAAATGGACATGGCAAAAGTGTTCCTGATTAGATTGGTACAAAAAGATGATGCATTCTTTCTGGATGAATCAGGAGATATGAGGTTCTGTCACTCTTTAGATATAGACCTGAAATACTAAGCTTAAATTTATAGCCTCTTGAATGAGCCACAGGACTCTGTTTACTCATCGAGTAGAATTGGGTGCAGTTCCAGCAGTTCTTCTGTGTGATCAGTTACTTTATCACCTTGATCAGTTTGGAAGATACAATAACTCTATTTTTTAATACATCCTACACAGTAGAACCTTTATCAACCTGCTTTGGTTTTAATCACACTTCTGGAACAGGAATCCTCTCCCCATTTCTCTCTTTCACATGCATGAAAACACATACCTGCACACCCATAAATGCCTGTGTGTTACTTTTTGACTTTTTGCGATTGATATATTTTCTGGGGGAAAGGCTGGAACAGATAGCGAGCAGGATCTAGGGAAAAGATAGCTTAATTGCAGCTGGTCCTTTTTTCCAGCTCTAGTTTCCAGAAAGGACAATTTCTTTCCAAAAGTGACTAGGGGAGAAATTTCCATCTATAGGAACGATATTGCAGTGGATACCTGGAAATTTGAAAATGTACCTTGGCTGCAGATTTTGTACTTTCAGTCCAGCTTTGAAGCATTAGGACTCAAAACTGTTATTCACTCCATGCTGGGTGATGTCTCCCATTCCATCCCAGGCTCAATAGTTTAATCTGGTGCTTTGGTTTGGGTTTATTCCCCACGTAAACTTTTACAGCGAGGAGGAGCACTGGAGAGGTCAGTGAGATTTTCCAGGAAATTGTGAATAACAAATATCTCCCTGTAGTTCCTCCCATTGAACACCCTGCTGTGCAACTGGGAGCCTTTCTTCCTGACCTCTTCTGCCTATAAACTGTTCCAGGAGGTATGCAGATCAATACTGTTGCTTAATGTACATTCTTAAAAAAAAATGCTGCTAGATCTTTCCTAAAAGTATTTCAGGTGATTTGTCTCTGAGGTATTCTGCACCATTGAGCTCTAAAACCTCCAAATATTTGTTTGGTATCTCTGATTATCCAACAGAAAAAAGAACAAACAATCCTGCTATATCTTTATACAAACAACCATGAATGACATTAAGGTTGGAAAGGTGCATCTAAAAATGTTATAAAGTGTTAGATCATCCAGAGAGTTGGTAGGAAATGGCTTTGTTACCAAGACCTAACTTTTCTTTAGGAAAAAAAAGGTGAGGAATACCTTTTGGGTGGTTTCATATACTTCTTGTAACCACTGCAGAGCTTTGCTTGAAGGGGCCAAATTCATCCATGATGGTGAAACTTCACTGACTTCAAGGAAGATATACAAAGGATGAACATGATCCACGATCTTTCCTGGGGACCACTCTGGATCCAAAATGTGTATCTGTGCATATGAACAGTTGGAGGTGGGGAGAGGAATCAAAGGTAAGGTTTTGCAGAGATTGTTCCAGGACAATAGTAAATCATACACTCATTGCTGCACTACACAGAATACGCTACAAGAGAGCAAGAGAAATGAAGGAACAGGCAATTCTGCCCACTTCAGCAGTTAGGCTTTTGTTAGAATACTCTTAAGCAATTACAAAGCTGCCAGGACTGTATTTAATTAAATATATGAATATCCATACAAAAATAAAACCCAAGCAACACCTACATCATGCCTACAAGGTGTTATTGTTCTGTTTATTTTTTACAGATGGACATTTTGTCAGGGAGAAACTTGACAAGTGCTGTGAGAGAGAGAGGGAAAGAGAGAGAGAAAGAGAGAGAGAGAGAAAGAGAGAGAGAAGGAGGTAGAGGGATGTAGTGAAAAGAAATGTTGATGCTACAGGAAAAATGGCAGCTCATATGTCAGAGAGGCAAACACAGTACAGTGGACGTGTGATAAGGAAGTGTGACGAGTTCCCTACTTAAGGCTTCACTGAAATTGCCCAGTACTTAAGGGAAAACAGATGACAGAGTAATTAGAGATGGAGCATATAATTTATCATCCATGGTTTTGAACTTCCTGTAGCTGATTTGAATGACCAGATGATTTTTACTATTAGACTAAATATTTGGGGGGGAAGGTTGGGGGGAAAAGTGCTGAGTACAAAAAATAACTCTTATTTGCCTAAAATCCCGACTCTTTAACCCCCAAAAGACAAAAGGCATGCCTGCAGGTGTTCAGGTGAGGGAAAATACAGCCAGCCAGCACCTATGGCTCTGCTGCTCTTTCTGAGACAGGTTTTGCACACCAAGAAGCACTTACCTTCACAGGCACACCCAGAAAAGTATCGGGCTGTGTTTGCTCCTAATGGGAGAAGAGTCCAGCTGTCTACGATTTCTTGAGCACACTCAGACTTTGCCTACAGGCCAGGCACATGTTCCTGGAGAGCTGTGTCCTCATGGGGTGTTACAGGCTGATGAATCCTGCCTGGTGGAAAAGCTGGCACAAGGTTTGATTCTAGGTTTTTTTGGCATTAGCGAGACTAGTTAAAAACTTGCATACAGTCAATATTTTAAACTGCAACTAGTGTGGGGCAGGACAACTCAGGGTCAAAGTGATACGGTATATCGTTTATATCCTCTTGGTTAAATTATCTCAGAAATATGAATGCATTCATACTGAGGGATATTTTCTGAAATGTTAGTGTGCTGCATGGAGGCACCCAAGGCATGTTTCCTACCAGTAATGCAAAGTAACATACCTGTCCACTTGGCAAAATGATTTTTAATGGCACTCAAATCCATCAGGTACTGTCTGGAAATCACATAATCTGCCTGATCATCTGCTCAACTGTGCCAGTGTTGTGGTGGTTTTCTGTCCTAGGAGGGGGACCAAGTCTGTTACTGCAACTCACTATTCATGGCCTTGAGAGATGCACCTGCAGGTGCCACGAGTCTGTGATGACTCCCAGGCACAGGACTTAATCCTTAGCTTCAGCAAGAGAGGTGAGGTGTTTTGGTCTAAATGCTGAAGTCCTGGCCTGGGTGCTATTACAAAGGAAGATGATCAACCCAAACTAATATGGCCCGTACATGAGGCTTTCCCATCATTTTACGTGTGCTTCGTTCCCCCCCCCCCCCCCCCCCCCCCCGCAAGAGTGTGAACCTATAGAGGAAGGGTTTTTTTTAGTGCAGGGGAAAAAGTCCACATTGTTTCCCAGGGATGTGCCTTTCTCAGCCCACGAAGGGGGGGAAAAAGAGTGGTTAAGATGAAATAACAGCTGGATTTTTCTTTCACTCCCTAAAAGCTGTGGCTATAGTTTTCAGAAAGGCTAAAGGAATTAATTATCCATTTCTTTTTCAAGTGAGAAGTCCAAATCTCTGACCTAAGCCTAGAAGGTAAACATTTTGCTTGCTGTGTTTTAGCCTCAGAACTGATCATGTGTTGGGTTTATCCGTGTTCCTTTATTACCTGAACCATCCCATAGTATTCATTATCCTAGTAACAGACTCTTATGTTAATTTACAAAGAGAAAAACTCAGGGACATCCATAAGCTCCCACACAGAAACACTGATGAGGAAACAACTTGGCATTGGGTGCACTTTCTGTATTTTCCTCAGACTATCTCAGGTGGTGGCTGCAAAATGAAAATGCTCCACTGATAAATGCTCATGAATGGTAGGTGAAAGAAGCTCTCATTTCAGGTGCAAATACAATAGCTTCTCCTGTGGTTCGAGGGAGATTAGTTCCCTTTGCCACGTGCTTTTTGTATCTCCACCCCCCCACCCCCGCTTCCTTCAGGATCTATATCTGAACTCTCCATCTGAACCAGAAAGCTATATCTGTCCCTTAGTAAAACATCTTTTATTTGCCAACTTGTTTTTCCCACAGACTCCTGCTCCCTTTTGTGTTTGCACTAATGTTCTGAATGTCTACACCGCATAGCCGATGATTATTTGTGAGACAGAGTGAGTTAATGCAGATTTGCAAGCTGTTCCCATTTGTTAAATGTCAGAAAAACACATGCAAGTCACTGGCTTTAGCACTTAGCTGCCAGCTGGCTCTTCTGAAAGGAGGGGACAACTGACAGTCTATCAAACAGCATGCTTTCAAAGAAAGAGGAGACCTGTTCCAGAACTGCAGCTTCAGAGGCTCTTTTAACAACATAAGCAAAACTGGGAGCCAACTTCATTTTTTCCCCCAGTTGTAATGAACACATAGCTTAGCTACAGCATTCTCCCACCCCCAGTAAAAACGAACTTGAATTACAAAGCTTATGAAAAAAATGTGTCATTTATTTTTTCTTTTTTCTTTCCTTTTATTTTTTCTTTCTTTTTTAAAATTTTTTCTTTTTTTCTTTTAAAAAATTTATTGGCTCAAAAGTAAGACCGAAATTTTCAAAAGGGAAAGGAGTGAGGTTCTTCTCAGAAGAAGATTGCGGGAAATTGTGCCAAATGGAAGCGTTTATCCATGGGTAAGTGCCCAATGTAGATTAACATATTTTAATTATGGTCTCCGTGTTTTGCTGCACTCCCCGAAGAATACATGGTTTAGGCCTCACTGGTGAGCCAAAGTTGTCGGGGCGGGGATTATTTTTGTTTGTGCACGCTGATGGGGAGCTCTGTCCTCCCTGCTCCCAGTGAGCGGAGACGTGCCTTTCTCCTCAAAGCAGATGCTGCAAGGAGTTGCAGCGGTGCCAGTTTCTTTATGCCTCCTGACATGCTCCAACCCTGACCTGGAGGCCACCGCTCCTCTGTTGCGGCTGCCAGCGTGGAGGTCCGGGCGTAGGGCTGCTTTCCTGGGTGATGTCCACCAGGACCTCCAACATTACCCGCTCATTAGAATGTCTCCAAACAGCTGTCATGTGGTGCTGACTTTTTGTTATGGCTGACAGCGGTGACATGAAAGCAGGTAGCCGGAGGCTGAAAAACCCTGTGTTTTGTTAAAAAGCCCTGAGTCATCTAGTCCCCTGTTATAAATATTAGGTGTCAGATTTGGATTCACAGAGTCACTCATAGCCTTGGGCAGGACTATTTGTATACAAGATTGCCATCATTGTAGAGATGTAAAAATCTGACCTCATCTGTTTAATGCTTCATAATTAACAAGCTGTACTGTGCTAGTGAACATCTTCCAATTATACAATAAGATTTTTAAATGAGTGGTCAGTTCCCAAAGTTTTCACTGGTTTAAACTCTGTGCCAGTTAGGACAGGGCTTTGAGAAGAAAGAGTGTTGTGTCAAGCCAAATTCATCTTTTCAGCCTTCCCTTTTCTTATTCTAAGATGAACATCCAAGTTCCTTCTTACAGGGGAAAGAGAGAAACAAAACTACGAAGGTAATTCATGCTGCATAGCTTACAGAAGGAGGAGTCCCTTATGCTTACCTCTGTCACTGAAGGGAGCCCAAGTGACTCCAGATAACTCCAGATTTACTGCTACCCAATGAAATGGGAAAAACTAGATGAGATGAAACCTTTTCTAATTGCAAACACTGCCTACAAAGCTCATTGCTCTGTTGCTCACAAATGCATCTCAGGAGCACTCCCAAAGAAGGCCTTTGGTGCCAAACATAGTCTCAAGTTGTCATCCAAACCACACCTCCTTTCAACTGTTTAATCCATGGGAATCATAAACTCTCTGGGTGTCCATGCTTTTACCCTGAAAACATAACCTGGGCACCCCTAAATTTGAACAATGGGTTGCTTAACTCCTGCCTAAATCCCTGTGAGATCCAGGAATTAGGCAAAGTTAAGCATCTGAATCTGATGATAGGTACAACTTGAACCATCCCTGACGTCTTCAAGATCAGCATAAAGCCTTACTTCAGTGAAGGCCCCTTTCATAGGTAAAACAGGACTAGCTATTTAAACAAAAAGTGAGATATGTTTGGGGAACAAACAAAAGGAGTTAGAGATCTGTGTGCAGTCACAGGGCCATGATCTCATTGCAATTGCTGAGACATGGTGGGATAGCTCACATGACTGGAATACTGTCATGGAGGGCTATGTTCTCTTTAGGAAAGATAGGCCAGCAAGGCGAGGTGGTGGAATTGCTCTTTATGTGAGAGAGCAACTGGAATGTATTGAGCTCTCCCTGGGGGTGGATGAAGAGCGAGTTGAGAGCTTGTGGGTAAGGATTAAGGGGCAGGGTAACAGGGGAGACACTGTTGTGGGTGTTTATTACAGGCCACCTGATTGGGATGGGGAAGTTGATGAGGCCTTCTACGGACAGGTGAGAATCTCCTCACAATCACAGGCCTTGGTTCTCATGGGGGACTTCAACTTCCCTGATATCTGCTGGGAAGGCTACACAGCTAGGCATGTACAGTTCAGGAGGTTCCTCCAGTGCATTGATGATAACTTCTTGACTCAGGTGGTGGAGGAGCCCACAAGAAGAGGTGTACTACTGGACCTAGTACTGACAAACAAAGAGGGACTGGTGGAGGATGTTAAGGTTGGGGGCAGCCTTGGCTGCAGTGAGCATGAGAAGATAGAGTTCAGCATTAAGTGCAGTATGCACAAAATGACAAGTAGGGTTGAAACCTTAGACTTCAGGAGGGCTAACTTTGATCTCTTCAAGGAATTGCTGGGAGAAATCAAATGGGAGAGGGCTCTAGAGGGTAAGGGGGCTCAAGAGAGCTGGCTGATATTCAAGCACCACCTCCTCCAAGCTCAGGATAGGTGCATCCCTAAGAGCAACAAATCAGGCAAGGGAAGCAGGAGACCTGCATGGCTGAGCAGGGAGCTTCTGAAAAAGCTCAGGTTGAAGAAGGGAGTGTACAAGATGTGGAAGAAGGGGCTGATGACTTGGGATGAGTATAAGAACGCTGTCAGGGTATGCAGGGATGAAACAAGGAAAGCCAAGGCAGCCTTGGAATTGAACCTAGTGAGGGATGTCAAGGCCAATAGGAAGGGTTTCTTTAAGTATATAGGAGGCAAAAGGAAAACTAGGGAAAATGTGGGCCCGCTGTTGAATGAGACAGGTGCCGTGGTGACAGATGATGCAGAGAAGGCAGAGTTGCTGAATGCCTTTTTTGCTTCTGTCTTCACTGCTCGGGCCAGCTCTCGGGAGTCCCAGACTCTGCAGGTAACAGAGAAAGTCTGGAGAAAGGAAAACTTTCCCTTGGTTGAAGAGGAACAAGTTAGGGATCAATTAAGTAAACTGGATACCCACAAGTCCATGGGGCCTGATGGGATGCACCCGCGAGTGCTGAGGGTGCTGGCAGGAGTCATTGCTGGGCCACTCTCCATCATCTTTGAAAGGTTCTGGAGAACAGGTGAGGTGCCTGAGGACTGGAGGAAAGCCAATGTCACTCCAGTCTTTAAAAAGGGCAAGAAGGATGACCCGGGAAACTACAGGCCAGTCAGCCTCACCTCCATCCCTGGAAAGATGATGGAACAGCTTGTTCTGGGGGGTCATCTCCAAGCATCTGGAGGAAAAGAAGGTTATCAGAAGTAGTCAACATGGATTCCCCAAGGGGAAGTCATGTCTGACTAATCTGGTAGCCTTCTATGATGGCGTGACTGGATGGGTGGATGAAGGGAGGGCAGTGGATGTTGTCTACCTTGACTTCAGCAAGGCTTTCGACACTGTCTCCCACATCATCCTCACAGGCAAACTTAGGAAGTGTGGGTTAGATGAATGGACAGTGGGGTGGATTGAACAGTGGTTGACAGATAGAGCTCAGAGGGTTGTGGTTAATGCTGCAGAGTCTAGTTGGAGGCCAGTAACAAGTGGTGTCCCTCAGGGGTCAGTACTGGGTCCAGTCCTGTTCAATATATTCATCAATGACCTGGATGAAGGGATAGAGTGTACCATCAGCAAGTTTGCTGATGACACAAAACTGGGAGGGGTGGCTGACATGCCAGAAGGCTGTGCTGCCATACAGCGTGACCTGGACAGGCTGGAGAGTTGGGTGGAGAGGAACCTGATGAAATTCAACAAAGGCAAGTGTAGGGTACTGCATCTGGGGAGGAATAACCCCATGCATCAGTACAGGTTGGGGGCTGACCTCCTGGAGAGAAGCTGTGTGGAAAGGGACCTGGGAGTCCTGGTGGACAACAGGATGACCATGACCCAGCAATGTGCCCTGGTGGCCAAGAAGGCCAATGGCATCCTGGGGTGCATCAAGAAGAGTGTGGCCAGCAGGTCGAGGGAGGTCTTCCTCCCCCTCTACTCTGCCCTGGTGAGGCCGCATCTGGAGTACTGTGTCCAGTTCTGGGCTCCCCGGTTCAAGAAGGACAGGGAACTGCTGGAGAGGGCCCAGCAAAGGGCTACAAAGATGATTAGGGGACTGGAGCACCTTTCTTATGAGGAAAGGCTTAGGCACTTAGGTCTTTTTAGTCTAAAGAAAAGAAGACTGAGGGGGGATCTAAGCAATGCTTATAAATACTTAAAGGGAGTGTGCCAGGTAGATGGGAACAGTCTTTTTTTCAGTGGTGCCCAGTGATAGGACCAGAGGTAACGGGCACAAACTGGAGCACAGGACGTTCCATCTTAACATGAGGAGGAACTTCTTTACTTTTAGGGTGGCAAAGCACTGGAACAGGCTGCCCAGAGAGGTTGTGGAGTCTCTGACTTTGGGGACATTCAAAACCTGCCTGGACACCGTCCTGTGCAACCTGCTGTTGGTGTCCCTTCTGTGGCAGGGTGGTTGGACTAGATGATCTCCAGAGGTCCCTTCCAACCCTGACCATTCTGGGATTCTGTGATATCCCAGGTTCTAGGCTGTCCTCATTCAGATGAATATGAAATAAGAGACTGAAATTGCTCTAAACTTCTCATTATGGTCTCAAACTCTAGACTTGGAGACTGTCTGGGGAAAAGGGCTGGAAAAGTTATTGTTCTGCAGCTAGGGGAATCTAACCCGATTTTGAATTTTGAGTGCTCAGGGTCTTCAGAGCTATGTCCGCAGAGATGTTCAGAGATATTTAGGCACCCAACTGCTATTTGTCTCAGTGCCTTCACCAAGAGAGATCACAGTCAGCTTGGATGTAGAGAGTATCAGAAAATGAAAGCACCAAGCAATATAAGCCCACAGGCTGACAGAGAGACAATTTCCTCTTCATTAGATTCTTATTATCTTTCCTTTTGCACCATAAACTGTTCCGTGCAATTGTGCTTGGGCTCATTCAACTGAAAAGAAAGGCTCCCCTGTCCATTTGCCTGGCAGGCCTGTCCAAAGGTACCTCCTTTTCTCGTTTCCTTTCTCGGATCCGGCAGGTGAAGCTTATCATTGGGTTTCAATACAGTAGCCTATCCAAACCTCCAAAGTCTGACTTTGAATTCTGAGATCACTGAATTTGTTGCAAGTTAGCATATGGCACTCCTGCATTTTTCAGTGGCTTGAGAATATTGTTAAGGAAAGACTGAATTTGGCAGCCTGACAGAGCTGAGGCTGCCACAGATCCATGTCCCAGGTCCAACCAGTAGAGAGACTGAGCATGTGTTCCCAGTAGGTGCGCGCACACACACACACAAACACGCGTATACAGCATACATATTTACATATAGATGTATTCCAATCCATACAGATCACAGACACACAGAGCACTCGCACAAACACAATCAGCACCAAGAGCCTCATTATGTCCCCTTTCTGGCTAATTAGAAGGAAAGTCTGTCAGTGAAAAATTTGCACATATGTATGAAATACAGATCCCCCCATAGCTGGGCTCAGACGCTCAGTCTGCCTGTGGATCCCAATCTCCCCCATGTTGCTGGCACCTGGGCACAGGAGGCTCTGCGGCCACAGCCCCACTCCAGGGGGATACAGGGGAATAGACCCCTTGCACATAGAATCATAGAATCATAGAATCATAGAATCATAGAATCAGTGAGGTTGGAAGGGACCATTAAGATCATCAAGTCCAACCGTTAACCTACCCTGATTTAAAAACACCCACTTCTAAACCATGTCCCTAAGCATCTCATCTACCCTTTTCTTAAACACCTCCAGGGATGGTGAATCCACCACCTCTCTGGGCAGCCCATTCCAATGTTTAATAACCCTTTGAGTGAAAAAATGCTTCCTAATATCCAATCTAAACCTGCCCTGACATAACTTGAACCCGTTTCCTCTTGTCCTATCACTTGCCACGTGGGAGAAGAGGTCAGCCCCCATCTCTCTAAAACCTCCCTTCAGGTAGTTGTAGAGGGTGATAAGGTCACCCCTCAGCCTCCTCTTCTCCAGGCTAAACAACCCCAGTTCCCTCAGTCGTTCCTCATAAGGCTTGTCCTCCAGACCCCTCACCAGCCTGGTAGCCCTTCTCTGGACACGCTCCAGCACCTCAATGTCCTTCTTGTAGTGAGGGGCCCAAAACTGAACACAGTACTCGAGGTGAGGCCTCACCAGTGCCGAGTACAGGGGGATGATTACTTCCCTACTCCGGCTCACTACACTATTCCTGATGCAGGCCAGGATGTTGTTGGCCCTCTTGGCTGCCTGGGCACACTGCTGGCTCATACTCAGCCGGCTGTCCACCAACACCCCCAGATCCTTCTCTGCCAGGCAGCTTTCGAGCCACTCCGCCCCCAGTCTGTAGCACTGCATGGGGTTGTTGTGACCCAAGTGCAGGACCCGACACTTGGCCTTGTTGAACCTCATACCATTGGCCTCAGCCCATCTGTCCAGCCTGTCCAGATCTCTCTGCAGAGCCAATCTACCCTCAAGCAGATCAACACGCCCCCCCAGTTTAGTGTCGTCTGCGAACTTACTGAGGGTGCACTCAATCCCCTCATCCAGATCATTAATAAAGATATTAAAGAGAACCGGTCCCAGCACCGATCCCTGGGGGACACCACTTGTCACTGGACACCAACTGGATTTAACTCCATTTATCACCACTCTCTGGGTACGGCCATCCAACCAGTTTTTTACCCAGCGAAGGGTACACCTGTCCAGGCCACGAGCAGCCAGTTTCTCCAGTAGAATGCTATGGGAAACGGTGTCAAAAGCGTTGCAAAAGTCCAGGTAGACAACATCCACAGCTTTTCCTTCATCCACTAAGCGGGTCACCTCATCATAGAAGGAGATCAGGTTTGACAGGCATGACCTGCCTTTCACAAACCCATGCTGACTGGGCCTGATCACCTTGTTCTCCTGCATGTGCCGTGTGATGGCACTGAGGATGATCTGTTCCATGACCTTCCCAGGCACCGATGTCAGACTGACTGGCCTGTAGTTCCCCAGATCCTCCTTCCGGCCCTTCTTATGGATGGGTGTCACATTTGCCAACCTCCAGTCGGCTGGGACCTCCCCGGTTATCCAGGACTGTTCATAAATGATGCAGAGTGGCCTGGTGAGCACTTCCGCCAGCTCCTTCAGTACCCTTGGATGGATCCCATCCGGCCCCATAGATTTGTGCACCTCCAGGTGCTGAAGCAGGTCCCTCACCATTTCCCTTTGGATTACAGGGGCTTCATTCTGCTCCCCATCCCTGTATTCTAGCTCAGGGGTTAGGGAACTCAAGGAACAACTGGTCCTATTGCTGAAGACTGAGGCAAAGACGGCATTAAGTACCTCAGCCTTATCCTCGTCCTTAGTCAATACGTTACCAGCCTGGTCTACTAGAGGACAGAGATTATCCTTAGTCCTCTTTTTATTGCCAATATATTTATAGAAACTTTTTTTGTTGTCCTTGACAACAGAAGCCAGGTTTAGTTCTAGCTGGGCTTTGGCCTTCCTAATTTTTTCCCTACATAGCTTCACTACCTCTTTGTAGTCCTCCTGAGTGGCCTGCCCTTCTTTCCAAAGGCCATATATCCTCTTTTTTTCCCTAAGCTGCAACACTAGCTCCCTGCTTAGCCAGGCTGGTCTTTTTCCCCGACGGCTTGTCTTCCGGCACATGGGGACAGCCTGCTCCTGCGCCTTTAGGACTTCCTTCTTGAAAAACATCCAGGCTTCCTGGGCTCCTTTGCCCTGGAGGACTGCCTTCCAGGGGACTTTTTCAACCAGGCTCCTGAAGAGCCCAAAGTCCGCCCTCCGGAAGTCCAAGGTGGCATATCATCACACACACAGGGTGGATCCAGACAAGAGCAATGGCAAACCCTATTTACACACAGCTGGCTGGTTTATCCCCTTTTCCCTCAGTTTTCCCATGTTTGTCTCTCCCAAACCACTTTGATCCCTCACTTTCCCACCTTATATTTTCCTCCTCTAAATGTCCCCTAATAAGTCCCATTCAATCCCCAAACCACTCTTCCCATGCCCCCCCCCCCCTAATTTGTCCCTGGGCAGTGCCCCCTCTCTGTCCCCGAGGTGCTCCAGAGAGCAGCTCTCATGACTCACCATGGTGGGGTGATGCTCTCCCAGGGCAGAGGGGCCACGGCAGGGGCACGTTTCTCCCCTGAAATTATCTGGGTCCCCCCCTCCCCATTGTTATGCTCTGTGCTGCTCTGTGTGTGTGGAGATGAGCCTTTTATCTTACAACCTGACAAATACCTACTTTCTGTGAGATGTTTTTGTTGCCTGGGTAGATCCTTCTCTGTCTCCGAGGCATATAAGCTCTGTCAAACTCGTTACATGAAGACCGTTGGGGTGAGTAAGCCTTTTCCCTTCATTTTCTTGAAGAATGTCGGGCTCAGGCTTAAGCAGTAAATGCCGGTAACAGTGAAGATGTGGTTCATGTGGGAAGATGGTGAGATGAGACCAGTCTAGCAAATAGAGCAGGTTGTATCTGGAGAGCCTCTGGGAGTCTGGTCATCAGCTCATGGACTTTTAACATGAGAAAGTGACATGGTTTGAGTGACAGAGGACTAATTTCTCTTCTAATACTTGGGAAGATTGCATTTTTAGAAGATTCAAGTGTCTGAATTTGTGAAAATATTTACTTTCTAGCCAGCTATGGTACGCGGCTTTCAAAGTCTCGGTGTTTTTGAGCTAGCCAGGTGCAGGAATGAGGAGGAGCGGGACCCGGGCACTTGACCCAAGCTGGCCATTTTCATACCATGAACGTCACATTCAATATAAATTAGAAAGTTTGCTGAGGAGTTCTCTCTCTCCTTTGATGGCTGCCATCCTGAGAACTTCTTGCCCCAGTGCCGGAGCCCTGAGGCCTTCCCTTCCTCCTGAAGCCGTAGCGCTCGCAGTGTCCGACATTTACTGTCCCCTGCTGGGAGTGAACAGCTTCCTACTGATAGAATGGGCTGAGTATAATCCTTGTATATTTTATATTGGTGTCAGGATCAATATTGGTTCTTTAGTATTATTGATGTTAATTATTTAGTCTTATATTAAATCTGTTTATATTTCAGCCCTCAGGTTTCCTTGTTTTTTTCCGATTCCCCTTTCTGGGTGGGGAGGGGTAATCGGGTGAGAGAATATTTGTCTAAACGATAACATATTTTTGTGGGTTTCTCAAACCATAACAGAAGGTCAGCATCCACACTTGGCAAAAGGGGTTATTAGTGCTAGCTTTCTCTTGGGGCATCATTGGATGTAAGTAATGATAGCAAAATACTTTGACAGTGGACTGTTGGACATGCACAGTAGGATCTCATTTTTAAGTGCACACAAGACTCAGATTTTCAAGGATGCTTAGATTAAAGATCAGCAGATGTGAAGGAAGATTTTCACAAGTTTTTATATATTTCTGTCATGGTTTAGGCCAAAATGGCTACTGGGGACGTGGGGGACCCCAGATGGGACCGACAGATGCTCCCCTCTATCCCTCTCCAAAGAGAGAGGCAGAGGAGGGAAAAAGAGACTTATGAGTTTAGAAGGAACTAAACTAATTTAATGAAATGTTAATAATAAAATAAAAGGAAATAATGAAATATATACAAAACCGTATCAAGCTCCCAGGATGACAATCATTACACCGTCTGGCACTGGGAAAGTCCCAGACTGGACTCAGTGATGGACAGGAACTGGATTCCAGATCTGGATTCCGGATCGGGACCAAAGGCAGACGAACAGACGGAGGCCTCCTCAGATGTCGGCCATTGAAGATAGACAGTGAGAGAGCTGCCCCTTTGATCCCTCAGCTTTTATACTGAGCATGAGGCAGATGGGATGGAATACCCTGTTAGTCAGTTTTGGGTCACCTGTCCTGTCTGCTCCTCCCCGCAGGTGGGACCCCACTGTGCTTTTCCGCTTCCGACCCTCCAACGTGGCAAATAACAAAGTTAGCTGGCCTTGGTCGTTATAGCAATAAGTATAAGCAAGAGCCTCTCTGCATACCATGCCTGGACATCAGCTATAAACATAGGTCTTATCACTCTGAGAGAGCGAACATTGCACAATATGCTGTTAATTTCAGTAGTTAGAAGAGGCCCAGCTAAAAAGTAATGTTACTGAACAAAATTGGTCCTGTTTTACCTCAAACCAGGGCATTTTCATTCCCATTAACTTCAGTCGCCACTTATTAGTATCTTTAAGTATTTAGATGTCTTTAAAATTTTCTCTGAGAACTTCTAGATAGAAAGTTCTTCATTTTAAAAATGAGAACTAAAAAGAATTTCTGCCAGAGCATTTAGGAGTTACACTGTTGGTATCATAAAGCAATGCTTTGCATTTTTCTAGGTGACTATTATTCACTTAGTTACTAGGTAAAATGGATTTTTAGACATAGAATCATAGAATGGTTTAGGTTGGAAGGGACCTTGAAGATCATCTAGTTCCAACCCCCCTGCCATGGACAGGGACACCTCCCGCTAGATCAGGTTGCCCAAGGCCACGTCCAGCCTGGCTTTGAGCACCTTCAGGGATGGAGTTTCCATAACTTCTCTGGGCAACCTGTTCCAGTGCCTTACCACCCTTCAAGTGAAAAATTTCTTCCTAATGTTTTATCTAAACCTGCCCTCTTCCAGCTTAAAGCCATTCCCCCTCGTCCTATGCCCTTGTAAAAAGTCCTTCCCCAGCTCTCCTGTAGGCCCCCTTTAGGTACTGGAAGGCCGCAATAAGATCTCCCCGGAGCCTTCTCTTCTCCAGGCTGAACAGCCCCAACTCTCTCAGCCTCTCCTCATAGGAGAGGTGCTCCAGCCCTCGGATCATCTTTGTGGCCCTCCTCTGGACCTGATCCAACAGGTCCATGTCCTTCTTATGTTGGGGTCTCCAGAGCTGGACGCAATACTCCAGGTGGGGTCTCACGAGAGCAGAGTAGAGGGGCAGAATCACCTCCCTTGACCTGCTGGCTACACTTCTTCTGATGCAGCCCAGGATACAGCTGGCTTTCTGGGCTGCGATTGCACATTGCTGGCTCATGTTGAGCTTCTCGTCAATCATCACCCCCAGGTCCTTCTCCACAGGGCTGTTCTCAATCCATTCTCTGCCCAGCCTGTATTTGTGCATGGGATTGCCCCAACCCAGGTGTAGGACCTTGCACTTGGCCTTGTTGAAATTCATGAGCTTTGCACAGGCCCACCTCTCAAGTCTGTCCAGGTCCCTCTGGACCCGGACATCCATTCCGGGCATCCCTTCCCTCCAGCGTGTCGATCTTGCCACACAGCTTGGTATCATCAGCAAACTTGCTGAGGGTGCACTCAATTCCACTGTCCATGTCGCTGATAAAGATGTTGAACAGCACAGGTCCCAGTACTGACCCCTGAGGAACACCACTCATAACTGGTCTCCACTTGGATATCGATCCGTGACTGCAACTCTTTGAGTGTGACCATCCAGCCAGTTCCTTATCTACCGAGTGGTCCATTGGTCAAATCCATGTCTCTTCAATTTAGAGACCAGGATATCGTGTGGGACAGTGTCAAACGCTTTGCACAAGTCCAGGTAGATGATATCAGTTGCTCTTCCCTTGTCCACTGCCGCTGTAACCCCTTGTAGAAGGCCACCAAATTTGTCAGGCATGACTTGCCCTTGGTGAAGCCATGCTGGCTGCTACCAATCACCTCCTTATCTTCCATGTGCCTCAGCAGAGTTTCCAGGAGGATCTGCTCCATGATCTTGCCAGGCACAGAAGTGAGACTGACTGGCCTGTAGTTCCCAAGGTCTTCCTTATTTCCCTTTTTGAAAATAGGGGTTTGTTTCCCCTTTTCCAGTCAGCAGTAACCTCACCAGACTGCCATGACTTCTCAAATATGATGGCTAGTCGCTTAGCAACTTGATCTGCCAGTTCCCTCAGGACCCGCGGATGTATCTCATCAGGTCCCATGGACTTGTGCACCTTCAGGTTCCTCAGGTGGTCTCGTACTTGATCTTCACCTACAATGGGTGGTTCTTCATTTTCCCAGTCCTTGCCTTTGCCTTCTGCATCATGGGTAGTGTGGCTGCAGTCTTTGCCAGTGAAGACAGGCAAAAAAGTCATTGAGTACCTCAGCTGTGTCTCTGTCCTGGGTGACCAGGTCTTCTATTTCCTTCTGGAGGAGGCCCACACCTTCCCTGCTCTTTCTTTTCTCACTGACATACTTATAGAAGGATTTTTTGTTTGTCTTTATGTCCCTGGCCAGATTTAATTCAATCTGGGCTTCAGCTTGCCTAACCTGATCCCTGGCTGCTTGAACAATTTCTCTGTATTCCTCCCAGGCCACCCACCCCTGTTTCCACTCCCTATAGGCCTCCTTTTTACTTTTGAGCATGTCCAGGAGCTCCTTGTTCATCCATGCAGGCCTCCTGGCTTTTCTGCCTGCCTTCTTCTTTATAGGGTGTTATGGTTTGAGAGACCCATAACAATTTATTGTCATTTAGACAATCATTCTATCACCCGGTGACCCCCCCTACCCGGGAAAGGGAATCGGGAGGAACAAGGAAACCCGGGAGTTGAAGTATAAACAGATTTAAAAGAGTAAGATTAGATAATTAACATTAATAGCACTAAAGAACCATCATTGATCCCGATACCAATACAGAATATGCAAAGATTATACTCAGCCCATTCTATCAGTAGGAAGCTGTGCACTCCCAGCAGTGGACAGCAAATGTCAGACACTGCGAGCGCTATGGCTTCAGGAGGAAGAGAAGGCCTCAGTAGTCTGGCACCGGGGCACAAAGTTCTCAGGATGGCAGCCATCAAGGGAGAGAGAGAACTTTGCAGCAACCTTCCTAATTTATATTGAATGTGACGCTGATAGTATGAAATAATCCTGTTGGCCAGCTTGGGTCAAGTGCCCGGGTCTCGCTCCTCCTCATCCCTGCACCTGGCAAGCTCGAAAACACTGAGACCTTGAAACCCACACACCATAGCTGGCTAGAAAGTAAATATTTTCACAAATTCAGACACTCGAGTCCTCTAAAAGTGCAGTCTTCCCAAGTATTAGAAGAGAAATTAGTCCTGTGTCGCTTAAACCAGGACATAGGGATGCATTGTTCCTGGGCTTGGAGGAGGTGATCCTTGAATATTAACCAACTTTCTTGGGCCCTTCTTCCTATTAGTGCTTCATCCCATGGCACCATACCAAGCAGATTCTTCAAGAGGCCAAAGTCAGCTCTCCTAAAGTCCAGGGTAGTCAGTTTGCTGCGCACCCTTCTTGCTGCCTTGAGGATCTTGAACTCCACCATTTCATGGTCTCTACAGCCCAGGCTACCCTTGAGCTTGACACTGCCTACCAGCCCCTCCTTGTTGGGAAGGACAAGGTCCAGCATAGCTCCTCTCCTCGTTGGCTCCTCTATCGCTTGGAGAAGGAAGTTGTCATCAATACAATCCAAGAACCACCTGGATTGCCTATGCCCTGCTGTGTTATCCTTCCAACAGGTATCAGGGTGGTTGAAGTCGCCCATGAGGACCAGGGCCTGCGAACGTGATGCCGCCCCTATCTGTCTATAGAGGGCCTCATCCGCTCGGTCTTCTTGGTCAGGTGGCCTGTAGCAGACCCCCACTGTAATGTCCCCTGGTCCTGATTTCCCTTTAATCCTGATCCATAGGCTCTCAGTCAGGTCTTCATCCATCCCTAGGCCAAGCTCCATGCACTCCAGCTGGTTGTTGACATATAGGGCAACACGGCCTCCTCGTTTCCCCTGCCTGTCTCTCCTGAAGAGCCTGTAACCTTCCATGCCAACACTCCAGTCGTAGGAGCCATCCCAGCAAGTTTCCATGATGCCAATATGATCATAGCCTTGGAGGCGTGCACATGTCTCTAGCTCCTCCTGTTTGTTCCCCATGATATGTGCATTTGCATAGAGGCATGATGAAGGACACACTAAATCCAGCAGAAGACTTGAGAAAAGACAAATATGAAAGCTGTGTCTTACTTTCGGATTCATCCTGAACCCTGTTTTATCAGCATGGCAGATGTACTTTTAGACTGGACAGTGGTAAATTAGAATTTATGAATGGAAGCATTATTTTCTCATTTTACTGCTTCTCGGGTTAATTGAGAAAGGTTATCCTGGGCATTCATGGTCAAATTTGGTCGATGCACCCTGGATCACTGTACATTGAGCCAGCTCTGAATGAGGAGGCTGCTGGACCTCAGTTTACCAGCACCAAGCTGGGATGGCCAGTCTGCTCCCGCAGCCAGAACTAGCATCTCTTCAGGTGGCAATGCTGCAGTGCAGATACAGCTATTTTGGAGCCAATTAAATCTCTATCTCACAGTGATGTCTTATGCAGAGCAGGTTTATCCTTAGAGGCTGATCTGGAGCCCACAGAAATGGATAGGATACTTTTGACTGTGCTTCACCGAACTCCATCTAAATCATTAAATTCTCCCCACCTCACTTCCCTTCCTTGAAACAGGGATATCAGCCCTTTCTTAACACAGTACCCATCTTGCTCAACACGATAGATCCCTAATCATGCAGGCAAGAAGAGAGGAGGGGGGAGGGAAGGGCAGATGGTATCATCCTGATGCAAATAATCAGATTAATCTCTACATCATAAGAGTTTCATTAGGTGCAGGACTAGGGAAAAACACTGCTCCATTCCCCAGGAGCAAGTCAGAGGGGTACGTGATATAAAGCGCTCCCGAGCTTTTTTTTTTTTTGCTTTTATTTTATTTTTTTTTCTCATTTATATTTCTGTTATACTGAGTGTAGAGCAATGTGGGAGGGCAAAGGCAGAAAATTATAGTGCTGGAAACCAACTTCTGTGTTTAAAAGATTTTTGTCAGCATCTCATGAGCAAGGTGACCAAATGCTCACTTTATAGGGGTCTTGTTTTCATGATCTGCATCCATATGTCACAGACTTAATGAGAGAAGCACAATCATGGACTAAAGCAGGCAGATCTGAAATGTCAGTGGTCAGGTAGGAGGAAAGCCCTCTTCCCCCTGATTTCTTTAGCTGAAATATTGAGCACTTGCACTGCTATTGCTACTTCTTGGTTGAACTGTTTCTATTTCCGCAATGTCCTCATGCCTGTCATTGACTGGACCTGGTTCAATAAACACATTAGTCACATCTGAGAGTACAAATATTTCTTCAGAGGCTTAAACGTCTATATGAACATGTGATTGCAGTAACTGCATGTGCAGTCAGAGTCAGCCCTGAGTTCAGCATCGGTACCGACATGTCCAATTTAGGAAGATCACAGTTAAGAGGAGGAACTATGCTGGTGTCAAATTGTCCTGGTATGAGGGATAGGGAATACTGGCTGTCTTCATCAGCAAGTCTGACAGAGGTGGTCCTGTAAATAACATCAGAGGTTGGGTGTGATTGCCAGTCTCCTGAAAACCCTCCGTACGGAGGATGCACTTCACTGTGCAGCCTGTGGCTGTGCTTAGAATCATAGAATCATAGAATTGCTGAGGTTGGAAGGGACCTTTAAGATCATCAAGTCCAACCATTAACCTACCCTGACAAAACCCACTTCTAAACCATGTCCCTAAGTACCATATCTACCCTTTTATTTAAACACCTCCAGAGATGGTGAATCCACCACCTCCCTGGGCAGCCTGTTCCAATGTTTAATAACGCTTTCAGTGAAAAAATGTTTCCTAATATCCTGTCTAAACCTCCCCTGACATAACTTAAACCCATTTCCTCTTGTCCTATCACTTGTCACCAGGGAGAAGAGGTCAGCCCCCACCTCTCTACAACCTCCTTTCAGGTAGTTGTAGAGGGTGATAAGGTCTCCCCTCAGCCTCCTCTTCTCCAGGCTAAACAACCCCAGTTCCCTCAGTCGTTCCTCATAAGATTTGTCCTCCAGACCCCTCACCAGCCTTGTAGCCCTTCTCTGGACACGCTCCAACACCTCAATGTCCTTCTCGTAGTGAGGGGCCCAAAACTGAACGCAGCACTCAAGGTGGGGCCTCACCAGTGCCGAGTACAGGGGAATGATCACTCCCCTAGTCCGGCTCACCACACTATTCCTGATACAGGCCAGGATGCTGTTGGCCTTCTTGGCCCCCTGGGCACACTGCTGGCTCATATTCAGCCAGCTGTCCACCAACACCCCCAGGTCCTTTTCTGCCAGGCAGCTTTCAAGCCACTCCGCCCCAATCCTGTAGCGCTGCATGGGGTTGTTGTGACCCAAATGCAGGATGCGGCACTTGGCCTTGTTGAACCTCATACCATTGGCCTCAGCCCATCGGTCCAGTCTGTCTAGATCACTCTGCAGGGCCAGCCTACCCTCAAGCAGATCAACACGCCCGCCTAGTTTAGTGTCATCTGCAAACTTACTGAGGGTGCATTCGATCCCCTCATGCAGATCATTGATAAAGATATTAAAGAGAACCGGCCCCAGCACCGAGCCCTGGGGGACACCACTTGTGACCGGACAACAGCTGGATTTAACTCCATTCGCCACCACTCTCTGGGCACGGCCATCCAGGCAGTTTTTTACCCAGCGAAGAGTCCACCTGTCTAGGCCATGAGCAGCCTGTTTCTCCAGGAGAATGCTGTGGGAGACGGTGTCAAAAGCTTTGCAAAAATCCAGGTAGATAACATCCACAGCTTTTCCCTCATCCACCAAGTGAGTCACCTCATCATAGAAGGAGATCAGGTTGGTCAGGCAGGACCTGCCTTTCACAAACCCATGCTGACTGGGCCTGATCACCCTGTTCTCCTGCATGTGCCGTGTAATGGCACTGAGGATGATCTGTTCCATGACCTTCCCAGGCACTGAGGTCAGACTGACTGGCCTGTAGTTTCCTGGATCCTCCTTCCGGCCCTTCTTGTGGATGGGTGTCACATTTGCCAACCTCCAGTCAGCTGGGACCTCCCTGGTTAGCCAGGACTGCTCTTAAATGACGCAAAGTAGCCTGGTGAGCACTTCCGCCAGCTCCTTCAGTACCCTTGGGTGGATCCCATCCGGCCCCATAGATTTGTGCACCTCCAGGTGCTGAAGCAGATCCCTCACCATTTCCCCTGTGGATTACAGGGGCTTCATTCTGCTCCCCATCCCCGTCTTCTAGCCTAGGGGTCTGGGTACTCAGGGAACAATTGGTCCTTCTGCTGAAGACTGAGGTAAAGGCCCCATTAAGTACCTCAGCCTTTTCCTCATCCTTGGTCACTATGTTACCGGCCCCATCTACTAGAGGACAGAGATTATCCTTAGTCCTCTTCTTATTGCCAATATATTTATAGAAACTTTTTTTGTTGTCCTTGACAACAGAAGCCAGGTTTAATTCTAGCTGGGCTTTGGCCCTCCTGATTTTTTCCCTACATAGCTTTACTACCTCTTTGTAGTCCTCTTGAGTGGCCTGCCCTTCCTTCCTTCCAAAGGCCATAAATCCTCTTTTTTTCCCTAAGTTGCAACCCTAGCTCCCTGTTCAGCCAGGCCGGTCTTTTTCCCGATGGCTTGTCTTCCGGCACATGGGGACAGCCTGCTCCTGCGCCTTTAGGACTTCCTTCTTGAAAAACATCCAGGCTTCCTGGGCTCCTTTGCCCTGGAGGACTGCCTCCCAAGGGACTTTGTCAACCAGGCTCCTGAAAAGCCCAAAGTCTGCCCGCCGGAAGTCCAAGGTAGCAGTTCTGCTGACCCCCCTCCTTGCTTCTCCCAGAATTGAAAACTCTGTCATTTCATGGTCACTGTTCCCAAGACAGCCTCCAACCGTCACATCCCCCACAAGACCTTCCCTGTTTACAAACAGTAACAGAGATCCAGCAGGGCACCTGCCCTAGTTGGCTCCCTCACCAGCTGTGTCAGGAAGTTATCCCCAGTACATTCCAGGAGCCTTCTAGACTGTTCCCTCCCTGCTGTATTGTATTCCCAGCAGATGTCCGGCAAATTGAAGTCCCACACGAGGACAAGAGCTCGCGATCTTCAGACTTCTCCCAGCCGTTTATAGAATATTTCATCTGCCTCCTCATCCTGGTTGGGCAGTCTATAACAGACTCCTACTATGATGTCTGCCCTGTTAGCTCTCCCCCTGATCTTTACCCATAAACACTCAACCCCATTATCTCCATCATTTAGTTCAAAGCATTCATAACACTCCCTGACATACAGGGCCACACCCCTGTCTCTCCTTGCTTGCCTATCCTTCCTGAAGAGCCTATAGCCATCCATGGCAGCACTATAGCTATGTGAGTCATCCCACCATGTTTCTGTGATGGCAACTACATCATAGTTGTCTTGCTGTACAATGGCTTCCAGCTCCTCCTGTTTGTTGCCCATGCTACGTGCATTAGTGTATAAGCACTTCAGCTGGGCTATTGGTCCTTTCTCCTTTTTGCTGGAGGGAGCCAAATTTCTGCCACCGCCAGACTTATTCCTAAGGAGCCCGGTTACACCCCCTCTCTTTTCCAGGTCTAGTGCCAGCATGCCGCTTTCAGGCTTTTTGCTAGCAAGCTTGGATCCATCCCCATCCCCTTTTGAATTTAGTTTAAAGCCCTGTCAATGAGCCCCGCCAACTCCTGCCCTAAAACCCTTTTCCCCCTCTGAGACAGGCATTTGCCGTCTGCTGCTAGCAGGCCTGGTGTCCTGAAAAGTAGCCCATGATCAACGAACCCAAAGTCCTGCCAATGACACCACTCCCCGAGCCAGGCATTGATCAGCTGGCACTTCCTGTTAATCTTCTCATCATACTTAGTAACTGTTGGGATAGAAGCAAAAACTACCTGTGCTCCTGATCCCCTAAGCAGCCGTCCCAGGGCCCTGAAGTCTTTCTTCATTGCCCTTAGACTTCTGGTAGCTACCTCATCACCACCTACCTGAAATATCAGTAGCGGGTAGTAATCTGACGTCTGAACCACAGAAGGTAGTTTTTTCCATATATCCTTAATTCTGGCCCCAGGGAGGCAGGTGACTTCCCTGTGGGATGGGTCCGGTCTACAAATAGGGCCCTCTGTTCCCCTCAGAAGGGAGTCACCTACTACAATTACCTTTCTTTTTTTCTTGGTTGAGGAAGTCCTAAGGCATGGGGGTGAGTGACTAGCCCTGGGCAACTCACTGGATGGATCATCCTCTCCATCCTCAATCACCTGGTCCTCGATTTCCAAAGCCCCATACCTATTACGCAAGGTCAATTGGGATGGTGAGGGGGGCCGGGAGGGGTTTTGCTTGCCTCTCCGAGGAGGGATCTGTCTCCACTCCCCCTTATCCCTTAAGTCCCCTCCTTCTGCCTGGTGACAGGAGGGAAGGAGATCATCCACTTCTGATAGGGCCTCTTCCTGCTGCCTTTTCCTCAGAGTATGGCTCCACCAATCTATTTCATTTTCACAGTCTCTAATACTTCTTAGCCTTTCTACCTCTTCCCTCAGTTCAACTACCTGCCTGAGAAGATCGTTTACTTGATCACACCACGCTTCTCTGAGCTTTCCTCCTGCTTGCTTGTGACCACATGCTGGGGGTGTCACCTCTTGCCCTGTTGATGTAGCAGTGGCACCAGGATGCCATGCAGTGAAAGGCCTGTGGGGGCATTTGTTGGTATACTGCAACCCAAAATGTTAGTGTGGAGAAGATTCCCCATTAGCAAACACAAGTACGAGTGGAAACTCAGCTGCACTCATGAAGGAATCTTCCAAACAACACTCCCTTCTTTTGCACTCCTGAAAAAGGGGGTTTCTTCTCATGCAACTGCTGCTAGCTGATGCACGCTTTCACAAACAACATGAATTAAGCAAAGTGAGTATTTAAGATGTGAAAGATGATTTATAATGTGCTTTACAGAAAAGTTTTCAGCAAGTCTGAATTCTCTATTAAAAGCTGCTTGCTTCATTACAGTTACCAAAATAGATGAAGAAAATATTCCTTGCTTATCCCAAGACTCTTTAACTCCTGACAATTTTAATAAATCAAGGAACATTTGTAAGTACTAAATGTTAAATGTGTATTCACAGTTAATTTTTAATCAACTAACAACAGTGATGTGTTAATTGAATGCCATTAAGAAACCATAACTTGATGCATTAGCTGTTTTCCTATGCAGAGGAACTTTTCCCAAGGCTTTCAATTGTTGCCCAGGCACCTTTTGAAAAAAAAGTATTTTAAATGAGTTTAGACCTGGACTGTTCAAACCCTAAAATTGAGCCAAGTTCACAGGGTTCACTGAGGTTTGTAGTTTTATGAACCTGAGCTGAATTTTAAACAAGCCTGGGCTAAGCTTCAAGTTATCTTGTGCCTTAAGGTATGACTTACAATCTACAAAGTGATCGTGTAGGCTCAACATGTAGACTCCTGGCTTCAGTATGAATTGCTTAATTTTGGGGATGTCAACCAAAAGATCAAAGAGAAACTTAGAAAGGTGACATTCACCCATCTCTGAGACTTGTGAAACTTGCTGTTTTCGCATTCACCTTGTCAGCTGGCTCCTCGTCAGTGTGAAGTCAATAGAGCTATGCCACTTTTATTTCAAACAAGGACTTGCATTAAGGCCTTGATCACACATCTCTGTGACTATAGTGCAACTAGCTGAAGAAGTTGCTGTTCCCTGTCCAACCCCATCTATTCACTCCTGCTCTTGCTGGCCTGCCGGATGGACTATTTGTGTCGTCTGCACCTCTCTTTCTTTAGTGAAAATTAACTAGGTTAGCTTAACCAGTCTAATTAGGAAGTCTTTGCTGACTTGGCTGAATCTGAGCGATAATAGGCAACATTCACAGAAACAGCTGAGAGCAAATCTCATGGGACGACAACCCCTGGTAGAGCAACTGGGAATGGAGGCTACTCCTTTGGCCATCTACGGTACAGATAGAAAAGGTGGTGGTGAAGCCCCCTGACTCTCCCCCGTACATAGTCCTTGCATGGGTGCTTTCCATATTTCACCAGGATCTGAAATAAGTCTGATCAGAAATGCAAGGAGGAAAGGGGGAGGAGAGATGTGAGACAAAACACAGCCAAGTTATAAATATCTCTATTTTTAGATACTCAGATGAAGTTTGCTATGGGGGTTTTTAGTGATGGTAATCAGGAGAAGAATGAAGGGCATCAGTAAAGATGATTGAAATCTATCCAACAAAAATAATCTACTGCAGTTGGCTCATTTTCTTTCTGATGCTGTGCTCAATTAGATGAATTTAAACTGTTTATTTTACAATTAACATGCAATGTGCACTTCTGAAGTAATTGATGAGAAACAATTTTCTTTTTATGTGGGGCTGCAGCAGACAGAGCAGAGCTTCAGTTCACAATGGCAAGGTGAAGTTCCAGGGAGGGGGAAGGTGCTCATATATGAAATTTGACACTTTCCATAAAAGTTGTGTGCCCTTTCATGGGTCTTTGCCACATAAACCTCAGGGTGCCAGCAATGGCTGGAGGAGGAGGAGGGATGCCAGGTTCCAAGGATGCACCTTGGTCTTGCAATGTTTCAGATAGCATCATCTGGTCCATGAAAGTCAGAGGACAATCAAGGCAGACATTTGCTATTACATCAGCAAGAGGTTGAAGCAGATATGTAGGAAACAGTCTACCTCATGAGAGGCCAGAGCCATATGGAGCTGAAGTCCTGAGCAATTTCTGTCCTTTAAAACCAGGTCTCTTCTATTGTCCCCCAGCTGCAATGCAGTGGTCTGTGCGTGACTGGAAGAGGCAGAGGTAACACTGTCCTTTCTCACAGTCTCACCTGTAAAACACTTTCTGCATGCTGCATTCATAACCATTATCCATCCCCATTCTCCAAAGTGCTGTCAACAGCACGGATGAGCTGATGATCTGGGCACTGTCCTGAGATTTCGGAGTCTGAGGTTTGGTTCCTTGCTCTGTTATATATTTCCTTTGTGACCATGTGCAAGTTGCCTCCTGAGGGAAATATGCTGGGTTGTAAAAGGATCTTGAATCTTGAAGATAAAGTCTTAACAAGAGTCAGTGGCTGGAAGCCAGGCAAATTCAAATGGGGAAAAAGGTGCACATTTATAGTGGAGAAGGGAATTAACTCTCAGAACAAAATACAGAGATGAGGGGAATTCTCTTGCTTTTGATGTCTTCAGTTCAAGACTAAAAAGTAAATGTAGCCAAGTACAGATTATGTTTAAGCAAAACCAAGTGCCTGGGTTTAGTACAGTTATAACTGAGTGGCAGTAAATAGCTGATGATATCCAAGTGGTTAGACTAGGTGAGCTAATACTCTTTTTCCAGGCCTTACATTCCCTGAGCCTATAAAGTGGAAGGATTTTTGAAGGACTGTGGCCAATTCTGGACTCAATAGTTATATTAAGCAAATATGACTCCATAGGAAATATCTGGTATGGAACTCATCTCACCTCACTTAAATTGACTAAAAGTAAGGCATCTAGTAATTAGTTATCAAGGTTTTTACTAAAGTTGATGGCACACACTGGCACATGCCATGGGTATTTCAGCCTGCCAATAATGGGTACCAGGTAGATAAACCTTCAGATCTTTCCATCTCTCTCCATCAACTAGAAAGGAGCCTAGATAATTAACTTGGACCTGATGATGATCCTGTAAGTGGATGAAGTTGGATGAGATGAATTCCAGCCTGTACACTCCTAGCTCAGATGTTTAGCAACTGTACTGTTATCTTCACTATTCTTGTCTCATAACACCTCTCCTTATATTTATCACTGTTGCAAGACAGTCCTACATTTCATATCCACCCCAAAATGACTTTCACTACCAAAAGCAAGACTGAGCCTGCAGATTAATTGCCCTCTGAAGATGTTTACCTCTTCCTATTATCTATGATGGAGCCTAGGTGTCTAGCTCAGACTTAAATCATTTTATGTCCTAAACTGTACAGTGTTGTTAGCAATTGATAAAAACCTGCTGTGTTTCATCCTAGCTGTGCTTGAATTTTAAGAGGTGATTTTACAAGGAAATCTGAGATTCACCCAGATGAGTGGAAACTTGCATATAATGAAAAGAGGAGGGAGAGGAGCATCTCATGTAATCTGTCCCCACTTGGAGTACTGCATCCAGCTCTGGAGCCCTCAGCACAGGAAAGACATGGACCTGTTGGAACGGGTCCAGAGGTGGGCCACAAAAAAAGATCAGAAGGCTGGAGCACCTCTCCTATGAAGAAAGGCTGAGGAAGTTGGGGTTGTTCAGCCTGGAGAAGAGAAGGCTCCAGGGACACCTTATTGCGTCCTTTCAGAACTTAAAGAGGGCTTGTAAGAAAGATGGGGACAAAATTTTTAGCAGGGCCTGTAGCGATAGGACAAGGGGTAATGGTTTTAAACTGGAAGAGGATAAATTCAGACTAGATATTAGGAAGAAATTTTTTACAATGAGGGTGGTGAAACACTGGCATGGGTTGCCCAGAGAGGTGGTAGATGCCCTATCCCCAGAAACATTCAAGGTCAGGCTGGATGGGGCTCTGAGCAACCTGATCTAGTTGAAGATGTCCCCGCTCATTGCTAGGGGGTTGGACTAGATGGCCTTTAAAGGTCCCTTCCAACCCAAACCATTCTGTGATTCTATGTAACTTCAGGTGTCAGAGAGATTTACCATTAATGTCAGGCTAGTCATGGTAGCCGACACCTCTAGAATTGATGTCAGCAGCCTCAGATGCCTGTCTCAAGATGAGGTCAACCACTGTGCAAATCAGGCAAAATTCACTGGCTTCAAACACCTTTCTACTGATCTGCACCAGATAAGGAGATGCATTGTTTTATTTGGCTGATCAAGGAATTTGGAACTAGGGACCAAATTCAACTTCTATTTTTTTAGAGAAGTAATCCTATGTTGGCTGCTTAGGCAGGGGATAAAATAGGCATCTAGAGAGGGTGATTCAACCCAAAAAAGATCACCTTCTCAAAGAGTATCTTCCTCTCTTTCTCTCTTTCAACTATAGAGAAATTCAAGGGTGACCAAGTCCTAACTTACAGTTATTAACTAAATATATAAAATTAGAGAGGACAAATTTGTGCTGATAAATCTTAAAACCCAAATCAACTGGAATTTTGTTCTGCATCCTAGTTATAATTTTGTTGACATTGCTGGAACCAAGATGTATTTTAATGTTTATTCAAATCTCTCTATGTAAAGATATTTATATATTCAACTGTAGATATTTATATGAATATTTATATACTCATAGATAATCATATAGACCTCTTCACCAAGCAATTCTCTAATTAGGTGCTGCAAAGAAGAGCAGTATTTCAAAAGGAATAATTTCGGATTTGGGGAAAGTTTGCATGAGGTAGCAGTTTAGGCCCAATCCTGCAAACACTTTCTGTATATTAATAACATTAGAGTGCAATTCATGGTAGCAATTATATAATTAACTTTATCTATATAACACTAGACCCCATCATGCTAGCTAAGGTACAGATATATCGTATTCAGCTATAAGTCAGCTATAAGTCAACTATGAGTCATATTGAGGAAAATCATAAAAATATGCCACCAGATGGACTCCTCTCTTGGTGTAGAAATTTCTAGCAGCATTTTGTTGTGGTTGGGCATTATATTTTTGTTCTCTTTATTGGCTGGTCATCCTTTTGCTATCTGATAATGCATGATTATCTGATAATGCATAATCATATCTGATGAATCATAGAATCATAGAATCATAGAATCAGTGAGGTTGGAAGGGACCATTAAGATCATCAAGTCCAACCGTTAACCTACCCTGATTTAAAAACACCCACTTCTAAACCATGTCCCTAAGCACCTCATCTACCCTTTTCTTAAACACCTCCAGGGATGGTGAATCCACCACCTCTCTGGGCAGCCCATTCCAATGTTTAATAACCCTTTGAGTGAAAAAATGCTTCCTAATATCCAATCTAAACCTGCCCTGACATAACTTGAACCCGTTTCCTCTTGTCCTATCACTTGCCACGTAGGAGAAGAGGTCAGCCCCCATCTCTCTAAAACCTCCCTTCAGGTAGTTGTAGAGGGTGATAAGGTCACCCCTCAGTCTCCTCTTCTCCAGGCTAAACAACCCCAGCTCCCTCAGTCGTTCCTCATAAGGCTTGTCCTCCAGACCCCTCACCAGCCTGGTAGCCCTTCTCTGGACACGCTCCAGCACCTCAATGTCCTTCTTGTAGTGAGGGGCCCAAAACTGAACACAGTACTCGAGGTGAGGCCTCACCAGTGCCGAGTACAGGGGGATGATTACTTCCCTACTCCGGCTCACTACACTATTCCTGATGCAGGCCAGGATGGTGTTGGCCCTCTTGGCTGCCTGGGCACACTGCTGGCTCATACTCAGCCGGCTGTCCACCAACACCCCCAGATCCTTCTCTGCCAGGCAGCTTTCGAGCCACTCCGCCCCCAGTCTGTAGCACTGCATGGGGTTGTTGTGACCCAAGTGCAGGACCCGACACTTGGCCTTGTTGAACCTCATACCATTGGCCTCAGCCCATCTGTCCAGCCTGTCCAGATCTCTCTGCAGAGCCAATCTACCCTCAAGCAGATCAACACGCCCCCCCAGTTTAGTGTCGTCTGCGAACTTACTGAGGGTGCACTCAATCCCCTCATCCAAATCATTAATAAAGATATTAAAGAGAACCGGTCCCAGCACCGATCCCTGGGGGACACCACTTGTCACTGGACACCAACTGGATTTAACTCCATTTATCACCACTCTCTGGGTACGGCCATCCAACCAGTTTTTTACCCAGCGAAGGGTACACCTGTCCAGGCCACAAGCAGCCAGTTTCTCCAGTAGAATGCTATGGGAAACGGTGTCAAAAGCCTTGCAAAAGTCCAGGTAGACAACATCCACAGCTTTTCCTTCATCCACTAAGCGGGTCACCTCATCATAGAAGGAGATCAGGTTTGACAGGCATGACCTGCCTTTCACAAACCCATGCTGACTGGGCCTGATCACCTTGTTCTCCTGCATGTGCCGTGTGATGGCACTGAGGATGATCTGTTCCATGACCTTCCCAGGCACCGATGTCAGACTGACTGGCCTATAGTTCCCCGGATCCTCCTTCTGGCCCTTCTTATGGATGGGTGTCACATTTGCCAACCTCCAGTCAGCTGGGACCTCCCCGGTTATCCAGGACTGTTCATAAATGATGCAGAGTGGCCTGGTGAGCACTTCCGCCAGCTCCTTCAGTACCCTTGGATGGATCCCATCCGGCCCCATAGATTTGTGCACCTCCAGGTGCTGAAGCAGGTCCCTCACCATTTCCCTTTGGATTACAGGGGCTTCATTCTGCTCCCCATCCCTGTATTCTAGCTCAGGGGTTAGGGAACTCAAGGAACAACTGGTCCTACTGCTGAAGACTGAGGCAAAGACGGCATTAAGTACCTCAGCCTTATCCTCGTCCTTAGTCAATACGTTACCAGCCTGGTCTACTAGAGGACAGAGATTATCCTTAGTCCTCTTTTTATTGCCAATATATTTATAGAAACTTTTTTTGTTGTCCTTGACAACAGAAGCCAGGTTTAGTTCTAGCTGGGCTTTGGCCTTCCTAATTTTTTCCCTACATAGCTTCACTACCTCTTTGTAGTCCTCCTGAGCGGCCTGCCCTTCTTTCCAAAGGCCATATATCCTCTTTTTTTCCCTAAGCTGCAACACTAGCTCCCTGCTTAGCCAGGCCGATAATAATCCAGCGTATCTGCTGACAGAGTCATTTAAATGTTGTCTGTTTATGAGCCTCCGTGATATTTTCCATTTCAGAATTTTAATTGACATTCTATCCTCCAGGCAATTATCTCTGCAAAAGTCTCCACAGCTTCCACCTTAAGTTCACAGTCTGCCCCTAGTAATGGACATGTTTCTCTGTCGGAGTGGGATTGGAACCGGAGTAACGACGCGATCTCAATGTGAGTATGATCGTCCTCCTTTATTGCATATTTTAGCTCTGCCACCCTCAAACTAAAGAAGTTCCTCCTCATGTTAAGATGGAACTTCCTATGTTCAAGTTTGTGCCCATTACCTCTTATCCTATCACTGGGCACCACTGAAAAAAGACTGTTCCCTGGCACCTGGCACCCTCCCCTTAAGTATTTATAAGTATTGATAAGATCCCCCCTGAGTCTTCTTTTTCTAGACTAAAAAGACCCAAGTCCCTGTATCGGAGTGGGATCAGACCCGGAGTAACGACGCGGTCTCAATGTGAGTATGATCGTTCTCGTTTATTGAGTATTTTAGCAGAGTATATATAGGCTCGCAGCAAAAGCATGCATAGTCAACAATGCTATGATTGGTCCAGCTCCCCTGTTCACGTACAACGCCCCCCAACCTGATTGGCTAAGACCCTCTGTTCACGCGCCTCTGTTTAACTCTTCTCCCGGGTTTGGTGATGTCACCTTTTTTGTTTACTTAGATCTTTTCTCCCTCAGTCTGGGTGCTTAGTTCAAACCCTGGGTTGCTCAACGGAACCAAGCCATGCCCTTTTTCATTTAGGAATGTCTCCACAATTCCCCCTTCTTCTTTTTGAGCAACCCAGGCTTGGTGCACAATTTTCATGAGCATGCGCTGTAGACAAGAGAAGATACATAATACAACTGAGATTATAACAACTACAATGAGCAATATAAGCAAGCCAGTTTTCACAATCATAGCTATCCAACCTTTGATTCCCCAATCTGATAGTATTTGATTCAACCATCCCCATTCATCATCTTTTCTCAGCTTTTGTATTCCTTGATACAATTCTCTGATGCTTTGGTGTACTGATTTGGAGTGGTCTCAGAGGTTCATACAACACATCCCGTCAAAAGTCTTCACACCCATGACATGCGTTGATAACAAAAATCTATGGCAGCCTTATTCTGGAGTGTAGCGTTAGATTGTTTAGCAAGCCAACATCCTAATTTATTAAGCGTGGTTAAAGCGTGTGCTGCTGCTACTCCTAGTGCAAAAAAACCCAAGGCAAAAATTGTTTGTGTAGTACACACATCTATCTATCATGAGTGATCCTACAAGTTCTAGCTCTTGCGGCTCGGCATGGAGGGGTGGCAGATATGCAGCCCATCTATCCCGGCTATCAGCAAGAGTTGCAGAGCCAATACCTAGGAATTGCGTTTGTAAGTTGGAAGGCCATTGGTCAGACGGAAGACCGACTAGACAGGTGGAAAATGGATTCTCGGGTGATGCTGTGGATAGGCAGATGGAATCTTGACCGGTCATATTTGCCAAAGCCACCCAGACATTCCTTTGACACTGCAGGGGTGATCAAGCCCTGCAATTTCTGCATCCAAAAGAAGGACGCAACTACTTATTAGCAAGCTCTTAAGATTCTTTGGGCCCATTTAGTTGTGACATCTCTTGGTCTTGGTCTGTCCGTCATCCTTCCAATGCTGGTTTTATCGCTCTGCTCGGGACCCACACTGGGCCTGTTCCTGTAGAGACACACATGTACCCTCGACCATTAAAAATGACTGTCACTGGTCCCACCCATGCTCCGGTGGTCGGGTCTTTATAATGTACCATAAATTTAGGCAGGGTAGTGGTACTATTCAGCTTAATGTTTTGATGGTGTATCACTACTGGCGGTTCCTCTTGATCGCCTATAAGACACAAGTAATTTAGCGTAAACAATACTCTCTGTAATCGCTGTTGTGCATCTGTGTCTTCACCCTTTTGCTTATTTAGATAATCTTTTAGCACTTGATGGGTTCGCTCAACCAAGCCTTGCCCGGTTGGTGAGTGGGGTATTCCCGTTACGTGCTTAATTCCCCATCTCAATAGAAAAGTTCTCACATTTTGACTAATATATGCAGGCCCGTTGTCTGTTTTAATCTGTTTGGGCACTCCTAACACGGCAAAGCATGCAAGTAAATGCTTACATACATGATGCGCTTTTTCCCCTGGTAATGCTGTAGCCCATATCATTTTTGAAAAAGTATCAATTGTAACATGTACATATTTCAATCGGCCAAATTCTGTAATGTGTGTTACATCCATTTGCCATACTTCCAGTGCCTTTAACCCTTTCGGGTTCACCCCTAGTCCCACTCCTGGTCCATGATTCCCACACCTAGGGCATGCTCGTATAATAGAGCGTGCTTCATTTTCGGTTAATCCAAATTGCCTTTTTAAGCCTTTAGCATTTTGATGGAAGTTGTCATGACTTTGTCTGGCTTGTTGAAATTTATCAATTGGAGGTAAATGTCGCACTGTACTGACTAGGTTATCGACAATTTGATTACCCAATCCTAAACCTAAATCCAACTGATGGCTGCGAATATGGATGATACAACAAGACGCAGTTCGTTGACCCAGAGTGGACCTCAGCTGGATATATAATTTTCCCAACCTTGGGTTGGTTGTTTCCCTAAGGAGGGCATCTTCTAGTCGCGGCACTACCCCAGCCACATACAGGGAGTCTGTTACTACATTGAAGGGGACTGTTAGCCAGTTGGTTAGTGCCCAGACTACCGCAGTAAGTTCTAATGTTTGAAGGGAGTCTTGTGGCTGCCCCTCCAGTATGTGCTGGCACCATCGTCCTTTATCCTGCCAGACACACACCGCACGGCAAAGCCGCTCCCCAGCGTCTGTATACACTGTGAGAACATCAGCCAGTGGTTCTCGCCTGACTTTAGTTTTTGTCATCCACTGATTTCGTTTTAACACTTGCCACATTTTCCCTTTTGGTTGTTGCGAATGTATGCGACCATTATAGCCTATTAATGCTTCTTGGATGGAAGTTGAGTTACGCAACCACCATTCTAGATCGGCACCATTCACTGGAATACTGACATCATCAGGTTCCGTTCCACTAACCTCTATGATTCTTGTTTTGCCCTTCCTGATCAGCTCCCCTATTGCCTCCGGTCTTGTTTGAATGCTAGACTTGGGTTGTACTCTTAAAAAGACCCATTCTAAAATCTTAAACATGTCTCCTGATGATTTGTCACCTGATGATTTGTCAGTGGCACAAGTGGGGCGGGGGAGAATTTCCCCCTTTCCTGTTTGCCACTGACAAATAACCGCATACGGCGATTCAACAGTATTACAAATTAACAGAGAAATTGGCAACTCAAGGATACGCCGGGCTGACCATGCCTCTTGTAGTTTCTGTAGAATTTGTTGCAATGCGGCTCGCTGTGTTGTGGACAGTGTGATGATGTCGGCTGGTTGTCGTCCTCGTAACAGTTCTGTTAATGGTGCAATTGCGGTGTTCGAAATGCCAATGCAGTTGCGCACCCATTGGATGTCTCCTAGTAAAGTCTGTACGAGCTTGTTGCAGGATCTTCCAGTCATGCGGCTGCCATTTCGCAGTGCCGTTTTGTTGATCCTGAATCACTGGAAAAGCCAACTGCGAGGTATTAACTAAGCTGGCAGCGGCAGTCTACTGTCCCTCCAAGACAGCATCTCTAATGATTCCGCTCCACTGTTTAGGCTTCAGAGGTGCTGGCGGGGCTTCAGGGTAGGAAGGAGGGTTCGGTTCTTCTTTGGGCATCAAGGGGTGTTCGGCCTGTAACGTTGTGCCCTTTAATTGTAAGTCTAACTTATCAAGACTTTGCAGTACTGTTTGTAACGCTTTATCTGTATTCTCGTGTGATTGATCCTGGCAGTCGTCAACAGGTGGTGTTGAAGGATCAGATGAGTCGGGGGGGGGGGGGGGGGGGGGGGGGGGGCAGAGGAGGGGGGCAGAGGAGGAGACGAAGGCATAGGTCGTCAGGTTTCTCCTCCTGGCTGCTTTTTGCTCAGTCGGCTGTCTCGGCTCGGGAGCGGCCACTTCCGCCCTTTGTGTCGGCGGAGCAGGGTCGGTGCCCGCGCGGACCTCGGCAACAGTTTTATACGTAGCTCCAGTCATCCCTTTCACCGCCGGCTGCCCAAAGAACCGTGCCCACGCACCAGGTTTCGTTTCAGTGCTCTTATATTCTGCTCTATTCGGGTCCGGACCCAGCATTTGAGCAGCGGCACAGGCTACCTCCCTCTCCACATTCATGGCCTTGAAAGATAACACCATGTGCCAGAACTCGCAAACAGCCTTTATCTCCTTCTCCTCTTTCTCGTTCCCGGTTATCGTTTTTTCCCACATTATATCACCGAAAGATCGCCACTTCATGGGGGAAAACATCATACGCGTATGTTTAAAATGCTCCCTACGTTGTCTCAATTTAATCAGCTTAATCCGCTGTTGCGGCGCTGCCTCAATCCCTCTCTTAGAGAGGATACTTGCGAGCAGCGTCGCTGTTGCTTCAAGCTCCATGATAGCAACTTCACCTTTTTTAACCTGGAAGGCGAGAGGCCACCTCGAACCGTGTCTGCTGTAGTCTATGCTCCCGAGCAGCACTCCTTCCAGCCGTGTTTCCCACTCCCCTCCTCTAGCTGCTTACCGCAGTCTCGGAGACCTCAGTCCTGCTGAAGGGTTACAGTTGACATCCTCTGCTACCAGATGTCGGAGTGGGATCGGAACCGGAGTAACGACGCGATCTCAATGTGAGTATGATCGTCCTCCTTTATTGCATATTTTAGCAGAGTATATATAGACTCGCAGCAAAGCATGCATATTCAACAACGCTATGATTGGTCCAGCTCCCCTGTTCACGTACAACGCCCCCCAACCCGATTGGCTAAGACCCTCTGTTCACACGCCTCTGTTTAACTTTTCTCCCGGGCAGGGTGATGTCACCTTTCTTGTTTACTTAGATCTTTTCTCCCTCAGTCTGGGTGCTTAGTTCAAACCCTGGGTTGCTCACCAGAACCAAACCATGCCTTTTTTCATTTAAGAATCTCTCCACATTTCTCCACCTGAGTGACCTCTGCAAGAAGCAACAAAGCAGATTTCCAAACCAATTTTCTCATCTGCCACCTCACTTCGGCTCCTCTGTGGTCTACAAAGGAAGGGCAAAACTCCTTCTTCCAGTCCCTGAGATGCAGTTTCTTTTCCTCCAGCATTTCCCTGCTCCTCAGCATCATATCTTTTCTCATTGTACAGCATACTTTTATGGCAGCCATATGTGCCTAGAGCTCATGCCGCTCCTTGAGCAGAGTGGTCTACTTTGATTTCCTCACTCAACAGGAAAAGGCAACTGGCTCTACAGTGGGGGAAAAAAAAATCAAGCAACCACTTGTTGGAACATGAAGAAAGGACATGATTTCAGCAATTTGCATTTCATCCCCAAACCAGCTACTTTGACCCCAGGTATAATCTTCACTGACACTATCATGTCTGTGTTGATGTAAAACCAAACCACAATGCAATCCACCCCCAAAATGAACAGTGGAAGTGCAGCTTGCTGGATGTCAGAGGGGAGATAGGAGCACTTGAGCCTAAGATTCAGGATCATAGAGTATCTGGCTCTATGCAGTGGGTAGGATATAATTTGATCTGTACAATCACTTCACTGTAACACAGCATGGATTGCAATTATTCGACCTACAAAATCAAGATTTAATACTGCTAGGTCCCAGTATGCCTGAGCATTTTCAAACACATGTTAAGGATCCATTAGAGTTAAACAGATGCCCACCTAAAAGTGCGGATATTTTCCACAAAGCTCAAGGTCTTTCATTTGTGGAATAGTACGGGTATGCTAATGGCAAACTTTGATTATTCCTAATCCTCTTTTGTCTGCAGGGGAATAAATCAGGAGGAACATGAAGCAAGCAGCAAAGGAATATCTTTTTTTCTGAGGAACATTGCGCCGTATATTCCTTACCCCAGAAAAGTCAGGGATAAGCAGATTTTACCTTGGTTTGCATCTTCACCAGGAAAGCTGTAGATAAACCACCAGGTCTCACTGCCCCTGATGGGAAGAAGGAAAAATTTCTCTTCCTTGTATTAGATTTTCTAATATTGCTTGTCTGACAAAAGTTATTTTGCCCTGGCTTCATTCCAGTGAGATGAAGCTTGGGTTCATTATGAACTCTTTTCCTGCATCCCTTATTCTTTGGCAGTGATATTAACAGGTACAAAATACTGTGGTTTGGATTTAAAAATAACCTTCTGTTTTCATCCACCTTTCATGCCTGAATGGAAATTTGTAAATTGTCAAGTTGACTTAATTTTTCCTCTGGACTTGCACCTATTTGCTGTAATAAGAATTTCCCCCTTGGGTTTCACTCATCTCCAGCGTGTGGCAGGAAAAAGGGATTAGAATTGTATTTGTCTTCTTTCTGAAGCCAATACCCTTTCAGCAAGTCTGCTATCAGTTATGGCTCCCAAAACAGCATCTTAATGCCTTACCTGAGGGTCAAGTATCTTATATTAAATTAACTTTTGCCTCTGCTGACTTTCAGTATTCTATTTACTTTGGAATCCTCACTCCTTATAGAGCTTACTATTGTTTTATGTGCACTCAAACCTGTATTATGCTCTTTAGTTCCTCCTGCTAACCCGGCAAAGAAATGGGGAAGGAGTCTTGCGGCTGCTTCTTCCTCCAGTAAGAGCCCATTTTAATGAGTTTATCCTCTGATTTGGAGAAACTCTTAACCCTTTGGCACCAAGAGATGGGATTTCTTGACACTAAGTGCTCTGTGAATGCATTTTTTTCAGAGCTACGGACCATTGGTATCAGGGGGATTTACACAGTACTTAGTAGTCCTATTTATTTGCAATACTGTCCTGGTTCCGGCAGGGATGGGGTTAATTTCCCCAAGGATGCCGCGGGGGACACAGTTTTTCCTACCATGTGAGCCATGCCCGGGCTATAGGGGGCCGGGGGAGGGGGCAGGAAGTCGCCCCTTGGAGCGGGCTTGGGCGGTCCGGTCCGGTCAGTGAGTACCATAATCGCGTTTGTATATTCCTTTACCGGTGTTATTGTTATTGTTTTTCTCTTCCCTTTGCTGTTCTGTTAAACTGCCTTTATCTCAACCCATGAGTTTTGCCTTTTTCTTCTGATTTTCCCCACGGCTGTGGGGGTTGAGCGAGCGGCTGTGTGGTTCTTTGTTGCTGGATGAGGCCAAACCAGGACAGTCCTTTTTGGCGCCCAACGTGGGGCACGGAGGGTCGAGATAACAACAGATCCAACCAGAGCTTGTTAACATGAGTTTGTTATATGCATTTCTCATATTAGTTAGATAGTCGCTGGTTACAATGTTGCTTCGTTTGTTTGCGTGGCTGTGTTATGTAAATTCTTACATGCTCTATGTACTCCCCATGATGCTGTTTATTACCTCGGGGAGAGGGATCAGGATTATCATTTTGCTGTCCTGTGTAATATCAGCATATGATATGATAGCATCACTGTTCAGGTGGCTATGTTGGGGTGTTTATGCAGTATTGCTGTCCTGCCCATACCTTGGTCGCCGTCTCTCAGAATTTATTAATAATCACACCCAATCTATGGGGGAAACAGGGGGGGATGCTTTCCCCATCTCTTTTGCCTCCCTTTTCTCCTTTGGGCCAGGTATGACAGCTTTTGAGAATTTTGAATATCTTTGGGATGCTCAAACCAGCATGGTCCTATTGCTATGTCTCCTGAATGTGTTTCAGGTCTTCTTTAGGGTTAAACAACTGTTTAAGACTACCACCCAGAGATCTTCCCCGAAGCTGGGTAGTCATGGGTGGCATGGCATGTGGGAGAATATGGGCAGGTATCTAGAGAACTCACCTCCAGTGGTTTGGGACTTCACCCCCGAACAACTACAGGACCCTGATAAAGTGGGAGAATATTTGAAAGGAAAATGCTGTGGCTATTCCAGAGAGGCACAACTCACTGCACTGTGCTGGGCCCTGGCCAGTATCTACCAAACACTGCTCGGTATTATGCAGCGCCCTCAGGGGAAAGAGGGGGAAACCAGACCAGTAGGCACTGAAGCTATTCCAACCCCTGCGGCAGACAATGTGGCTACTCCAACCCCAGTGGCAGGCAATGCAGCTACTCAAACCCCAGTGGCAGGCACTGCAGCTGAACCAGACAACCAACTCGTGCCGGTATCAGTTGCTCCTATACAGAAGAAGAAATACACCAAGAAATCAGTTCGCTTAGTAAGGGATGACGATGAACCAGGGCCATCAAAAGAACTTGGAGGAAGAGACAGGAACCAGAGATAATCACCCGATCCCTATCCCTGAGTGAGCTCTGAGATATGCAAAAAGATTTCAGCCAACTTCTGGGCGAGCACATTGTCACCTGGCTGCTCCGATGCTGGGATAACGGGGCCAGTAGCTTGGAATTAGAGGGCAGGGAAGCCAGGCAGCTGGGATCCCTGTCTAGGGAAGGGGGCATTGACAAGGCGATTGGGAAGAAGACACAAGCCCTCAGCCTCTGGAGGCGACTCCTGTCAGGTGTGAGGGAAAGGTATCCCTTCAGTGAAGATGTCGTATGTTGTCCAAGCAAGTGGACCACCATGGAAAAAGGTATTCAGTACTTGAGGGAATTAGCCATGCAGGAGATGATTTACTATGACCCAGATAACACACAGTTACCCACAGACCCTGATGAAGTCCAATGCACAAGGCCCATATGGCGGAAGTTTGTACGGGGCGCACCATCATCGTATGCCAACTCCTTGGCAGTGATGGAATGGAAAGGCGAAGAGACCAACGGTGGATGAGGTGGCTGGCCGACTCCGGCAATATGAAGAAAATCTCTCTTCCCCCCTCATCTCAGCTCTGGAGAAACTGTCCCAGAAGGTCCAGCAACTTGAAGAGACTATGTCCTACTCCCCACCTGTACAGGCCAGCATCTCAGCTATTAGGAGCATGTGTTTCCCTACTCAAGAGGGAGAGTATAGAGGGTACACACCACGAGGCACCCTGTGGTTTTACCTGCGTGACTACGGAGAGGACATGAGGAGGTGGGATGGACAATCTACCTCGACCCTACGGGCATGAGTACATGAGTTGCAAGGAAGAACAATCACAAAAGGGGATCCCTCCAGGAAAAGTGCTGCTCCAGTTTCCAGCTCCCCAGACAGAGTAGAAGGCCTGATCTTACCTCTGATCCTCTTGAAGGGACTTCCAAGTCATTTCTGCAACAAGTGAGTAACGGATACTATGATCAGGATTAGACGGGCCCTGCCTCCAGCCAGGTGGGGGAAAGGGACAACCGGGTTTATTGGAACGTGTGGATTTGATGGCCTGGCACATTAGACCCACAGGAGTATAGGGCTCTAGTGGACACTGGTGCACAATGTACCTTAATACCATCAAGTTACAGAGGGGCAGAACCCATTTGTATTTCTGGAGTGACAGGGAGATCCCAAGAGTTGACTGTATTGGAAGCTGAAGTGAGCCTAACTGGAAATGAGTGGCAAAAGCATCCCATTGTGACTGGCCCAGAGGCTCCGTGCATCCTTGGCATAGACTATCTCAGGAGAGGATACTTCAAGGACCCAAAAGGATACCGTTGGGCTTTTGGCATAGCTGCTTTGGAGACGGAGGAAATGAAACAGCTGTCTACCTTGCCTGGTCTCTCGGAGGACCCTTCTGTGGTAGGTTTGTTGAGGGTTCAAGAACAACAGGTGCCGATTGCTACCGCAATGGTGCATCAGTGGCAATATTGCACTAACCGAGACTCTCTGATTCCCATCCATAAGCTGATTTGTCAACTAGAGACTCAAGGAGTGATCAGCAAGACCCGCTCACCCTTTAATAGTCCCATATGGTCAGTGCAAAAATCTAATGGAGAGTGGAGGCTAACAGTGGACTATCGTGGCCTGAATGAAGTCACACCACCGATGAGTGCTGCTGTGCTGGACATGCTAGAACTTCAATACGAACTGGTATCGAAGGCAGCCAAGTAGTATGCAACAATTGACATTGCTAATGCTTTTTTCTCTATTCCGTTAGCAGCAGAATGCAGGCCACAGTTTGCTTTCACTTGGAGGTGAGTCCAGTACACCTGGAATCGACTGCCTCAGGGGTGGAAACACAGCCCTACTGTTTGTCATGGACTGATCCAGACCACACTGGAATAGGGTGAAGCTCCGGAACATCTGCAGTACATTGATGACATCATTGTATGGGGCAACACAGCAGAAGAAGTTTTTGAGAAAGGGAATAAAAAAGTTCAAATCCTTCTGAAAGCTGGTTTTGCCATAAAACGAAGTAAAGGTCAAGGGACCCGCACAGGAGATCCAGTTTTTAGGAATAAAATGGCAAGGTGGACACCGTCAGATCCCAATGGATGTGATCAACAAAATAGCAGCTATGTCTCCACCCACTAGTAAAAAGAAACACAAGCTTTCTTAGGTGTTATGGGTTTTTGGAGGATGCATATCCCAGATTACAGTCTGATTGTAAGCCCTCTATATCAAGTGACCTGGAAAAAGAATGATTTTAAATGGGGCCCTGAGCAACGACAAGCCTTCGAACAAATTAAGCAGGAAATAGTTCATGCAGTAGCCCTGGGGCCAGTCCGGGCAGGACAAGATGTTAAAAATATGCTCTACACCGCAGCCGGGGAGAATGGACCTACCTGGAGCCTCTGGCAGAAAGCACCAGGGGAGACTCGAGGTCGACCCCTGGGGTTTCTGAGTCGGGGATACAGATGATCCGAAGCCCGCTATACTCCAACCGAAAAAGAGATATTGGCAGCATATGAGGGGGTTCGAGCTGCTTTGGAAGTGGTTGGTACTGAAGCACAGCTCCTCTTGGCACCTCGACTGCCGGTGCTGGGCTGGATGTTCAAAGAAAGCGTCCCTGCCACACACCATGCAACTGATGCCATGTGGAGTAAGTGGATTGCACTGATCACACAGCGAACTCGAATGGGAAACCCCAATCGCCCAGGAATACTTGAAGTGATCATGGACTGGCCAGAAGGCAAAGATTTTGGAATATCACCAGAGGAGGAGGTGACGCTTGCGGAAGAGGTCCCACCATATAATAAACTACCAGAAAATGAGAAGAAACATGCCCTGTTCACTGATGGGTCCTGCCAGATTATGGGAAAGCATCGGAAGTGGAAGGCTGCTGTGTGGAGTCCCACACGACGAGTTGCAGAAGCCACTGAAGGACAAGGTGAATCGAGCCAGTTTGCAGAGGTGAAAGCCATCCAGCTAGCTTTAGATATTGCTGAACGAGAGAAATGGCCAGTACTTTACCTCTATACTGATTCATGGATGGTGGCAAATGCTCTGTGGGGGTGGTTACAGCAGTGGAAACAGAGCAACTGGCAGCGCAGAGGCAAACCCATCTGGGCTGCTGAACTGTGGCAAGATATTGCTGCCCGGACAGAGAATCTGGTCATGAAAGTACGTCATGTAGATGCCCACGTACCCAGGAGTCGGGCCACTGAGGAACATCAGAACAATCAGCAGGTGGATCAGGCTGCTAAGATTGAAGTGGCTCAGGTGGATCTGAACTGGCAACATAAGGGTGAATTATTCATAGCTCGGTGGGCCCATGATGCCTCAGGCCATCAGGGAAGAGATGCAACATATAGATGGGCCGAGGGGTGGACTTGGCCATGGACGCTATTGCACAGGTTATCCACGAATGTGAAACATGTGCTGCAATTAAGCAAGCCAAGTGGTTAAAGCCTCTTTGGTATGGAGGACGATGGCTAAAATATAAATATGGGGAGGCCTGGCAGATTGATTATATTACACTCCCACAAACCCGACAAGGCAAGCGCCATGTGCTCACAATGGTGGAAGCAATCACTGTGTGGCTGGAAACATACCCTGTGCCTCATGCCACCGCCCGGAACACTCTCCTGGGCCTTGAAAAGCAAGTCTTATGGCGACATGGCACCCCAGAGAGAATTGAGTCAGACAATGGGACTCATTTCCGAAACAGCCTCATAGACACCTGGGCCAAAAAGCATGGCATTGAGTGGGTATATCACATCTCCTATCACGCACTAGCCTCAGGGAAGATAGAACGATACAATGGACTGTTAAAGACTACACGGAAAGCCATGGGTGGTGGGACCTTCAGACATTGGGATATGCATTTAGCAAAAGCCACCTGGTTAGTCAACAGCAGGGGATCTGCCAATCGAGCTGGCCCTGCCCAATCAAAACTTCCACGTACAGTAGAAGGGGATAAAGTCCCCGTAGTGCACATGAAGAATATGTTGGGGAAGATAGTCTGGGTTAGCCCTGCCTCAGGCAAAGGCAAGCCCGTCCGTGGGATTGCTTTTGCACAAGGACCTGGGTGCACTTGGTGGGTGATGCGAGAGGATGGGGAGGTCCGATGTGTACCTCATGGGGATCTGATTTTGGGTGAGAATAGCCAATGAATCAAATTTTATGATGTTAAGTGCTAATTAACCCTGCCACTGTATGTCCTCATTACTATAATTGCTATCAATGGTACTACAGTGAGAATCACCCAAACCAATAACAGATGGACTTTGATAAAGCAGAGTAAAGTGCAGCGATGATGTAATAAGAACTGACCTCGGCAGCTGGCGCCCAGCAACTTCCTTGAGATCAACATCTTCAACCAGCAGACCGTGGGCATGGGCTGCACCGGGTACACCAGCCACGAGCTCCGAATGCAGCGTGCACCAGTCCAGCACCACACACCATCTCGCCTGCCCTGAGAAACTGTTCTCACAGATGGGACCCACAGTGATGGACTAAATGAACTCAATGGACATTTTAGAGGGATGGCCCATAGACTGTGGGAATTAAATCTGTATCTATATATATGTACATATACATATATAAAAGACAGGGGAAAGTGGTGGCAATTAATTGGGAACTGTAAGATCTGGGCATGGCGCAGATGGTATGGAATAAGGGGGTGGATAATGTCCTGGTTCCAGCAGGGATGGGGTTAATTTCCCCAAGGATGCCGCGGGGAGGGGGTGGGGGGGGTGGGGCGGTCGGAGCCGGAGCTGGGGCCTGGACACAGGTTTTCATTACCATGGGAGCCATGCCGAGCTGTAGTGGGGAGTTGGCAAGTCGCTGCTGCTTGGAGAGGGATGGGGCGGTCTGGGTCTGGTCGGTGAGCGGTGGTACCATAATCGCATTTGTATATTCCTTTATTGGTGTTAGTGTTATTGTTTTTCTCTTCCCTTTGCTGTTTTGTTAAACTGCCTTTATCTCAACCCACGAGTTTTGCCTTTTTCTTCCGATTTTCCCCACGGCTGTGGAGGTTGAGGGAGCAGTCGCGTGGTTCTTTGTTGCTGTCTGAGGCCAGACCACGACAAATACAAAATATTGTTTTGTTTACAGCGTCCTCCTCACAGACCATTAATCATAAGGCATCTCATTCCAGCTGCAAATTGTCAATAATCAAGGGGGTTTTTTTGCTCAATTTTTGTCACGTTATAGAGGCTCTCTTATGTCTTGTATTAAGAAGAACGTTGTGCCTGTGTGAAGTTCTATGTGGAGTTTTTTCCAAGGTGACTTGCAGTTCTGGGAGGTTTGCAAGTTTTGGCTCACAGATTTCTAGGTGTACATAAAGTGGATGGGCACTGTTACCCGTCTCTAACCATATAGTACTGTCATAGGCTGTTAATTAAATGTCTGTCAGTAATTTAGAATTTGACCATCAAAAGGGCAAAAATTTCTATCAGCAAACTACTGACATCTATTGTTTTACCTGAAAATCAGCTATAAACTATTACCTACTACAGGAGTTATCTATTGTGCTAAAGGATATAAGACACAGTTGAGCAGTCATGATTTCTTCCAGGGAAAGGCTGAGTTTTACTTTCCTTCTGGCCAGTCAATTGGAATATTTTCCTAGTATCTAGCATCACTTCATCAACTGATCTAAAACATATTAATACATTAGGTAGATAGGTCAATGTATTTTAATATTTTGTGTCTATAATTTTGTCAATGGATTAAATAGAATTTTCCAGGTGATGCACAAGAGATATTAGTATTCTTTTTTTGAAGGTGAATGAACTGATACAAGGAAAATCAATTTAATTATACCTAAGGGGATACAGTCTGAGTAATATCCAACAGGCTTATTCAGGTACCTAAATGTAGATATCATTTTATACTGTCTTTGGCACTGAAACATCCACATATGTGATACTACCAGACTCAGCCGGGCACCTGAACCACTCACTGGGAGCCCTCATCTAATGTATTTTCACCTCAGCAGTACATGTACTGTGGACATATCTATACTTAGATCCTTATTTGACTTTTCCTCCCAACACATAATCAAGTTGGCACATGGGCATATAGGAAAACAAGCTTAAAAAAACAGCCAACAACCAACCAAAACCATCCATCCATCTTTTCTTTTAGGACAAGAAAAGAAAGGAACTTGTTACTGGATATGGGAGTTTTTCAGTAAATAACCTAAAGAAATAAAATATTTTATTTTCATTAAAATTTCTGACTTTCCAAATCAGAATATTTTTTGTTTATTTGAGATTTTTGTCATGGAGGTTTTATTAAAATTGTTCAGCTGTAATTTCATTTTTCTAATTTTGTTTCTCCTTTCTTCTATGGAAAAATTGGGCAGACAGAAGGAAAGGGATATAAAAAATGGTGAAGGGAGAAAATATCAACTTTAAAAAAGGAAAATTTTGAGGAGAGACAAATCATTATGAGGGAAAATAGTTTTCTCCAAAGCCATTCCCTAGTTTTGAAAAGGGGGCAGTTTTATTAAAAGCATCTTTTTTTTTTAAATGGTCTGTCTTATTTTACTTTTATTTCACCATTGATTTCAACCACATCTCAAAACCTTCCCCTTGTGTTACCTGTTGATGCAGTCCTCCTGTACTGTTGAAGCAAGCTGGGCTTGGATAGACACTGACTACTCTTGCTTATCATCTCTTGTCTGCTGTGTTTTTACTGAGTATGTCCTTATATAGTCCCAAGTCTTGCAGACTGCTCTTTACTGCAGGAGAATCAGTGAATTATGTTGATACCAGAATGTCTAAATTGTAGCATGCTGTACTGAAAAATAACAAAAATAGTGATTATCATTGCCCAAACCAGTAGTGCTTTTAAGTGATAAGCTGAGATATGTAACTTTGGAGAACTTTTTTGCCTGAGTTTAGCAGCTACTCCTTCTGGGTTTGGAAAGACCAATAGCTTCCAGTTTTGGGGCTTGCTGCTTTATGCAACATCCCCAAGCAGGATCAATGCCCGCGTGTCAGCATTTCCACAGCCTGACAGTAATCAATGTACATTTTAATTGGAACAAAGTCGTCTTTTTTTTTTTCTATTTATGAGTGACAATTTCTCTTTCTACGAGACTGAGTTTTACATTCACCTGTTTGGGAAGCACGATATCTGCTACCTGGCATGTCATACAGCATCAAGATTGTCTACTGTCTTGCATGAGGTTATTATGACAGGTTCCTGTATTTTTGTGGCCTGGCTCCATGAAACATGTCACATTTGATGAATGTCTGACAAATGTGAGTTGCTATTTGTAGGCTTGATTTAGATGGGAAGGAAGTTTTGCTTGGAGAGCTGTTTCCCCTGGATGTGATCTGATTCCAATCCTTTCAGTTCAGGACAGTCAGTCTGCAACCCTGACTGAATGACAGGTCAATATCCAATAACTCATGATCAAAAGCTGAAGTCTTCTAAGTCAGCAGAGCTTGGGTTTCCTTCAGGGGATGAGAACACTGTGCAACCACTCTAACAGAGATGCTATTTCCATTTTCCTTCAATCTGAAGACACTACAGGCAAAGCTAACTTGGCATGAAACATTTCTTACATTAATTACCACAGCAAGATAAAAAATAATAGAATATATATTTTGGTGCCCAGCCAGTTAAGATCAAACCTGATTCATTTTAGGTCAAAGCTATGCAATTAGGGTTGTTTTTTCTTTAGGATGTATGTTTTCTACTTAATTGAGCTCTACTATCTGCAAGTTAACTTTTTTCTCCAACTATGTGCAGGAATATTAATAAGACATCACAGAATTTTTGTTTTTTCATTACTAGATTGCTAAGTGTCACATTCCTTTAATGCAGTGACTCAGAGAAGAGTGAAAAATGGATCTAATCTATTGCCATTCACCATGGTATCCAGGTACAGATCATGAAAATTTATGACAGTCAAAAGGTTTTGCCATAAAAACCCCTGCTGTCTGCTGCCTAGTTGAGCCAGCATTGGAGATTTCTCTGTCTTCCCTGTTGGTATGAATCAGGTGTCAGACTGACTTCAGTTTTGCTTTGGGGACAGGATCTTTAAAAGGTGTATGACACACAGAGTATCTGCACTTGGCCAACATCTTCCTGGACTGTTCAGACCATATTAATCTTAAATTGAAGATTTACCTTCTCCTGTCATGGTTTATTTATTTTACAGAAGGCATCTTCTATTGTTTAATGATCAAGTGATTTTTCAGGCATATAATTTGCAGTATTCAGCATTATTTATAGAAATTTGTCATTTCTCTGATACTGTGTGGAGAGCTGGCTAGCCGAGCGAGGGCATATCAACATCGAAATGTTGACTCATCAGGATCTCAAGAAATACCGAGAGCAGCTCCTGTGAGAACTAATAGATAACAAGTCATCAGGATCTCAAGAAATACCGGGAGCAGCCCCCGTGAGAACTAATAGATAACAAAGACAGTCTGCCCTTGTTTATTCCAACAAAAGCTAAGTAAGGAACTTGTGATTAAAAGAAATGAGAGTTATGTGCAGTGATAAGATGTGTATGCAAACATAGACCTTGAGATGCCTAACCAATAAGGAGCTTGGCTTTTGCAATATGTATGAGCTAATTAAGACTGTTATAAAAGGTGTAACCGTGCTTTAATAAACGAAGTTTGCTGATCCCTCATATTGAGTGACTGCTTCTTCCCTCCGTTCTGGCGAATGGCACGACAAATTGGCGCCCGAACAGGGACCCCGGCGACCCGACAGCGGAGTCCGGCCCGGCGACCCGATAGCGGAGTCCGGGAGCCACGGTCGGCGGAGAAGTTGAGTGCGGTCCTGTAAGCAGCGCAGGAGGCGAAAGGGATATCTTCCCCGCGCCCGGGAGCACCTAGAGAGGCTGTCCCGCCTGCCACGCGCCGCCGAAGTCTGTAAAGGCTGCAACAGCGCGCTGATAGAGGTATGAACAGACAAGTGGCGTATAATTTGCTCAAATGCTTCTTAGAGAAGCGGGGCACTGAAGGAATAGACTTGAAAAAGGAACTTCCTGATCTGTTAGGCTGCTCGCAAGTATTCTCTCTAAGAGAGGGATTGAGACAGCGCCGAAACAGCTGATTAAGCGGATTAAGTTGGGACAACGGTGGGGGCATTTTAAAGATACGCATATGTTGTTTTCCCCCATGGAGTGGCGATCTTTCGGTGATACAATGTGGGAAAAAACGATAACCGGGAGTGAGAAAGAGGAGAAGGAGATAAAGGCTGTTCGCGAGTTGTGGCGCGCGGTGTTAGAGACTTTAAAGGCTATGAAAGCAGAGACAGAAGTAGCCTGTGCTGCCGCTCAAATGCTGGGTCCGGAGAGCACGGAAACGAAACCTGGTGCGTGGGCACGGTTCTTCGGGCAGCCGGCGGTGAAAGGGATGACTGGAATTACGTGTAAAACTGTTGCCGAGGTCCGCGCGGGCGTCGACCCTGCTCCGGCGACACCCGAGATGCAGGGGGTGCGGCTGCAGTCGCCATCGCAGCCAGGAGGAGAAATCTGACGACCTATGCCTTCGGCTCCTCCTCTGCCCACCCCCACCTCCCCCTCTCCCCCACCCGCCGTCGCCGCCGCTCCGCGGTCACCCATGCTGGGCCCGGCCTCGGCCCGCGCCGCCTCTCGGCCCGCCTCGCCGTAGTCCCGCCGCAGCAGCGTGAAGCCCTGCCGGCAGCACAGCAGCCACCACAGCCCGCCCGGGAACGGCATCGCCCCGCCGGCACCGGACGGGGCCGGGACGGGACCGGCCCCGCCGCCGCCCCCCCCCCCCCCCCCCCCCCCTTCGGCTCCTCCTCTGATACAGACAAAGTGTTACGAACAGTGCTGCAACGTCTTGATGATGGTCTATTTCAGACGCGAAAATTCGCCCGCAAAAGACAGACTTAACGACTCAATTGAGGACATTGACAGACGTACAGACTTTACTAGGAGACATTCAATGGGTGTGCAACTGCTCTTGGAGTTGCCTATTTCTCTGTTAATTTGTAATACTGTTGAATCGTCGTATGCAGTTATTTGTCAGTGGCAAACAGGAAAGGGGGAAATTCTCCTCCGCCCCCCGCCCCACCTGTGCCACTGACAAATCATCAGCTGACAAATCATCAGGAGACATGTTTAAGATTTTAAAATGAGTCTTTTTAAGAGTACAACCCAAGTCTAGCATTCAAACAAGACCGGAGGCAATAGGGGAGTTGATCAGGAAGGGCAGAACAAGAATCATAGAGATTAGTGGAACGGAACCTGATGATGTCAGTATTCCAGTGCATGGTGCCAATTTAGAATGGTGGTTGCGTAACTCAACTTCCATCCAAGAAGCATTAATAGGCTATAATGGTCGTATACATTCGCAACAACCAAAAGGGAAAATGTGGCAAGTATTAAAACGAAATCAGTGGATGGAAAAAGCGCATCATGTATGCAAGCATTTACTTGCATGCTTTGCCGTGTTAGGAGTGCCCGAACAGATTAAAACAGACAACGGGCCTGCATACATTAGTCAAAAGGTAAGAACTTTTCTATTGAGATGGGGAATTAAGCACGCAACAGGAATACCCCACTCACCAACCGGGCAAGGCTTGGTTGAGCGAACCCATCAAGTGCTAAAAGATTATCTAAATAAGCAAAAGGGTGAAGACACAGATGCACAACAGCGATTACACGGAGTATTGTTTACGCTAAATTACTTGTGTCTTATGGGCGATCAAGAGGAACCGCCAGTAGTGATACACCATCAAAACATTAAGGTGAATAGTACCACTACCCTACCTAAATTTATAGTACATTATAAAGACCCGACCACCGGAGCATGGGTGGGACCAGTGCCAGTCATTTTTAATGGTCGAGGGTACATGTGTGTCTCTACAGGAACAGGCCCAGTGTGGGTCCCGAGCAGAGCGATAAAACCAGCATTGGAAAGACGATGGACAGACCAATACCAGGAGATGGCGCAACAGAATGGGCCCAAAGAATCTTAAGAGCTTGCTAATAAGTAGTTGCGTCCTTCTTTTGGATGCAGAAACAGCAGGGCTTGATCACCCCTGCAGTTTCAAAGGAATGTCTGGGTGGCTTTGGCAAATATGACCGGTCAAGATTCCATCTGCCTATCCACAGCATCACCCGAGAATCCATTTTCCACCTGTCTAGTCGGTCTTCTGTCTGACCAATGGCCTTCCAACTTACAAACGCAATTCCTAGGTAATGGCTCTGCAACTCTTGCTGATAGCCAGGATGGATGGGCTGCATATCTGCCACCCCTCCATGCCGAGCCGCAAGAGCTAGAACTTGTAGGATCACTCATGATAGATAGCTGTGTGTACTACACAAACAATTTTTGCCTTGTTTTTTTTTTTTTTTTTTGCACTAGGAGTAGCAGCAGCACACGCTTTAACCACGCTTAATAAATTAGGATATTGGCTTGCTAAACAATCTAACGCTACACTCCAGAATAAGGCTGCCATAGATTTTTGTTATCAACGCATGTCATGGGTGTGAAGACTTTTGACAGGATGTGTTGTATGAGCCTCTCAGACCACTCCAAATCAGTACACCAAAGCATCAGAGAATTATATCAAGGAATGCAAAAGCTGAGAAAAGATGATGAATGGGGATGGTTGAATCGAATACTATCAGGTTGGGGAATCAAAAGTTGGATAGCTATGATTGTGAAAACTAGCTTGCTTATATTGCTCATTGTAGTTGTTATAATATCAGTTGTATTATGTATCTTCTCTTGTCTACAGCGCATGCTCATGAAAATTGTGCACCAAGCCTGGGTTGCTCAAAAAGAAGAAGGGGGAATTGTGGAGAGATTCTTAAATGAGAAAAGGCATGGTTTGGTTCTGGTGAGCAACCCAGGGTTTGAACTAAGCACCCAGACTGAGGGAGAAAAGATCTAAGTAAACAAGAAAGGTGACATCACCCTGCCCGGGAGAAGAGTTAAACAGAGGCGCGTGAACAGAGGGTCTTAGCCAATTGGTTGGGGGGCGTTGTACGTGAACAGGGGAGCTGGACCAATCATAGCGTTGTTGAATATGCATGCTTTGCTGCAAGCCTATATATACTCTGCTAAAATATGCAATAAGGGAGGACGATCATACTCACATTGAGATCGCGTCGTTACTCCATCGCGGGTTATGGAATATAAGCCGCCTTAAGTGGACGCAAAACAACGTGAGCGAATGGCTTGATAACTATGACAAGTGGGACGATAGCCTCCCAATAGGGCCGCCTCCGCAAGAAGTAGAACTGGTAGACTCGCTGAACGCTTCTTATTGTCTGTATATGAATGCGAGCTCCGACCATTGTGCCGGGGAGCCATCTTCCCTACCATGTAGTGTCATAATACCCACACCCGTGTCCCCAATTGGAAATGAGTCCGACTGGGAACATTGGTGTAGCCACATCCTTAGAAACCGGTCTCATGCAGCCCCGGGCACATTATACCCAAGACGACTCCCTGCTGGGCTTTTCCTCATCTGTGGTAACCGGGCTTGGAATGGAATCCCCTCCGAGCCCGAAGGGGGCCCCTGTACAATTGGTCGTCTGAGTCTTGCTCTGCCGCGTCATCATCCTAAAAAGAACAACCCCGTAAGATGGCGCAGAGAGGTGGCGCAGGTATTGGATAATACTTGCAACGACAATGTCAATCTTTGGAGTAAATGGGAGGTAGTTTTCGCTTCCTTTTTTGTCCCGGGCGTAGCGGCGGCCCGCGCACACCGAAATTTAGACACTTTCATGTTGGGTTGTCAAGCAAGCTAATTTAACTAGCAGGGTACTGTCTACAATAGCAACAGAGTTAGACTCTGTGCAGCACGCTGTTTTGCAGAACCGCATGGCTATTGACTTTCTGCTTTTAGCTCACGGCCACGGGTGTGAAGATTTCGACGGGATGTGTTGCATGGATTTGGAAGATAACTCTAGCTCCATCCACAGGGAGATCAAGCAACTGATGGAACACTCACAGAAAATACAGAAAGACGTTGGATTTTTTGGGCTAGAAGGCCTAACTAATTGGTTAGGCCTAGGAGTGTGGCTAAAGGGGCTAATTCAAAGCTTAGTATTGGTCTTAATAATAGTTATTGTAGGGCTTTTAATGCTTAGCTGTGCTTTGTCATGTATTAAGCGGCTTATAACGCAAGTTACCAATAACGCTTGGCTGGCACAAAATAAAAACGGGGGAATTGTGGAGAGCTGGCTAGCCGAGCGAGTGCATATCAACATCGAAATGTTGACTCATCAGGATCTCAAGAAATACCGAGAGCAGCCCCCGTGAGAACTAATAGATAACAAAGACAGTCTGCCCTTGTTTATTCCAACAAAAGCTAAATAAGGAACTTGTGATTAAAAGAAATGAGAGTTATGTGCAGTGATAAGATGTGTATGCAAACATAGACCTTGAGATGCCTAACCAATAAGGAGCTTGGCTTTTGCAATATGTATGAGCTAATTAAGACTGTTATAAAAGGTGTAACCGTGCTTTAATAAACGAAGTTTGCTGATCCCTCATATTGAGTGACTGCTTCTTCCCTCCGTTCCGACGAATGGCACGACAATACTGCTTTGTTAAGCTTGTCTTGGAGAATTAGTCCACATGTCTGCCAGCTGAGGATATCTCCTGATAAGGATTTTGCAGAACTTTCATCCTTCTGAGTCCTTGGCCCTAAAAGGGAAAACAGCACCATGCAGAACTTACATGTGGCAACATGGTGATGAGGCAAAAAGCCTTGAAGGTCTAATTCCTCTGAAAGAAAAAGGCAGACAGCACTAGCCAGAGATAAACAAAATGTGGGGAAATATTTAATGACCAGTATTTCTGCTAACTCGGAGTAAAGTGCCAAATCACATCCTTAGTTAGCCAAACACTGAACGTACAGTTTAAATGTCCCTGTTGACCAAAGCCATTCCCTCTTTTTAACAGATGGAAAGGGACTCGGTTAACAGTAAAATTTTTTATCACCAAGTTTCCAGGGTATGTTTGGGATAAAGGCAGTTCTCCCCTGAGAATGAGAGCTCATTTTGTTTGTACCTGTAAACAGACCATGGTCTAACATTGTTGAACAGCTAATGCCAAAAGCCATCTAGCTTTGCACCTTGTCCTTTACATTTCTTCCTGTATTTAACTGTTACTCATTTTTACAGCATCTCAGGTGTGTAAGGTTTTCTGAGCTATCATAAAAGCCAAGCGGTCCCAGTCCATTAGAGACATGTAAAAGCTGTTTGCAGTTTTATATCTGCTAGTTTAATCGACTTTTCTGCAGACTACCACATGGCGTTCCTTCCATTATATCACACTGAGGTATAGCAACAGAGCATTCAGCGTCAATAGGATCAAAGCACAATGAGCAAGAGCTGTATGAAAACTGAAGAGCTGCAATATGAAAAGCATTTCCCTTCTAAGCTGGCTTTAAGAGGTTTAAGACCCTCTCATGCCTCTTGTTGTCAAAGGTGGGTCCGAGTGGGACACTGCAGTCTTGCATAAAAATCACAAAACCTCCCAAAGAACAACAGGTATTATATTAGAAAGAAACCTACATTTTGCTCCATAGCCATTCTGGCAGAAAAAAAAAAGAAAAAATGGTACTGGATAACTGAATGAGGTGTCTTATATCTAAAGCCAATGATAGAAAATTGGGCCACTGATTACATTGTCTCAAATCAGAGCCATCTCCTTGGCTGAGAATAGTGGAATCAACAGACAACCTTCGAAGGGGGAAAGGAGGATGACATGCAGCTTAATGACTGCAGCATAAGACTGTAGGTCCTCCAGTTGTCTTTTGCTTAGAGAAAACTGAAGTCAATCCTGTCAATAAAAAGCATTTAATCATCATCTTGGAGACCCTAATGTGTCTGAGAAGTCCCAGAGATCATATCTGGGTCCATGGTGGTATATGGTCCCCCTATAATTAGAGGGGTCCAAGCTACCTACTAAATAAGGAAAAAAAAATTATATTCTTATAGTAGTTATGAAGATATTTAATGGAATACTTAAAAATCAGGAAGGCAGTCTTCAAATCATTTTAGATAATTCTCTGAAAACATCAGGTCAACGCTCAGCAGTGGTTGAAATGGTTAATAGCATGTTAGTAATGAATAGGAAAGGAAATGGTAACTGAATGGAAAAATACTGTGCTTGCAAGATGTTAATAGACCTCCCTGAGAAGTTCTGGGCAGGAGGGGAAATTGTAGGCTACAAGTCTAAAATGCTGCATGCTGTTATGCTGTTTTACTTACCGCATTTACCTGAGACCACACTCTGCCATTCAAATTCAGCAGCACAGTCTTGTGAGCAAAAATTTGCTTGATCAAACACAGTTCACTGACAGCCTCGGACATAAAGACTGCCTACATATATCAGCAAAGTAGTAAAAAAAATCAAGAGAGAGGAATCATTTGGGTCAAGTCTTGCATAACTGAATTAGAAGAATGAAGTCAGCTGTGGAAAATGTAAGATGAATATTTTGCATTTCACAGAATCACAGAATGGTCAGGGTTGGAAGGGATCTCTGGAGATCATCTAGTCCAACCCCCCTGCCACAGCAGGGACACCTACAGCAGGTTGCACAGGACAGCGTCCAGGCGGGTTTTGAATGTCTCCAGAGAAGGAGACTCCACAACCTCTCTGGGCAGCCTGTTCCAGTGCTCTGCCACCCTCAAAGTAAAAAAGTTCCTCCTCATGTTAAGATGGAACTTCCTGTGCTCAAGTTTGTGCCCGTTACCTCTTGTCCTATCACTGCGCACCAATGAAAAAAGACTCTTCTCATCTACCTGGCACCCTCCCTTTAAGTATTTATAAGCATTAATAAGATCCCCCCTGAGTCTTCTTTTCTCCAGGCTAAAAAGACCCAAGTCCCTGAGCCTTTCCTCATAAGAAAGATGTTCCAATCCCTTAATCATCTTTGTACCCCTTTGCTGGGCCCTCTCGACCAATTCCCTGTCCTTCTTGAACCGGGGAGCCCAGAACTGGACACAGTACTCCAGATGCGGCCTCACCAGGGCAGAGTAGAGGGAGAGGATGACCTCCCTCGACCTGCTGGCCACACTCTTCTTGATGCACCCCAGGATGCCATTGTCCTTCTTGGCCACCAGGGCACATTGCTGGGTCATGGTCATCCTGTTGTCCACCAGGACTCCCAGGTCCCTTTCCACAGAGCTGCTCTCCAGGAGGTCAGCCCCCAACCTGTACTGATGCATGGGGTTATTCCTCCCCAGGTGCAGCACCCTACGCTTGCCCTTGTTGAATTTCATCAGGTTCCTCTCCACCCAACTCTCCAGCCTGTCCAGGTCACGCTGTATGGCGGCACAGCCTTCTGGCATATCAGCCACCCCTCCCAGTTTTGTGTCATCAGCAAACTTGCTGATGGTACACTCCATCCCTTCATCTAGGTCATTGATGAATATATTGAACAGGACTGGACCCAGTACTGACCCCTGAGGGACACCACTTGGTACTGGCCTCCAACTAGATTCTGCACCACTAACCACAACCCTCTGAGCTCTATCTGTCAGCCACTGTTCAATCCACCCCACTGTCCATTCATCCAACCCACACTTCCTAAGCTTGCCTGTGAGGATGATGTGGTAGACAGTGTCGAAAGCCTTGCTGAAGTCAAGGTAGACAACATCCACTGCCCTCCCTTCATCCACCCATCCAGTCACGCCATCGTAGAAGGCTACCAGATTAGTCAGACATGACTTCCCCTTGGTGAATCCATGTTGACTACTTCTGAGAACCTTCTTTTCCTCCAGATGCTTGGAGATGACGTCCAGAACAAGCTGTTCCATCATCTTTCCAGGGATGGAGGTGAGGCTGACCTGCCTGTAGTTTCCCGGGTCATGCTTCTTGCCCTTTTTAAAGACTGGAGTGACATTGGCTTTCCTCCAGTCCTCAGGCACCTCCCCTGTTCTCCAGGACCTTTCAAAGATGATGGAGAGTGGCCCAGCAATGACTTCTGATAGCTCCCTCAGCACTCGTGGGTGCATCCCATCAGGCCCCATGGACTTTTGAATATTCAGTTTACTTAATTGATCCCTAACTTGTTGTTCTTTGACCAGGGGAAAGTCATGCTTTGTCCAGACATTCCAGACATTTCAGCGCCACTAAAACAGGCGGAGTAGGCATTCAAAATAAAAATATCGAGAAATATGTGCCGGGTCCTGACTAACCGAGCTTTCAAGCTTTTAATAGAACATGAAACTTTTAACATTGTAGGCCAAAGAAACTGCAATGCCTCTGACATCACCTTAAATTGCTGAGTAGCAGCTGTGCCTGAACACTATAGCCCTCTTTGCCCTTGATCTTTAGAAGCTACAGAGTATCAGTATAAACATGATAACTACCTCTTTGTCTAAACAGAATGTGTAAGCCTCTACTTCTCATGAGATTGCAAGGCATTAGATAGTTTTAGGCTGCACCTTTATCTCGGGTACCGAGGCTGGGAAGGATACAAGAAGAGACAGCTGGCAGCTGGAAAAGGAGCCAAGAAGTTGGAGTAACCATCAAGGACGGAATGATAACGGGACATTCCAAGATGTTTGCAACATAAAGGCAACATCAAAAGGAACCAATAGAAGACAAAGACGGGTCGCATGGACAGCTCGTGCCCGGGGGAATTAGCCAATTAACATTTAGCTAGTTGCGCAAACTAAACTGATCTGTCTATAAAATCGGGCTTGTAGCGGAAATAAATGTTCGACTGTGCATCGCATCGGTGTGTCCTGTCGTTCCGGTCCTGCATGACTCACAGATCTCGGCGACGGCGGCAATTGGTGACCCCGACGTGATTCGCCTATGTGCCGAAGAAAGCAGGGATACTGCCGGCCGGCGTTGAGGTAAGCCGGGCTGCCCGAGAGAGGCAGGAGCGGATCCGCCCCTTGGAAATTAAGGGACTGTGGCAGTATGGGTTCCGCCGTATCGGCGGGTGAAAAAGCAGCGGTACAAAGTTTGCTGCGGGTGGCAAAAAGGCTGGGAGAAGACCTCACTACAGCCGAGATAGAGACATTGTTACTGTGGTGTCGGCGTCGTGGGCTTCTAAAAACCCCTAGCCAGCTATATGATATTGAAGTTTGGAAGAAGGTGGGCATGGAGTTATGGGAGTCGGTGCAAACGGGCAATAAGGACGCTAAACACTTAGCTCCCATATACCGGCGAGTCAAAACTATGGTGGCTACCATGAGAGGGGAAGCAGCCATCGCATTGGCTGCCAGAGCCTCCCTCTCGGCAGAGACGAGCGGAGAGGAGGATTTAACTGCCTGGCCAGCGCAACGAAAGGAAGAAGGGCTTTGGGAAGAGGAAGACGAAATCAATCGCGTTCCCCTCGGACCATGTGTCCCTGCGGCTCCGCAGCCCGTGACTCCTGCGGCACCAGCAAACCCGGAGTATAAAAACACCACGGACCCGGTGTGCGACGAGCCCATGGAGTACGACAGTGCTGACAACACTTGCCCAGCGAGTGACCTGCGACAGATGCTGCAAGGACAGGAAGAGTTAATGCTGGGGCTACTAGAGGAAATGAAACGACTAGACCGAGGCTCGAAAAACGCCGTGGTGAAGGACGCTTATAAGCGAGCGCAACAATCCATAGTTACTGGAATTAAAACTTTGGAGCGGGCGGTGTTTGGGGATGTTTCTGATGGAGTGGGGGGGAGTGAAAAGGTCGCGCTTAATGAAGCGGAGGCGCCGAAAGCAAGGTCTGCTGAGGAGCCTTTGAGAGAGGCGGGGGTTTCTGAGCATAAGCAGCGTAACTGGATCCGCCGCATGTTGGAGGATGGGGAAATGTCTTTGCAGGATGCGGATGAGTACTTGCGGGGCGGTTTGGTAGTGGAGTGGGGGAGGAGGAAAAAGCGGCGTGGAAACGGGGAATAGAGTGGCGGACTGCGGAATATCAGTCCAAAAACGCGGAGAGGGGGGAGGACGGGAACACCGGTTCGTTCGATGTACCACCCCCGCCTCCCTCCCCTCCAGCAAAGGACCCTGCTTTTAGTCCAGGAATGCGATGGAGGGGCATTATTGAGAATGCCCGAATAGAGGGGACAATGCTACCGTCGTCCCTACAAGCATGGCCAGTAATGGTCCAAGGAGAACAGCGGCAGTGGGCTCCATTTGATTGGAAAATTATCAGTAATTTGCAGCGGTCGGTACAGCAATATGGGTTGGATAATAAGGCCACTAGGCAGCTGTTATGGTCCTTCTTTAAGGGACAGGTGTTGTTGCCCATTGATATCAAAACTCTGCTTGAATTGGTTTTATCACCCACGATGTATATGCTGTGGAGGGAGAAATGGAAGGACAAGTTGGAAGTTGCTATGCTAGACAATGTTAACCGGCCGCCAGGAGACCCACTGCGCTTTGCCACCTTGGACATGCTGACTGGCAGTGGGCAGTATGCAGATGGGGCCACGCAGGCGGCATTAGACCCCAGGGTGACGCAACAAACACAGGCGCTGGCCCTCACCGCTTTGGAGGAGCTACCAAATTTAGGAACGCCGGTTCCCCCATACTCTCAGGTGAAGCAGGGCGTAGGGGAACCGTATATGCAGTTCATTGATCGGCTAAAGGCCTCTATAGATGCTGCGCCAACCCTTACCCCGGAGGCCAAAAAGGCAGTTTGTAAAGATCTTGCGTTACAAAATGCTAATTCCCAATGTCAGCAAATAATTGCTTCCTTGCCTGCGGGATCCAGTCTTACCCGCTATGTAGAAGCCTGTTCAAAGATACCGAGAATGCAGGAGGAAAAAGAACGGGCTCGTATTCATGCAAGTGCGCTAGCGGCGGCCTTGAGACCTGCCCTGCAGCAGGGAAGAAGGGATAGGGGTCCTAAGTCCCGCACAGGTTGTTTTGCCTGTGGACAGGATGGACATTTCAAACGGAATTGTCCCAATCGTAAAAGAGTGGAAGCAGGCAGTAGAGATGGATTTGCAGGAACGTGCGATCGATGTGATAAATTTGGGCATAAAGCAAATGAATGCAGGTCACGGTTTAGAAGAGACGGCACTCCCCTGCCGGGAAACTCCCGGACCAGCGCCCAGATGGGGGGCGCGGGGACAGCGAAATACCCCAAAGTGATGGTTGCCTCAAACGGCTGCTTGCCGGGACACGAGGGTCAGCCGGAGTTGATCTGGCCGTGGGAATAGACGTTACTTTTGAGGACGATCAAGTAAAGGTTGTTCCCTCAGTGGAATCGGGGCCGCTGGGAGACAACCTTAGCGCCTTATTGATCAGCCGGTCCTCTGCCTCTTGTCAAGGTCTTTTTGTATTGCCTGGCGTCATTGACGCTGACTATACTGGTCCTATCAGAATAATGGTCAGAGCACTAGCACCCTCCATTACAATAAAAAGGGGGACAAAAATAGCTCAGCTAGTGCCATTCCGCGCGGCTGTGCCTATTGCTAGTAAGAAGGAACGTGGGAATCAGAGCTTTGGTTCCACGGGAGAAACTCAGATAGCCTTTGTGGAGTCAATTGAGAAAAGGCGACCAGAGCGTCGGGTAATCCTTAAGGGTCCAGATGGAACTACAGCAGGCCCCATGCCTTTTTTGTTGGATACAGGGGCCGATGTAACAATTATAGGCCAGCGATTCTGGCCCACTCCATGGCCTGTTGAACCTCTCTCCGGGGCAATAATGGGAGTAGGGGGTGCGGTGCCCACTTTGAAAAGCCGAGCCATGATCCGATTTCAGGACACGGAGGGTGGGCTGGTGGCCTTAGTGCATCCGTTTGTCCTACCCGGGGGATATTTGCTTATTGGGAAGAGATGTCCTGGGACAATGGGGCTGCACTCTACAGACGCCTTTTTAGTGGCGGCCATTGACACGAGCACGCCTCGACCGACCTTGAAGCTAACGTGGCTGACCTCAACCCCGGTCTGGGTGGATCAATGGCCGCTGCCAGAAGATAAGCTCGTACAGCTACAACATCTCGTCAGTGAACAGGTGCAACTTGGACACTTGGTCCCCTCTACGAGCCCGTGGAATACTCCAGTTTTTACCATCCAAAAGAAATCAGGGAAGTGGCGGTTATTGCAAGATCTAAGGGCCGTAAACGCAGTGCTACAAGAAATGGGTGCCTTACAACCAGGCTTGCCTTCACCAACCATGATACCCGCCGGTTGGCAGGTGGTGGTAATAGACTTAAAGGACTGTTTTTTTACCATACCTCTGCACAAAGACGACTGCGACAAGTTTGCCTTTACCATCCCGTCGCAAAATCTTATGGCCCCTGCTCAGAGGTACCAGTGGACGGTTTTACCACAGGGAATGAAAAATTCCCCGACAATTTGTCAATGGTACGTTGACCTGGCCTTACAGCCCTTTCGGCAAAAGCACCCTGAGTATTTGATATACCATTATATGGATGATATTCTAATGGCAAGGCCTCAAGGGATCACATCGGCGAGTATAGAAGAGTTAAAAACCCAGTTGGAACAGTGGGGCTTGGTTATCGCTCCAGAAAAAATCCAGCGCCAATGTCCCTGGCAATATTTAGGATTGAAGCTCACAGAAACTGTTATTCGCCCCCAGAAGTTACACATTCGAACGTCAATTAAAACATTGAATGATGTTCAAAAATTGGTCGGGGATATCCAGTGGGTGCGTACTTTGTGTGGCATTACGAACGAAGACATGCAGCCGTTGTTTGCGTTACTGCACAATGGCCGCAACCCCCAAGAGCCGCGACAATTAACAGACGATGCCAAAAGGGCGCTAAAAGTAATCGAGGAGAAGATTGGTCGGAATGTGGCTTCTCGACTTATCCCAGAGGCGCCAGTAAAGCTGTTTATCTGTGATCACGGAAGTGAACTAATAGGCCTGCTAGCCCAGTGGGTCACGAGTAAAAATAACCCGCTGAGCATATTGGAATGGATATTTAGCCCTAGTCATTACCCTCGGACAGTTACCACTCGACTGGAAGCCTACAGCCACATTATAAATAAAGGAAGGTTGCGAGCAATTACGCTTATGGGGCGACCACCATCTGAACTAATTCTGCCCATGTCCCTGGAACACGTGGAAATGGCATGCCAGTGTAGCGATGAATTCGCACTCCTGGTCTTGAGTCAGCCCTGGACTATAGATAACCATTACCCGTCTCACCCTATGTTTAAGTCCTGTCTAAATTTTACACCGAAACAGATAATCGCACAGCAGCCGCTTGATGCATTAACTGTATTCACTGATGCCAGCGGAAAGACAGGAAAATCTGGGTACGTGTGGCGTAATGCTGATGGACACTGGGAGTCACACATCATTCTCGCAACCGGCTCAGTGCAAGTATTGGAATTAGTGGCTATCGCAGAAGTCCTTCGCCGGTGGGACAATGAACCTCTCAACATTGTTTCAGATTCGTTGTATGCTGTCGGGCTGCTTCGTCGCTTACCCAACTCCTTTTTAGGAAGAATTATGAACCAGAAATTGTTTGAAATTGTATTCCAGCTTTGGAACCTTCTTGCTCAAAGGCAGGCGCCCCTCTTTGTGACCCATGTAAGGAGCCATCAGCTACTCCCTGGGGGTCTCGCGGAAGGGAATGCGCTTGCTGACCAACTCGTCGCCATGGCACAGTTACAGAAGGCTCGTCAGTCACATGGATTCTTCCATCAATCAGCAGCGGCTCTGTGCCGGCAATTCCAGCTTTCAAAGACTGATGCCCGAGCAATAGTCGCTGCCTGCCCCGACTGTGCACGAATTACCCCCTTACAGGAGGGGGGGGTTAACCCACGAGGCCTGACTCCCCGACAATTGTGGCAGACAGATGTGACTGAATTTGCGCCATTTGGACGGCTACGGTTTTTGCACGTTTCTGTGGATACTTGCTCCGCGGTGCTGTGGGCCACTGCCGCTACCTCCACATCCTCGAAAGCAATAATTCAACATTGGACCAGAGCGTTTGCCATTCTTGGCGTTCCCGATGTAATCAAAACAGACAATGGCCCCGCGTATCATGCGATGGCCGTAGCTCGATTTCTCACAGCATGGGGTGTAGAGCATACTTTTGGTATTCCCTATAACAGCACAGGACAAGCTATAGTCGAGCGAGCGCATCAAATATTAAAACGCCAGCTCACAATTTTAATGAAACAGGGGGAGAACGGAGGGTTAATAGGGAGTAAGTCGCCTCATGAAGTCTTAGATCTTACGCTTTTTGTGCTAAACTGGTTGAATGTTAGGGGCGGTCAGCGAGACCCTCCCATCCTGCGACATCATAAATGCCCCGAAGAGGGTCAATCTGGGGTGCAAGTGCAAGTATTCCATCCTCAAACCAGTACCTGGGAGGGTCCTTACGAATTCTTAACTTGGGGGCAGGGATATGCTTGTGTCTCTGCAGATGGGGAAAAGCCCAAGTGGTGCCCACCACCTGCCAACCGGCGGGTATCATGGTTGGTGAAGGCAAGCCTGGTTGTAAGGCACCCATTTCTTGTAGCACTGCGTTTACGGCCCTTAGATCTTGCAATAACCGCCACTTCCCTGATTTCTTTTGGATGGTAAAAACTGGAGTATTCCACGGGCTCGTAGAGGGGACCAAGTGTCCAAGTTGCACCTGTTCACTGACGAGATGTTGTAGCTGTACGAGCTTATCTTCTGGCAGCGGCCATTGATCCACCCAGACCGGGGTTGAGGTCAGCCACGTTAGCTTCAAGGTCGGTCGAGGCGTGCTCGTGTCAATGGCCGCCACTAAAAAGGCGTCTGTAGAGTGCAGCCCCATTGTCCCAGGACATCTCTTCCCAATAAGCAAATATCCCCGGGTAGGACAAACGGATGCACTAAGGCCACCAGCCCACCCTCCGTGTCCTGAAATCGGATCATGGCTCGGCTTTTCAAAGTGGGCACCGCACCCCCTACTCCCATTATTGCCCCGGAGAGAGGTTCAACAGGCCATGGAGTGGGCCAGAATCGCTGGCCTATAATTGTTACATCGGCCCCTGTATCCAACAAAAAAGGCATGGGGCCTGCTGTAGTTCCATCTGGACCCTTAAGGATTACCCGACGCTCTGGTCGCCTTTTCTCAATTGACTCCACAAAGGCTATCTGAGTTTCTCCCGTGGAACCAAAGCTCTGATTCCCACGTTCCTTCTTACTAGCAATAGGCACAGCCGCGCGGAATGGCACTAGCTGAGCTATTTTTGTCCCCCTTTTTATTGTAATGGAGGGTGCTAGTGCTCTGACCATTATTCTGATAGGACCAGTATAGTCAGCGTCAATGACGCCAGGCAATACAAAAAGACCTTGACAAGAGGCAGAGGACCGGCCGATCAATAAGGCGCTAAGGTTGTCTCCCAGCGGCCCCGATTCCACTGAGGGAACAACCTTTACTTGATCGTCCTCAAAAGTAACGTCTATTCCCACGGCCAGATCAACTCCGGCTGACCCTCGTGTCCCGGCAAGCAGCCGTTTGAGGCAACCATCACTTTGGGGTATTTCGCTGTCCCCGCGCCCCCCATCTGGGCGCTGGTCCGGGAGTTTCCCGGCAGGGGAGTGCCGTCTCTTCTAAACCGTGACCTGCATTCATTTGCTTTATGCCCAAATTTATCACATCGATCGCACGTTCCTGCAAATCCATCTCTACTGCCTGCTTCCACTCTTTTACGATTGGGACAATTCCGTTTGAAATGTCCATCCTGTCCACAGGCAAAACAACCTGTGCGGGACTTAGGACCCCTATCCCTTCTTCCCTGCTGCAGGGCAGGTCTCAAGGCCGCCGCTAGCGCACTTGCATGAATACGAGCCCATTCTTTTTCCTCCTGCATTCTCGGTATCTTTGAACAGGCTTCTACATAGCGGGTAAGACTGGATCCCGCAGGCAAGGAAGCAATTATTTGCTGACATTGGGAATTAGCATTTTGTAACGCAAGATCTTTACAAACTGCCTTTTTGGCCTCCGGGGTAAGGGTTGGCGCAGCATCTATAGAGGCCTTTAGCCGATCAATGAACTGCATATACGGTTCCCCTACGCCCTGCTTCACCTGAGAGTATGGGGGAACCGGCGTTCCTAAATTTGGTAGCTCCTCCAAAGCGGTGAGGGCCAGCGCCTGTGTTTGTTGCGTCACCCTGGGGTCTAATGCCGCCTGCGTGGCCCCATCTGCATACTGCCCACTGCCAGTCAGCATGTCCAAGGTGGCAAAGCGCAGTGGGTCTCCTGGCGGCCGGTTAACATTGTCTAGCATAGCAACTTCCAACTTGTCCTTCCATTTCTCCCTCCACAGCATATACATCGTGGGTGATAAAACCAATTCAAGCAGAGTTTTGATATCAATGGGCAACAACACCTGTCCCTTAAAGAAGGACCATAACAGCTGCCTAGTGGCCTTATTATCCAACCCATATTGCTGTACCGACCGCTGCAAATTACTGATAATTTTCCAATCAAATGGAGCCCACTGCCGCTGTTCTCCTTGGACCATTACTGGCCATGCTTGTAGGGACGACGGTAGCATTGTCCCCTCTATTCGGGCATTCTCAATAATGCCCCTCCATCGCATTCCTGGACTAAAAGCAGGGTCCTTTGCTGGAGGGGAGGGAGGCGGGGGTGGTACATCGAACGAACCGGTGTTCCCGTCCTCCCCCCTCTCCAATTTTTGGACTGATATTCCGCAGTCCGCCACTCTATTCCCCGTTTCCACGCCGCTTTTTCCTCCTCCCCCACTCCACTACCAAACCGGCCCCGCAAGTACTCATCTGCATCCTGCAAAGACATTTCCCCATCCTCCAACATGCGGCGGATCCAGTTACGCTGCTTATGCTCAGAAACCCCCGCCACCCTCAAAGGCTCCTCAGCAGACCTTGCTTTCGGCGCCTCCGCTTCATTAAGCGCGACCTTTTCACTCCCCCCCAATCCATCAGAAACATCCCCAAACACCGCCCGCTCCAAAGTTTTAATTCCAGTAACTATGGACTGTTGTGCTCGCTTATAAGCGTCCTTCACCACGGCGTTTTTCGAGCCTCGGTCTAGTCGTTTCATTTCCTCTAGTAGCCCCAGCATTAACTCTTCCTGTCCTTGCAGCATCTGTCGCAGGTCACTCGCTGGGCAAGTGTTGTCAGCACTGTCGTACTCCATGGGCTCGTCGCACACCGGGTCCGTGGTGTTTTTATACTCCGGGTTTGCTGGTGCCGCAGGAGTCACGGGCTGCGGAGCAGCAGGGACACATGGTCCGAGGGGAACGCGATTGATTTCGTCTTCCTCTTCCCAAAGCCCTTCTTCCTTTCGTTGCGCTGGCCAGGCAGTTAAATCCTCCTCTCCGCTCGTCTCTGCCGAGAGGGAGGCTCTGGCAGCCAATGCGATGGCTGCTTCCCCTCTCAGGGTAGCCACCATAGTTTTGACTCGCCGGTATATGGGAGCTAAGTGTTTAGTGTCCTTATTGCCCGTTTGCACCGACTCCCATAACTCCATGCCCACCTTCTTCCAAACTTCAATATCATATAGCTGGCTAGGGGTTTTTAGAAGCCCACGACGCCGACACCACAGTAACAATGTCTCTATCTCGGCTGCAGTGAGGTCTTCTCCCAGCCTTTTTGCCACCCGCAGCAAACTTTGTACCGCTGCTTTTTCACCCGCCGATACGGCGGAACCCATACTGCCACAGTCCCTTAATTTCCAAGGGGCGGATCCGCTCCTGCCTCTCTCGGGCAGCCCGGCTTACCTCAACGCCGGCCGGCAGTATCCCTGCTTTCTTCGGCACGTAGGCGAATCACGTCGGGGTCACCAATTGCCGCCGTCGCCGAGATCTGTGAGTCATGCAGGACCGGAACGACAGAACACACCGATGCGATGCACAGTCGAACATTTATTTCCGCTACAAGCCCGATTTTATAGACAGATCAGTTTAGTTGGCGCAACTAGCTAAATGTTAATTGGCTAATTCCCCCGGGCACGAGCTGTCCATACGACCTGTCTTTGTCTTCCATTGGTTCCTTTTGATGTTGCCTTTATGTTGCAAACATCTTGGAATGTCCCGTTATCATTCCGTCCTTGATGGTTACTCCAACTTCTTGGCTCCTTTTCCAGCTGCCAGCTGTCTCTTCTTGTATCCTTCCCAGCCTCGGTACCCGAGATAAAGGTGCAGCCTAAAACTATCTAATGCCTTGCAATCTCATGAGAAGTAGAGGCTTACACATTCTGTTTAGACAAAGAGGTAGTTATCATGTTTATACTGATACTCTGTAGCTTCTAAAGATCAAGGGCAAAGAGGGCTATAGTGTTCAGGCACAGCTGCTACTCTGAGCAATTTAAGGTGATGTCAGAGGCATTGCAGTTTCTTTGGCCTACAATGTTAAAAGTTTCATGTTCTATTAAAAGCTTGAAAGCTCGGTTAGTCAGGACCCGGCAAAGTGGGTTCCAGCGAAATGGGTAAAGCCATTTATATCAAATGAACAGTCCGGAACAGCGGAGGCAACGCCGAGTCCAGCGCCTATTGATCCCACTCCTCAGGAAGATCCACCCAAGTAATGAAACCTTAGGAGCCCTTTAACCACCTGATCCCAGAACGATCTTGACACGCTTACAGCGCTCTGGGGTGTCAGAAACCGAACAACAGAAGTATAGCCGTGCCTGTAGGGTGCATGGCCTTGTGTGTCGATCGTGGATACGGGTAACGTGTGGGAAGCAACTAAAGCTTATCAGCAACGCCTTGCTAGGTGCTGCTCTCGCTACATTAGTGTCGCCATGTGGCGTAGTTGGGTAGTCCTGCTCTGTGCTCTTGCTACTATAGGGCTTGCCGCATTTACAGGGAATTCGTTTGTCGCGTTAGTACAGAAGGCTGTCAATGTGACCAAGTTAAAGTCATGTTGGGTTTGTGGGATGTCTGATCAGTTTAATAACCCGCTTCTAGGAATCCCGATTACGAATTGGAGTCAGTACAACCCATATTCCATGTTAAGCACGAGCTATCGATGCCGAAACCTGTCCAGTCCCATTGTGCACCATCCTTTCACGTTACAGCTATTGAATAATACTGTTGTTTTTATCAACTACACCCAAGGCAATCCTGCTGTATCGTGGAATAAAGCCACTGCTCCCTATTATGGAAAGTTTAATACTTCCGTAGGTAATTGGACTTCACTGAAGCTAAAATATGGAAAGTATGACCCAGTCACGGCAGGGCCTGCAAATAGTACCGAGGGTGAGAATGTGCAACAGTGGAGTGATTTCCTTTACGCCCGAAGCGGTGTCAACCGGTCACTCCAGATTAATGCCACATGTGATTTACCAGCAGGTTTATGGTGGTTATGTGGCGATGGCTATGCCAAAAAAACAGCTTCCCGGGAACTGGACTGGGCACCTACAAATATTCAACCACAGTGACCTGCGCGGTATTTTAAGAGGAGTTTGGGCTCAGACTCGCTATAAGAGGTATGCGAACCCCTTGGTTACCTATAGCACTGGTTTTCATAGTTTTGTACGGGCACTTTTCCCCTCGCTAGGTGTCCAGCAGTTAGAGCGTGCCATAGTCAATATCTCTGCTGAAATGGAGTTTATTGCTAATGCCACTGCAACAGCCATCACCGGATTACAAATTGAAGTTCAATCACTAAGAGAAACAGTTTGGCAGAACCGTGAGGCTCTGGATCTCCTCACTGCTCAAGCAGGAGGTGTCTGTACCCTTATTAACGCTTCTTGCTGTGCATTTGTCGACCAGTCAGGGATTGTTTTGTCTAGTGTGCAGAAAATATGGGAACATGCGCATGTCTTACATGCAGTATCCACAGACAATGCATCATGGCTGGACTCGCTGTTTAAGTCTTGGGGCATCACGGGCTGGCTTGCTTCGCTAGTTAAAACCGGCTTATTGATCTTACTAATCATTGTCATTATTTTGGTTTTTCTACCCTGCCTATTGCAATGCCTACAACAAATGATAGAACGACTAGTGAGGCGAGTCTTTTTTAATCAAACGCCATTGATTGCCGTAGTAGAACAACCGCTTACAGTTGTGCCATAAATGAATAAAAGAGGGGGAGATGCCGGGTCCTGACTAACCGAGCTTTCAAGCTTTTAATAGAACATGAAACTTTTAACATTGTAGGCCAAAGAAACTGCAATGCCTCTGACATCACCTTAAATTGCTCAGAGTAGCAGCTGTGCCTGAACACTATAGCCCTCTTTGCCCTTGATCTTTAGAAGCTACAGAGTATCAGTATAAACATGATAACTACCTCTTTGTCTAAACAGAATGTGTAAGCCTCTACTTCTCATGAGATTGCAAGGCATTAGATAGTTTTAGGCTGCACCTTTATCTCGGGTACCGAGGCTGGGAAGGATACAAGAAGAGACAGCTGGCAGCTGGAAAAGGAGCCAAGAAGTTGGAGTAACCATCAAGGACGGAATGATAACGGGACATTCCAAGATGTTTGCAACATAAAGGCAACATCAAAAGGAACCAATAGAAGACAAAGACGGGTCGCATGGACAGCTCGTGCCCGGGGGAATTAGCCAATTAACATTTAGCTAGTTGCGCAAACTAAACTGATCTGTCTATAAAATCGGGCTTGTAGCGGAAATAAATGTTCGACTGTGCATCGCATCGGTGTGTTCTGTCGTTCCGGTCCTGCATGACTCACAGATCTCGGCGACGGCGGCAAATATGCCTTGATACAGAGATGATAAAGATTTTTCCTATCATGTAGGTAGATGGTAGGAGCTTTTTCTTTTTTTTTTTAAGTCTGGTTCTCAATCTGTTATGACAGTTTTCATCACTGTTGCTCCATTTACTCCAGATTTACAGTTCAGTTAGCCTAGACAAGCATCAGGATTCCCAAAGTCCTATCTGTGTTACTAAATGTTTTCAGCATTTCTGCATTCACCCATGCGTGTCTGGTGCATATCCTGTGGTTCTGTGGGCTGAGATACTTTAGTGTTATTTCCCATCAAGTTGTTTCATTATTTATCTGACCATGGAGGAGGATTTGTGGAAATGGCATTGGAGAACTGTCAGCACTTATATGTTCTTGTTTGCATCCTCTTGGCAAAGTGAGTTCCAGATCAAGCAAAGCACAGCTCAAACTTGAATTCCTATCCCAGGTAAGCATATTTACAAAGAGCAAAAACTACACACTTTAGGGTTTTACATGCATTTGGGGGATGGGAGGGAGAAAATCAGCAGGTGACACGTTTCCTGTGAACATCTCTGCAGTAAAGCACATGGAATTTCCTTCTCCTGGTTCATTTTGTTTTGCATCTCATTCTCACTTCTGAAAGTTCAGAAGAAACCTCAGGAACTTTAAAGCTGTATAATTAGTCTGGACAAAAGATAGGAAAATCTCATGTAGTGATAGGTACTGAAATAGAAAGGCTAGACGAACAAGTCCCTTTCATATTTCACCTTGTGGCAAGAACACTTAATACAAGCTGAGAGATTTGTGTCCATGTTTCATTTTCACCTTGACCTATCCTATAACTTTGGCCAAATGCCTCTGTGGACATTTCCTTTCTCATCTTTTGTCTCACTTGCCTGTTTAGCGCTTCAGGGATGCTCTGACTTATGGCATGTACAGCTCTTGCCACAACGGCTATGTTGGAGTTTGGGGAACCAGCTTCACCTCCCTCAACACCCTTCAAACTCCCTTAATATTCTCACCACATAGGATGTATCTCTTGAGCTCCAAACTGATGAAGCAAGTAAAGCAACAGACATTTTTCATACACTGCAATTTTGACATTTATCAGGAAATTTACTTTGTAATGAGGGTGAACAAAGACTGACCTTCATAATGGCTCTGAAGCAAAACAAAAATTGGAAAGTTCATCCTGAGTACTGCCTGAACCTATATATTACTTAAAGTCCAAGTATCTTAATTTATGTATTTCTAGGGGAATATAGCATATCTGTAATTTCCTAAGGATTTGTAACCATCTACATGTAGTATTAAAAAGAGAGAAAGCATCAAAGTTGAAAGATAAGCATGCTGCAGTGTGGCATGACCTCCCTGAGCCAGTGGTAATGTAAGAGTTGAGCTGAGAGATTTTCAAATGGAGAAGACCAGCCTCTGGAGACAGCCAGAGAGAGATCTCAGAGGAGACTTCCTCTGGAAAATAAGCTAAATCTGATGGAAAACGTCTTCCACAGGAGAAGGAGCTTTGCCTAGTGATTTGGGGGCAGAAGATGCAGGAGATTGGGATTCTCTTTCTGTGCTGCTGACCTTGAGTAAGCAGCTGAGCCTCCCTAGGCCCGTTTTTCCAGGAAACTTCATAAAACATGCTGTTAATAAAGCAAAAGCAGGAGACAAAGAGTCACACAGGCTAAGTCTCAGACAGCTAATTTTGGCATTGCAGTGTCTGAAAAAATAGATGCCTGACAATGGGGAGTGCAATCCAGGGCGGAATTCAGCTCTAGATTCAGACCTAGATGTAAATGTTTCCATATGTGCTGTGGGTCTGTATGTCTGTTGCAGTCAGTACAGTACACTCCATGGAGTCTTAAGAGCTGTTCTTTGGACTAGTTGATACCGTCACTCTAGGGTGGGTTGAATAGCGCTCCATATGCTACTGACTGAATCACGGCTGAATGTAATGAAAACTCAGGCTCCTAAGCTCAGTTGTAGGCATTTCCAGCTAGACACCAAGCATAAAAGCCTAAATCTGGCTTGACATGTATCCCAGGTCATAGTAGCTGCTCAGTGACTAGAGGGAGATAGTTAGCTCTGGTCTATGACAAGAGTCAGCTAACCAAGAGCTAGCCAAAAGGAAAACTGAGATGCAGATCGTGTCTCCACGGTTTCATCCTGCTGGCCCTGGGTTTGTAGTTGCCCCTCTTCACTAATGATGTCCCCCTTGGCAGGGGGTTAAGGGTGACTTCCCACTTCCAATTTGTGAGAAGCTGTCCTGGTTTGAGGTAAAACAGGACCGATTTTGTTCAGTAACTTCGCTTCTTAGCTGGGCCTCTTCTAACTACTGAAATTAGCAGCATATTGCGCAGACAATGTTCACTCTCTCAGAGTGATAAGACCGATGTTTATAGCTGATGTCCAGACATGGTATGCACAGAGGCTCTTGCTTATACTTATTGCTAGAACAACCAAGGCCAATCAACTTTGTTACTTGCCCCATTGGAGGGTCGGAAGCGGAAAAGCGCAGTGGGGTCCCACCTGCGGGGAGGAGCGGACAGGACAGGTGACCCAAAACTGACCAACAGGGTATTCCATCCCATCTGCCTCATGCTCAGTATAAAAGCTGACGGAGCAAAGGGTCAGCCTCTCTCCCTTCTTCCTTCGGTGTCCGACGTCTGAGGAGGACTCTGTCTGTTCGTCTGCCTTTGGTCCTGATCCTGAATCCAGATCCAGAACCCAGTTCCCGTCCGTCACTGACTCCAGCCTGGGACTTCCCCAGTGCCAGCCAGTGTCGTGATTGTCATCCTGGGAGCTTGATATGGTTTTGTATATATTTCATTATTTCCTTTTATTTTATCATTAGTATTTCATGAAAGTAGTTTAGTTCCTTCTAAACTCATAAGTCTCTTTTTCCCTCCTCTACCTCTCTCTTTGAAGAGGGGTAGAGGGGAGCATCTGTCGGTCCCATCTGGGGTCCCCTATGTCCCCAGTGGCCGATTTGGCCTAAATCACGACAGAAGTTCTCCCAAGAGCCAAATGTACCCTTTTCTAGGCAGTGGAAGACCCCCAAACTCCATCAGTGAATCCCTGGCTTGAGAGAAGGTGGTGATATACACTACTGATTTCTGTGGAACAACTTCTCCACCCTATGTATTAACATAATGGCAATACTAATAACAGTCAGTCAGTTGGTGTTAGGAGTCTGATATATCCAGTATTGTTGTCAGCATGTTATATATCATGTAATCTGTCTTGGCTACGAACAATCAAAACATTGCTCCAGAATTTGCTTAAAACTGTTGGAACTAAAGCAGTCATAGCAAGAGTGGAAAACATTTGCAAAACTTCCCCTTAAGGTATGCAAAATTAAGATAATTCCCACCCCACCACCCCTTCATCATAGAATGGTTTAGGTTGGAAAGGACCTTAACGATCACCTAGTTCCAAACCCGCCTGCCATAGGAAGGGACACCTCCCACTGGACCACACAGAATCACATAATGGTCAAGGTTTGAAGGGACCTCTGGAGATCATCTAGTCCAAACCCCCTGCAACAGCAGGGACACCGACAGCAGGTTGCACAGTATGGCGTCCAGTCGAGTTTTCAATGCCTCCAGAGAAGGAGACTCCACCACCTCTCTGGGCAGCCTTTTCCAGTGCTCTGCCACCCTCAAAGTAAAGAAGTTCCTCCTCATGTTAAGATGGAACTTCCTATGTTCAAGTTTGTGCCCGTTACCTCTTATCCTATCACTGGGCACCACTGAAAAAAGACTGTTCCCTGGCACCTGGCACCCTCCCCTTAAGTATTTATAAGTATTGATAAGATCCCCCCTGAGTCTTCTTTTTCTAGACTAAAAAGACCCAAGTCCCTGTGTCGGAGTGGGATCAGACCCGGAGTAACGACGCGGTCTCAATGTGAGTATGATCGTTCTCGTTTATTGAGTATTTTAGCAGAGTATATATAGGCTCGCAGCAAAAGCATGCATAGTCAACAATGCTATGATTGGTCCAGCTCCCCTGTTCACGTACAACGCCCCCCAACCTGATTAGCTAAGACCCTCTGTTCACGTGCCTCTGTTTAACTCTTCTCCCGGGTTTGGTGATGTCACCTTTTTTGTTTACTTAGATCTTTTCTCCCTCAGTCTGGGTGCTTAGTTCAAACCCTGGGTTGCTCAACGGAACCAAGCCATGCCCTTTTTCATTTAGGAATGTCTCCACAATTCCCCCTTCTTCTTTTTGAGCAACCCAGACTTGGTGCACAATTTTCATGAGCATGCGCTGTAGACAAGAGAAGATACATAATACAACTGAGACTATAACAACTACAATGAGCAATATAAGCAAGCCAGTTTTCACAATCATAGCTATCCAACCTTTGATTCCCCAATCTGATAGTATTTGATTCAACCATCCCCATTCATCATCTTTTCTCAGCTTTTGTATTCCTTGATACAAGTCTCTGATGCTTTGGTGTACTGATTTGGAGTGGTCTCAGAGGTTCATACAACACATCCCGTCAAAAGTCTTCACACCCATGACATGCGCTAATAACAAAAATCTATGGCAGCCCTATTCTGGAGTGTAGCGTGTCTAACAGAATCTATGTCTAACAATAATCCACTCAATGCCAATGCAGTAGCATTAGATTGTTTAGCAAGCCAACATCCTAGTTTATTAAGCGTGGTTAAAGCGTGTGCTGCTGCTACTCCTGGTGCAAAAAAAAAGGGCAAAAATTGTTTGTCTAGTACACACAGCTATCTATCATGAGTGATCCTACAAGTTCTAGCTCTTGCGGCTCGGCATGGAGGGGTGGCAGATATGCAGCTCATCCATCCCAGCTATCGGCAAGAGTTGCAGAGTCATTACCTAGGAGTTGAGTTTGTAGGTTGGAAGGCCATTGGTCAGATGGAAGACGGACTAGACAGGTGGAAAATGGATTTTCGGGCGATGCTGTGGATAGGCAGATGGAATCTTGACCGGTCATATTTGCCAAGGTCACCCAGACATTCCTTTTAGGCTGCGGGGGTAACCAAAACCCTGCAGTTACTCCATCCAAAAGGAGGACGCAACTACTTATCAGCAAACTCTTAAGGTTCTTTTTTCCCCATTTTGTTGCGCCGTCTCTTGTTCTTGGTCTGTCCGTCATCCTTCCAATGCTGGTTTTATCGCTCTGCTCGGTACCCACACTGGACCTGTTCCTGTAGAGACACACATGTACCCTCGACCATTAAAAATGACTGGCACTGGTCCCACCCATGCTCCGGTGGTCGGGTCTTTATAATGTACCATAAATTTAGGCAGGGTAGTGGTACTATTCAGCTTAATGTTTTGATGGTGTATCACTACTGGCGGTTCCTCTTGATCGCCCATAAGACACAAGTAATTTAGCGTAAACAATACTCTGTGTAATCGCTGTTGTGCATCTGTGCCTTCACCCTTTTGCTTATTTAAATAATCTTTTAGCACTTGATGGATTCGCTCAACCAAGCCTTGCCCGGTTGGTGAGTGGGGTATTCCCGTTATGTGTTTAATTCCCCATCTCAGTAGAAAAGCTCTCACCTTTTGACTAATATATGTAGGGCATGCTTGTATAATAGAGCGTGCTTCATTTTCGGTTAATCCAAATTGTCTTTTTAAGCCTTTAGCATTTTGATGGAAGTTGTCATGACTTTGTCTGGCTTGCTGAAATTTGTCAATTGGAGGTAAATGTCGCACTGTACTGACTAGGTTATCGGCAATTTGATTACCCAATCCTAAACCTAAATCCAACTGATGGCTGCAAATATGGATGATACAACAAGACGCAGTTCGTTGACCCAGAGTGGACCTCAGCTGGATAAATAATTTTCCCAACCTTGGGTTGGTTGTTTCCCTAAGGAGGGCATCTTCTAGTCGTGGCACTACCCCAGCCACATACAGGGAGTCTGTTACTACATTTAAGGGGGCTGTTAGCCAGTTGGTTAGTGCCCAGACTACCGCAGTAAGTTATAATGTTTGAAGGGAGTCTTGTGGCTGCCCCTCCAGTATGTGCTGGCACCATCGTCCTTTATCCTGCCAGACACACACCGCAGGGCAAAGCCGCTTCCCAGCGTCTGTATACACTGTGAGAACATCAGCCAGTGGTTCTCGCCTGACTTTAGTTTTTGTCATCCACTGATTTCGTTTTAACACTTGCCACATTTTCCCTTTTGGTTGTTGCGAATGTATACGACCATTATAGCCTATTAATGCTTCTTGGATGGGAGTTGAGTTACGCAACCACCATTCTAGATCGGCACCATGCACTGGAATACTGACATCATCAGGTTCCGTTCCACTAATCTCTATGATTCTTGTTCTGCCCTTCCTGATTAACTCCCCTAATGCCTCCGGTCTTGTTTGAATGCTAGACTTGGGTTGTACTCTTAAAAAGACCCATTCTAAAATCTTAAACATGTCTCCTGATGATTTGTCAGTGGCACAGGTGGGGCAGGGGAGAATTTCCCCCTGTCCTGTTTGCCACTGACAAATAACTGCATAGGGCGATTCAACAGTATTACAAATTAACGGAGAAATTGGCAACTCCAAGTTGCGCCGGGTTGACCACGCCTCTTGTACAATTTGTACAATGCAGCTTGCTGTGTTGTGGACAGTGTTATCAGTAAGTGTTGTGTCTATTGCTGTTGCCAAATCGAATGCCAGGCTTCCCATGGTTGCTGGTTGACGCTGTTGTAGAAAGCCTTTGGTTCCTCGTGAGGTTGCATTTGTTTCATCACACGGCCTCTTTCCGCCCTCTGCCTCCCGTTTCCCGTACACGCTCTTGTGGCATGAGTATTCTTCTGATACTTTTCACACCATACTGCTTTTCCACAGTGAGCTTTAACATGCCCTGTTCTCCGCACCGAAAGCATTTTCCTGTGAATTGTTTATTGGGGTTTGCAACGCCTTTCATTTGTTGTTTCTGTACAACCGTGGCTAATGGCTGTATGATCTCTCTTACTGCTCCTTGGACCGCCGCTGCAACTGTAGCAGTCTGTCTTCGGCCTTCGGCCCTGTCGACTCTTAATAACATGTCTTCAACTCCTGCCCCTCTGGGTAAGGTGGCTAGTAGTTGTTTGGTGGCGTTATTGGCATTATCAAAGGCCAATATTTTAAACATCTGTTTTTTGTTTTCGTCATTCAGGTCAGGGTGTTGCATCACTGCTTCCCACAGCCTATCAATAAAGTTGCTATATTTTTCTTTTGTTCCCTTTTTTATCGTTCCAAATGATGGAATTGTTGATCCGGGCAAACCAAAAAATGCATCCAGGGCAAGTTGCGCGGCTCGCTGCAGGAGACTCGCAGGGCAAGTCAGCTGTTTTTCTAGGGTGGCAAATTGCCCACGGCCAGTGAACATTTCTGTGGTGACCCCTAGCAGTGGGTCACCTTGCGTTTGTCTCTGTGCTGCTTCCTGCATCGCGCGTTGCTGCCAAGATGATTCCCATAGCAAGAATTGTGTTGGTGTGAGCAACAACCTCATCAGCAGCACTGTTCGTAACACTTTATCTGTGTTCTCGTGTGATTGATCCTGGCAGTCGTCAACAGGTGGCGTTGAAGGAGCAGATGAGTCAGTGGAGGGGGGCAGAGGAGGAGCCGAAGGCATAGGTCGACAGGTTTCTCCTCCTGGCTGCGACGGCAGTGACTGAGGCCTCACCTCCTCTAGGGTTTCCTGAGGCATCACTTCCGCCTTATGCTCAGTCGGCTGTCTCGGCTCGGGAGCAGCAACTTCTGCTTTTTTCGCGCTCTGCATCTCGGGAGAGGCGACTTCCACCCTTTGTGTCGCCGGAGCAGGGTCGGTGCTCGCGCGGACCTCGGCAACAGTTTTACACGTAATTCCAGTCATCCCTTTCACCGCCGGCAGCCCGAAGAACCGTGCCCACGCACCAGGTTTCATTTCCATGCTCTTATATCCTGCTCTAGTTGGATCTGGAATCAGCATTTGAGCAGCGGCACAGGCTACTTCTCTCTCCGCTTTCATGGCCTTTAAAGTCTCTAAGACCGTATGCCACAACTTGCGAATAGCTTTTATGTCCTTCTGCCGTTTCTCGTCCACGGTTATTGTTTTTTCCCACATTGTATCACCGAAGGATCGCCATTCTGTAGGGGAAAACAACATATGCGTGTCTTTAAAATGTCCCCATCGTTGTCCCAGCTTAATCAGCTTGATCAGCTGTTTGGCCGCTGTCTCGACCCCTCTCTTAGAGAGGATACTTGCGAGCAGCACTGCTGTTGCTTCAACTTCCATGATAGCTACTATACTTCACTTTAAACCTGGAAGGGGAGAGGCCACCTCAAACCGTGTGTGCCCTAGTCTATGCTCCCGAGCAGCACTCCTTCCAGCCGTGTTTCCCACTCCCCTCCTCTCGCTGCTTACCGCAGTCTCGGAGAACTCAGTCCTGCTGAAGGGTTACCGTTGACATCCTCTGCTACCAGATGTCGGAGTGGGATCGGACCCGGAGTAACGACACGATCTACATGTGAGTATGATCGTTCTCATTTATTGCGTATTTTAGCAGAGTATATATAGGCTCGCAGCAAAGCATGCATAGTCAACAACGCTATGATTGGTCCAGCTCCCTTGTTCACGCACAACGCCCCTCAACCCGATTGGCTAAGACCCTCTGTTCACGCGCCTCTGTTTAACTCTTCTCCCAGGTCTGGTGATGTCACCTTTCTTGTTTACTTAGATCTTTTCTCCCTCACTCTGAGTGCTTAGTTCAAACCCTGGGTTGCTCAACGGAACCAAACCATGCCCTTTTTCATTTAGGTATGTCTCCACATCCCTGAGCCTTTCCTCATAAGAAAGATGTTCCAATCCCTTAATCATCTCAGTACCCCTTTGCTGGGCCCTCTCCAGCAGTTCCCTGTCCTTCTTGAATCGGTGAGCCCAGAACTGGACACAGTACTCCAGATGCAGCCTCACCAGGGCAGAGTAGAGGGGGAGGATGACCTCCCTCGACCTGCTGGCCACACTCTTCTTGATGCACCCCAGGATGCCATTGGCCTTCTTGGCCACCAGGGCACATTGCTGGGTCATGGTCATCCTGTTGTCCACCAGGACTCCCAGGTCCCTTTCCACAGAGCTGCTCTCCAGGAGGTCAGCCCCCAACCTGTACGGATGCATGGGGTTATTCCTCCCCAGATGCAGTACCCTACACTTGCCTTTGTTGAACCTCATCAGGTTTTTTTCTGCCCAACTCTCCAGCCTGTCCAGGTCACGCTGTATGGCAGCACAGCCTTCCAGCGTGTCAGCCACCCCTCCCAGTTTTGTGTCATCAGCAAACTTGCTGATGGTACACTCTATCCCTTCATCCAGGTCATTGATGAATATATTGAACAGGACTGGACCCAGTACTGACCCCTGAGGGACACCACTTGGTACTGGCCTCCAACTGGACTCTGCACCACTAACCACAACCCTCTGAGCTCTATCGTTCAGCCACTGTTCAATCCACCCCACTGTCCATTCATCTAACCCACACTTCCTAAGTTTTCCTGTGAGGATGATGTGGGAGACAGTATCGAAAGCCTTGCTGAAGTCAAGGTAGACAACATCCACTGCCCTCCCCTCATCCACCCATCTAGGCATGCCATCGTAGAAGGCTATCAGATTAGTCAGACATGACTTCCCCTTCGTGAATCCATGTTGACTACTTCTGAGAACCTTCTTTTCCTCCAGATGCTTGGAGATGACGCCCAGAACAAGCTGTTCCATCATCTTTCCAGGGATGGAGGTGAGGCTGACCGGCCTGTAGTTTCCCGGGTCATCCTTCTTGCCCTTTTTGAAGACTGGAGTGGCATTGGCTTTCCTCCAGTCCTCAGGCACCTCACCTGTTCTCCAGGTTGCTCTAAGCCTCATCCAACCTGGCCTTGAACACTTCCAGGGATGGGGCCTTCAGAACTTCCCTTGGCAACATGTTGCAGTGCCTCACGACCCTCAGAGTGAAACATTTCTTTCTAATATTGAATCTAAATCTACCCTCTTCCAGTTTGAAGCCATTACTGCTCGTCCTATCACTACGTGCTCAAGTAAAATGTCCCTCTCCAGCTTTCTTATAGGTGCCCTTCAGATACCGGAAAGTTGCTATAAGGTCTCCCCGGAGTCTTCTCTTCTCCAGGCTTAACAACCCCAACTCTTTCAGCCTCTCCTCATAGGAGAGGTGCTCCAGCCCTCTGATCATCTTTGAGGCCCTTCTCTGGACCTGCTCCAGCAGGTCCATGTCATTCTTATGTTGGGGGTTCCAGAGCTGGATGCAATATTCCAGGTGTGGTCTCCCGAGAGCGGAGTAGAGGGGCAGAATCACCTCCCTCGACCTGCTTTTCACGCTTCTTCTGATGCAGCCCAGGATCTGGTTGGCCTTCTGGGCTGCAAGCACACACTGTTGGCTCATGTTGAGCTTCTCATCAACCAACACCCCCACGTCCTTCTCCTCAGGGCTGTCCTCAATCCATTCTCTACCCAGCCTGCATTTGTGCTTGGGATTGCCCTGGCTCATGTGCAGGACCTTGCACTTGGCCTTGTTGAAATTCATGAGGTTTTGCACAGGCCCACCTCTCAAGTCTGTCCAGGTCCCTCTGGATGGCATCCCTTCCCTCCAGCGTGTCGACCACTGCACAGAGCTTGTTGAGGGTGCGCTCAATCCAAACATCCATGTCGCCAACAAAGATGTTAAACAGTACCGGTCCCAGTACCAACCCCTGGGGAACACCAGTCATCACTGGTCTCCACTTGGACATCGAGCCATTGACCACAACTTTTTGAGTGCAACCATCCAGCCAGCGCCTTATCTACCGAGTGGTCCATTGGTCAAATCCATGTCTCTTCAATTTAGAGACCAGGATGTCGTTTGGAACAGTGTCAAATGCTTTGCACAAGTCCAGGTAGGTGACATCGGTTCTCTCCCCTTATCAACCAACGCTGTAATGCCGTCGTAGAAGGCCACCAAATTTGTCAGGCACGATTTGCCCTTAGTGAAGCCATGTTGGCTGTCACCAACCACCTCCTTATCTTCCATGTGCCTTAGCATAGTTTCCAGGAGGATCTGCTCCATGATCTTGCCAGGCACAGAGGTGAGACTGACTGGCCTGTAGTTCCCTGGGTCGTCTTTTTTACCCTTTTTGAAAATGGGGGTTATGTTTCCCCTTTTCCAGTAAGCAGGAACTTCACCGGACTGCCATGACTTCTCAAATATGATGGATAGTGGCTTGGCAACTTCATCTGCCAGTTCCCTCAAGACCCGCGAATGAATTTCATCAGGTCCCATGGACTTGTGCACCTTAAGGTTCCTCAGCTGGTCTCAAACCTGGTCTTTTCCTACAGTGGGCAGTACCTCATTCTTCCAGTCCCTGCCTTTTCTTTCTGCAACTTGGGTGGTGTGGTTAGAGCCCTTCCCAGTGAAGACTGAGGCAAAGTAGTCATTGAGTAGCTCAGCCTTCTCCATGTCCCAGGTGACCAGGTCTCCCATTTCCTTCCTGAGTGGGCCCACATTTTCCCTAGTCTTCCTTTTGTCACTGATATACCTATAGAAGGCTTTCTTGTGCCCCTGATGCCCCTAGCCAGATTTACCTCTATCTCGGCTTTAGCTTTTCTAACCCGATCCCAGGCTGCTCAGACAATTTCTTTGTATACCTCCCAGGCTACCTGTCCTTGTTTCCACCCTCTGTAGGCTTCCTTTTTCTGTTTGAAATTGTCCAGGAGCTCCTTGTTCATCCACACGGGCCTCCTGGTGTTTTTGCCTGACTTCCTCTTTGTCAGGATGCATCGTTCCAGAGCTTGGCGGAGGTTGGTCTTGAATATTAGCCAGCTTTCTTGGGCCCCTCTTCCTTCTAGGGCTTTATCCCACTGTACTCCATCAAGCAGATCCCTGAAGAGGCTAAAGTCTGCTCTCCTGAAGTCCAGGGTAGCAAGCTTCCTGGAAATCAATGAAGATAATGGCTAGATTCCTGTCTCACAGGTGTTTAATGAGATTAACGTCTCCTTTATTACCAGTTGTAGATCTTCGGAAAATATTACTGCAGACCTAGGCATTGCATTATTATTCTCTATCTTCCTTTTTTAAAGGGGAATGTACCCTTCAGTGTGTTCTGTTTTGCAACTGCATTGTTACCACTGTTGGTGTATAAAATTGGTGCTTGGTGTGTATTATTTATAGCCTCTAAAAATGATAAATAGCCTGAGAAAGAGGAGTGATTTGTGTGTTTAGGTCCTAGGAGTTTCAAGAGGGAAGTGAATTTGTTTGGGAAATTGTCTATCGCTTCCCACAAACTATTATTTAATCTGCTTCTTAGCAGTGATGCTTCTACTTACACTGATGGAATTTAATTTTGAAGACATCCTAGCTCTGATCTAGCTGGTGGAGTCTGTCCAGGCATGCTGCAATCAGTAGGAACAGAGGATCTTGAACATCTTCCAGAAGAACTCTAAAACTCTATGGGTTCAAGTGTCATAGGCATTAGTGGCATCACCAAGATATTTTTTATAGGGATAAACTAGAAGTGAATATATTTAGCCTGGAAAAGTTGATAAGGATTATATCTATTAGAGGAATATGTCTCTGAAACTTGTTTCCTATTGGAGTCAACTAGACTCAACAAGGCTTTAAACAGTGTCCAATACATTTATATGTGGGACTAAATTTCTAGATTTAGATCTAGATCAGGCTAGATTTCTGTTCTGTTTCATGTACATTGGATACTGGCCCTTACATTCATTTTTAATGGGCTGGCTGTGTTATGTTGTATTTAATAAATACTAGAGCTGCCTGAGTAATTATTAACACATAATTTATTTGGTGATTGTTGAGGAACAGTGTCAAAAATGTATTGCCATGAATCAGATGATTAACTTTACTAGGTTCTCTAAGAGGTATTCCAGACTAAAGAGGAGGAAGCAAGGCAAGGCAAGGCAAGGCAAGGTAAGTATTTAACTAGAAGCTGTCATCAGTAATGAGTAAACATGCCATGGGTTTTGTTTCTTCTATTTTGGAAATGTCTTCAAATTATTGCGCACTTTAGTTGTTATTACTGTAACTAAAACATTATCTTAAGATTTTAGATTTCGTTGATATTGATCTCATAAAATGGTGAGCATGTCTATAATGTTAATGGAAGTTGAGACTATTCAGCAGCTCACAAGTTCAGGCCCAAAATGTTTGCATTTGGTTATATAAAATGCATCAACCTCCTAACCTCATTTTACAAGTTTCACATTATTCTGGAATCAGCTTAAATGATTCTGTCTTAATGGAGCTCTTGAGTAGTGGTTACCAGAAGCTCTTTCACAGGTCAGCAAAACACTCTTATGTTGATGGCTCCTGCTGACAGAGACTAGCAAGAAACAAGTCTTCATAGAAGATAAAATGCATATTTCATTGGAGGAAGTAGAAATGTTATTCCATATTTCAACTTGCTCAGACCTACACTGCAACATTTAACCTCATGATAACTCTGTTCTTCCCTCTATAAACACATGAAGTATTCACACAAAAAGCACTTGTTTTGTCATGAAAAAGGGATGAATATATGAATCCAAAAGAAGTTTTCTAAACTTGCCAGCATTATTATTTGCAGAACTCAGACAATTCCAACTATAAGAAAAAAAGTATAAGGGCAGCTGCATCAGCGTGTCAGCTGCAGTTGGTATAAAAAGAGCTTCTTACATTATCCTGTTAGACCTTGTACATCCAAATCATGTATAAAACCAACTACTGATGTCAAAACCTGTTAGGAATTTTTTGGTAAATAGTTCTGCTTCATCTAAAGTAAGACTTTTGCAGAAAACTACCAGGTTTATGTGGCCAGTGAATCAAGGGAGGAGAATGAGCAGATGTCCCTAGTCTGTGAGGTCCATGGTAGAAGGGTATTGTATCATGTATCTCATCTAAGAGACACACAAGTGCTGATGGAGGTGGGGGCATGTTCCTCCATGAGACTTTACAGGTCCACAGAGTAACTTCTTTCCATCTCACAGACACCTCAGGGCATAAACAGCTTCTAGCACCATTCCAAAATGACCACCTGCATCTCAACATCCAAAGGCCATGAAAACTGTTTTGTTACCTCAGCATTTGGTAGTGTCCAAAGAAGACTGAGGCTCCATTAACACTGGTATAGAGCAATTCAGCCTTGCAGGCAGTGATTTAAATAAACCAAACTCATACAATGCCAAATAAAAGCAAAGGCGGGTAATGGATCGTCAAGATTTACTCAGCTGGTCAGGAGGAAAACCCAGCCCCCAGCTTGCAGAGCAATGTTATGAACTCCAGACAGAGGTATCACAGGGAAAAGGATCCTAGTCAGCTCCATAGAAGCATTTAGGTGCCAAATGTCCTTTGAAGCCCACAGAAGTCAATAGTCAATGAGATGCCTGGCCCAGAGGCAGGTGTCTGCATGTCTTGGAAGGTTTAGCTTTCCAAGTTCATTCCAGTTTCTTTCCCCTGGGTGCTTTGAATCATCTGAGATAATCTTGGGTGTTTAAGAGATCTGCATCACAGTGTCAGAAATAGTCCAGGATTTATGGGGACCTGCAGTTTTCTGAGACGGCAGTGAGAGGCCAGGGGTATGTCCTGGGGTGTTTCAAATGGACTCAGATTTCTACACCTGAGCAAATGAGTTTAGTTAAGAAAGAGTGCCCTTGCTTTGCTCTCTTCTCTACCATTAATAAAGTACAATGAGTGTGTTTAGTTGCTTTAACAGGGATTGTATTTCAAATATTTGAAATATCACTCTTTTTTTTTTTTTTCCTCCTGGAGGTTTAAAAGGTAAAATGGAGCTTTCCTATTCAATTGCTTGGGTTCAATATTTGCTTGCAAACACAGGGTGTGATTCGTTTCTCTCTGGCCACAGGCTCACTCACACCAGTGTACAAGCTCTAACTTAGCTGTTCATATTGTTGTCTACATATATATAAAAGAAAAAAAAAGCTGGCCTCCTGTATCTGGTCTTGTTTCCATTCATTACTTGGTCTCTTCTCCCTTAGTAGAATTACTTAACAACAGTAACTCATTTGTTCTTAAACTTTAGATGACCATGAGCAGAGTAATAAAAGGGAACTTTTATAAAATGACTGTATTCAGGAACCTGCAGGGGAGAAGGAATTAACACTCTTATGCCACTGACCCATTTATATTAACGGTTGTATGAAGGTAACATCAAAAAGTCAACAAAGGCTCAGGAAACAAAAAGGGGTAAAAAACCAATTTGTTCCTCATTAAGGTGCTAGAAAAGTCCAAGATAAACCTGTTTAAAATGGATCTGATAAGCTGGGGAGCTCTGATTCACTGATGTGTTTTTCTCTGCTAATGGTCCTTTGCTAATATTTATCCATTGCTTTGAGTAACTATTAATCTCCTAAGTTGAGAAACTCTACAAATGCAATTTCTAGAGCATTTAACCTTTCATGTTTACTGCCTCCAGAGTTTGGGTTGACTTGGATACCAAGCACTACATTTTACTTAGTTTCTATGAGCTCTAAATTGCTAAAACAATGGCACAAAGACTATTTAAAACTAGCTTTTCTTCTTTTTGTGTCCTCCACAAAAGTATGATATTTTTCCAAGGTGTAATGAAGTTGAATTCACTTTTGCTTTCCCACTTGCTCCCTTCTGTCCGTTACTGAAGCTCCTTCAATTGCCATGTGCTTGCAAGTGTCATTTTTTTCCTTCATAATTTGACATCAAAAATGGCCACAGAGGTAACAGCTCAGCAGCATGAATGTCTTTCTAATGATCTCTTGGAGAAAAAAGGAAAAAAAGTATCTCACTACAAGCCTAATAATTATAAGATCTGGCAATAAATCTTGATTTAAAAACAATGAAAAATTTCCATAATCTTCCTCGCATATGCAGCCACTCAATTTTATCTTTTCACTTCAGAGTTTTTGAACCTTCTCTTATTCGCTCTTTCTCTCTTTTTTTTTTTTTTTTTTCCCTGTACTGTTCTGGCCATGACAACTAAAGGCTTTTGGAAAAATGGCCAGGGCTCTGAACAAAGCCTGTTGTTGCAGGTAATTGTTGAAATATCAAGGGTATTCTGTCCTCCGTTACTTAAGCTTTCATTTGTGGCTTTCATGGTTTTGAGGAATGTTTATGGCTGACAATCCTTTCTTTATGGCTCTATCCTTCAAGCTTTGGCTGATATCACTGAGAATGATCACATGAGTGACTGATAAAATGTCAAGATGCCATTATTTTCAGGAGAGTGTTTGGGAGCAATAAGATCCGTTTCAATTTCTCTCATCCACCTGACTTTAAGGCTCCAGGTTTTACTTCTTGGACTGCTACAAGGGAAAACAAAACAAATCTCCCCCCCTGCAACAAACAAAAAACCTACAGCTTTTAAGCACTCCAATCTAATATTATGCAGATGGGTTATAATGGCAGCAGTGCCATGACTTTTGAGGAATATTTCACAAAGCACATTGGTACAATATTTTGGACTTAATTAACAATCTCCTTGAAAGCCGGTTTATGGATCGTAATAACCATATTTTAGAACTTGTGAAGTACCGCAACAAAAATGCAATTCGCAAGGCAGATGGTGAAGCGGGGTCTGTAGAGCAACAGAACAAAGAGATTTACAGTGAGTTTCAGAGAGTCTTCTGCTAGGATTTAGCTCTTGCCAAAACTGTACCACTTCTCAAATGGTCTTTGAGGATTGCCAGACTACTGATAAATCAAGGTGAAGAGAAGGCAGCAAACCAAACTGTCAAATGAAATGAATAAAAATATGAATTAATATTTTGCATAGATGGTTTTCCAGTGCAATTACTCTAAAGCCATTGCACTCACTTTAAATTAAATAGCAATTACTTGATGTAATTCAACTGTAAACTTTCTTAGGTTGCAATTTTCTAGGATGTGGATTAGAGTTTACACAGGGACTAGGACAATTTGGGTTTTCTTCCTGTCTGGTACTTGTGGAAAGAACTGGCACAATCATAATAGTGTTAATAATAGTAGTAAAAAAACCCCACCTGTTTAATGTGATAATGCTACTTTAGCAACTCTTTGGGCTCTACTCCTATGTGTCATGAGGCAGTTCTTGATCCTTCCCCAGGGAAGGCAATGACCAGCCTAGCTGAGCCACCTCTGGTGGCTGAGGATGGTACTGGAGAACTGATGGGTGCTCAGATTTGCCCTTCGTGGGACAGAAAGGTGGTTTCACATTGAAGAGAAAACCTGCTGCTCTGACTCAGCTTTTCCAGAGACATTTCAAGATACATCCTGTCCAATGTGTAAGGTACTCATGCTACAGCAATTAATCTGAGCTACAAGAATGTAATTAACTGTCATTTAACTAACTGCAGTTAAACTAGCATTTAAATTTGCTGAGGCATAGATTTGATAAAAGGTCCTAAGGTGTGGCAGAACTGCTGAGGCTGACAAAAAGCTAGTCCCAGTCTGGTTTAAATTAACCAATCTGGTTTTAAAACCTCAGTCTGGTTTAAAAAAATCTTATTCTAGCTAGACTCCCTGGGAGGCTGTATTCCAGACCAGCTTCTAACTCAGCCCATTTTATTAAGAAGTTTAAAAACTGGGCTGAAGTCTGAGTGCTGGGCATATTTTCCAGGAAATTTTAAAGAAGGCATGTTTTCCTGCAGCGTCCGTGCAAAGATACTCTGGGCTGCTTTTTGTTTGAAAGCAGAAGGAAAACCAGAAATGGAACCAGGAAGGACAGAAGATCCCACAATTCCCCTTTGATGAAAAATACTTAGTTTTCATGAAGCTGTTAAGTTTTTTTATGAACGAGATGCTTTATAACAGGAGGATTGCTGGCCACCAAGCCCAAGATTAACAAGCGTCAGCCTTTCTTAGGATACTTTTAGCCATACAAATCAGCTGGGCTGATTCGGTATTGCCCTACATAGTGAAAAGGAGGTACGAAGCACATCTAATCAAATTATTTACACCCACTGTGAATTCCCTGCACCAGGTAAATGTCAAGAGCAATGGAACAGCAGGGCAATGGAAAGTCAACACTAACCTATTCCATCACTTTGCTTTTACCTTTATAAAGGCAATGCAAGCAGAACCAAATTTAATATTTCAAGCGAGGCTACAGGATTGCCTTAAACATTAAAACAATTCTGCTTTTTTTCTATCTACTTATTTATGCATACTTATACGTCATAAGGACAACCATGCAGGTAACCACATCTTTTTCCTGAATGTTGTGGTGAGAACTGATCAGAGCTTCACTGCTGCAAGCAGCCCAGATGGGAATCGGGACTGGCCCAGCACAGATGTGCAGGGACAGGGACAGCAAGAATATCTGAGCATCTGCTGACTTTGGTCACGGTGGAGGACATTTATGGCAGATGTGACAGAAGACTTTGACAATTAGTTCTGCCGAGAGGGACTGGCTCCTTAGAGTGATAACTGCTGACCCATACTACTCTTGCTACTGCAGCAGCTAGACCTGGTTTTCAAAGATTCAGGAATAAAACATGACTTTGGCCATTTTGCTGGACCCCCAGTGATCTGCTGCCTTACTTAATTGCCACTCACCCAGGGATGGCCTTGTTTACAGGTAATTTGACAGATGAGTGTGGAAGAATCAAGAAGTAACTCAAACTCTTCTCTTTTTCTAGAAAGCATCATTCTATTTGCCAGGTCTGAATTTCATCTGCTATCACCACCCAGGCTGCTTAGTGTCTCTGAAGACCCTCTCAGTCTTCCTGAATCTTGACTTGCTACTGTGTTCAGTAAAACTTACTTCTGTGAGAAAGAGTAACAATTCAGGCAAGTTCGAGCTTTCTAGCGGTAATTCTCAAAAGACTCTTTCTCCTGCACTCAGCTTAGGCACTCAAAAATAGTTTGTTTTTATTTTGCCCTGTTTAGAACGCTAAAACATCAGGTTTGGGGCTCAGACGGACATATGAGGTGATCAATTTCACTTACTAGATACCATTTTTACCTTCCAATGACATTTTGGACAGCAAGTAGAAAACCTGTCGATATTAGAGAATCTGCTCATAGATTTCTGGTCTGATTTTTCAAACTGAAGCAACTGGATACACATTCAACCAGAAGACTCCTCTGAACCTAAAATGGAGTCCTAATGGTTATTACTCATAATTGCATCAAGTAGTCTCCTCTGATATCAGGGGCTCACTTGCTTTAACAGACAGGTCGGATGAAAGCTGGTGAGGGAAGTGAAATTGGTCACAAAGCAGATTAAGGACAGAAACGTGATTCCTGACTTCCACTCCTGTAATTTGGTTACTAGAGCATTACCTATCTTCCAAGACCAAAAGCCTGTGCTCATGATAACTCCTACTTTAGGGATACAAAGGTTTCACTTGAGCTTGACCTATACTGGGGGTATTAATGAAAACAAAGGTGTAAATTAATCAAAACTTTCTTTTTCTTCTGTTGCTGCTGCTGGGTTTGTTTCTGCCATGTATGTCCATGCAAGTCATCCTGGTTAGTTAGGGTGGCAGAATCAGGTCCAGAAACATTTAGCCTTATGCCAGAAATAATAACTTACTTCCTGAGCATGTGTCATCTCTCTAACCAGATGCACTTTAAAATAGAGCAGTCCCTTATACTACAAAAAAAGGCTTTTTTCCTCATGTGAATAAAAAAAAATTGAAAACCACTTACCCGGCCAACATTATTTCATAGGGTGCTAAAGTATAAATCAGACACAGTGCGACTTTCATAGAAATTTCAGATTTATTTACAGTGGTTTGCACTGATTGCTTTATCTACAAGGAGCTCAGTTTCCCCTTGGTGACTCATAAGTAATGTGGTCCACGCAAACCTGTGTAAATAGATCCAATATTTCAAGGAAGGTCATGCTATATACTCTCTTTGTTTCTCAAGAATAGACGATGGCTTACTGCAGGGGTGATACGACATTTATCTTCATGAGTGAGGAGGTTGATTGTATGGCCCAAAGGGCAGTAGTCATGGCTGGTGGGCACCCAATGGAAATGAAACACACCCCATAAAACTCTGTCTGTTTTTGTGTCTACTTGATGAAAGCTCCTTACTCTCCAGATAGTCTGCAGAATACACTTAATGGTAAAGGACAGTTTTCTTTCAACATGAGCAAGAGAAAGGAGATGAGATTGACTGTTGGCTTCATGCAGTCTAGCACTGCCTGTATCCCCTCTCTTCTGCAGACAAATTCAGATCTACAGGTAGGGTGTATCACCTGGAAAAGTGCAAATCCACAGAAATTGATACAGTGCTATACTCTTGGGCTTTTATTTTCAGTTTCATATGCATTGTTGTGATTTTTCTTTTAAAGTCTTACCTTCTCGAATAGTATGACATCACGAGACATGTAGCTTACCATAACACAACACCAATGTGCTGCAGAGTTTCCAGCTCAATGTCACAACATCCACTGGTTAAGAATGTGGCCCAGACCATGTTCTCAGAAGGAACATCTTCTAATACAGTGATGAGCATAAGCATCCACTATCTTCCTCTGCTGTGTTTTTGAATGGACACGACAGTGTCAGACTCCTTGGAGCTGGAGATCTCTAGATATGTACAGCACATCTTCTGCACATTGAAACAGCATGTAATACTGGCAGCATTGGATGGTTTCTAATTGCCCTGCCAGGGCAATTTTTCTCTCACAGGGAGTCATCTGAATAGACTGAGCCCTCATACAAAAGATGAATCCAAACTATCTGTCAGTTAAAAGATATACCTACATAGTGTAATGATTTTCTCCAAGATATCTAGATGGTATCATATTTCATCACCTGGATGATATCATATTTATCCAAGAATTTCAATCAGTAATCCAAATGTTCTGTCTTGTATTATCTCTTAATTTTGTTTTCTATATAAAATAATGGGATTATTTTTTCTTGAAGTAGCAGTCTAGGTCTCTGGAAATCAGGATTAAAGTCTTTGGGTTTTTTTTTTTCAACAAATTTTCCAGGTGAACTTTGTGGAATTCTTCAAATTAGCTGGAGAGCATTTCCAGGTGGTTGGTACCCACAGCTGATTTCTCTGTGCCTCAGTTTATAATTTAAAAAAAAAGGGATAATGAATATTATTTCCTTTTCCTTATTTCCATTTCTATTTAAATCTTAGTGTTGCCTGTTAGACCTCATCTGTGCTGATCCTAGTATAAGGGAAGATAGGAATAAAAATACCTTCTTCCCAAAAGAGAGTTTTTGGAAATAAGCAGTAGTATACAATAATAAGAATATAAATCTCCATCATGTTAACAATTTAATTGATATAAATAAAAGATTATCACCATATTCTCAGGCCTTTCCTAGAACATTTCTAGGACTGCATCTGTGGAAGAAATAAGGTGCACAATACCATTGTCCTACTGTGTTGTAATCAGTCCTTGCTCTGTGTGTTTTCCAATCACTGACTGCAGCACAGACTCCTAGTGTATGAATTTGTGTCACTTGGTCCATGTTTATTTTTAAGAGACATGGGGGGAAAAAAAAAAGCCCCCACAAGGCAAAAATTCCATTGTTCAGGAACCTTAGCCAGATCTGACAGCTGGCGAGGAGAAAGGTCAGCTCCTGCTGACTTTTGCAGTGAGTGGGAGAGAGGCGTGGAGAGCATGAAGATCAGAAGGTCAACGAGCTGCCCCCAGATACAAAATAGATGACTTTAGGGTGAGGGAACACAGAAAGATTATTAAACAAAAAAAAATCCACAAAAAATCAAGACTGCTGTTCAGGAGGAACCTGAGTGACCTCAGAAATGTCAACAAGTAGGAGAGAAGTTGCCAAAGTAGGCAGGTAGTTGTCAGGATTTCTCAAGACACAGAGTACAGTATGCAGGACTATGATAGGTCTGTTAGATGGTGAGGCTGTTGGGACTGACCTTGCACACATGGCATCTGCTGGGAACTCTACTTTAATTTCAGCAGGGAAGTTGTGTCTTATTTGGATTCCCTTGCAAAGTAAATGGAGCTGTCCAAGTTCTGCAAAATGTTTTCTGTGAGCAGTCCTTCAAAAGTTGAATGAATACTCTGCAGCACCACTCGGCACCCTGTGGAGCTTGTTGCCTGCAAAACCCATGAAAAATCGAGTTTCACAGGCACAAACATTTGCAGTTTTTTTCAAAGTAGGTGTGTAACTTTTCTAGTTGACAGATTTGTAGACAAAGCATCATCTATGGGCAGGTTTTTGCAAATGGCCTGTTATGGAGTTTCTGAAGTATCTGGTCCTGGCTACTTTTAAAGAAGGGGTGCTGGAGGAGATAGATGGCTGTCAGGTATAGCAATCTATGAGTTAAGCAGATGAAATTTTATATATAAGAGTAACTACATAAATATTGATGCTTTACAAGCCAGTATCCGTTGGCAAGACTAGTGGTCACCATGACAACCTTTTAAAATAAACATGGGTAGTTCTGAATCTGGGACGATGGGTCATACACTAGCTCATTACGAGTATGGAAGGTCTTGGGGACAGACACCCTGACCACAGTTCAGAGGCCAGTGCTAGCTGGCATCTTCCTCCTCCCACCCCTTGTACAAGGTCCCAGCACAAACTGCAGGCTACAGCAGTTTCACAGTGTCTTTGCTGCCCTGTGACCCCATGCTGGACCCACCAGACCATGCTGGGCTGTGGGGTCATGGTGGTGGACAGGGTCCGTGACAGCATACTTCACTTAGGTGTCAGGAGATGAGATGTCAGGAGACGACTGCCAGGGATGCTCTGGAAAGTCCCACTCCTGCTTGTCCAGCACTGAAAACTCTCCTTTCACCTGGTTATTGCTATGAGATGGGATTGCCCTTGCTGAAAAAAGAACAAAATTGAAAGGGTGAGAGCAGGGCTCGTTCACACAAGTGCTGCCCTTCTATGGCTGCCTCTGATCCTGCGCCTGCTGGGTTGCTGTCAACTCCTTGTTGCTGCGTGGCATTGCTTTGTGCACTGGAGATGCATACTACGAGATTCAGGAGCATGGTCAGGAGGCAGAGTGGGTGCATGGGTGCTCCAGCTGTCTCCTACTGAAGGACTCACCAAGCAGAGCCTTGCAGAGCCTTACACAATCCTTATATAGTACCTTATAGCAATAGTCTTTTAGTTACCAGACAGTATTGTCTTCTGTGGAGACTGGAGTTGATGTCAGAAGAACATAGAGTAAGCAAAAGACAGATTTGGCCCAGTTCATCTTGGGGGCTGTGACCAATGCAAACCTGTCCAACAGTCCAGAGCAGATGTAAAAAGAAAAAAAAATTTAAAAAAACCCCAAAACCTCTGCAGAAGAAAAGAAAAAAGGATGCACAAGCAGAGGGTAGGGAATGCTGAGCAGTACAGCCCATATGGACATCATGGATGTGCTGAGCAGCAGACACAAAGATGCTTTCCTGCCTGCCTGCGGAGCGTTCAGCAGCAGGCAGGTTAATTTAGCAATGTCACACTCAGAGCATATCCAAATGTTCCACTGGTTGCTCTTGAGTTACTCTGCATCTCAGGTGTACTCTTCAAGTATCTTAAAAGGGGTAATGATTTTTTTTTCCTGGTAGCGAGTACATGCAGGCAGATATAATTTTAATATAAAGGGGAAGTTTACTAGAATAGAATTTAAGAATATTAAAAAGGGATTTGGTTCCGAGAGAAATATTAGCAGTAAAGGCAAGGATAAGGAATTTGGAGAAATTTAATTAAAATTTAATCTTCTTTCTAATTAAATTTCCTTTTAATTAAACTTAAAATTAAATTTGCTTTGCTTAATTGGAGGAACTGAAAAAGTATTACCTTAGAGTGTCAATCATTTTTTTTCACACTATAAAAAATAGTTTACCTGGGTTTGTCTAGTTTAAAAGATGAGATTTCACACTGAATGAAACAAAAAAAAAGTAAAAACCCCATAACATTTAAATGTAAATCAATTTACTCCTCAGTTATCTTTCGCCTCCTTTCCCTCTCCCCCTCTCCCATCCCTCTCACCTGCCATAATGTAAATGAGGACAAAACATTTTTCCCCTTTGAGAGCCTGTCTGGGTAGGCAGGGAATGCCCTAACTTTTTTGACAGCTGGGCCACACACTTATTACGGGATGGAGCTCTGGGCCATGACAGTACTGGGCTCTGCTTGATGCCATTAACCATTTCCCTGCTTTGCCAATCATAATTTCTCCCTCTTTTGTTTTTTTTGTTTTGGGTTTTTTTTTTTTTGGGGGGGGGGGGGTTGGGGATGGGAAAAGAAAAAAAGGAACAGAAGGCTCTTATAAGTTAGCGATGCCTCGGGGTGGCTCTGTGTCAGTGTCACTCGGTGACAGAGAAGTCCCCTAATGCCCTGCACCTTCCAGTTGCCTCTCAAACTCCCCGGCCTCCCGCCTTTCCCTACCCAGTCTCCAAAATGCTGGAGCATGCCTCATCTTGCCTTAAATTCTGCTCCTCCTGCTTTCCACTTTGATCGCTGCTCTGCTGGCTCTCAACTCCTCCCCTCTGCTGAAAGCCACCTGGCCAAGGCCATTAGTGACCTCCTGTCCTGAGCTAAACCAAAAAGTGATTTTCCTGGTCTCAATTTTCTTGATCTATCTTGCTCTCTTCACCTACTTTCTCCTCCTCTGCTTCCACTTTACTGATGTGGATGACTCTCACTGTAGATCAATGGAGACCTTGTTATGGCTCCTTGCACCTAATTCCCCTGCTTATAGACTGGCATCTTGCAGGTTTTTGCACGGTGCCCTCTTTTCACACCCTCATGCCACCTCTTGGCCTTATCCAAGTTCACGGTTACAGCCATGTGACAGCTCCCACTGTCTCTGCCTTTTGCCGTTCCCCGGATATAGCCCCTCTTCCTCTCAGCCCTCTCTCCATCTGCATTTCTTCTGCTCCCATTTTTTTCCTCATTTCTTCTTAAATCCTTCTTTTTTATTTTCCTTGCTCTCTTCTCTATCCTTGTGTTATTGTGAGTATGCCATCACTGCAGTCAAAGGCAACAACATGCAGCAAAGATTCAGGTCATGAATCCAGTGAACCTGGGGTGATCAAACAGAAAGGTCACTCGCACCCTACTCTGTGCAGCAACCTCTCAAGCAGTGCAAAGGTGCAACCTTCCCATCACCCTACAAACAAGCCCTTGGACCTCAGTAATACCTTTTTGCCTACCTCCTTAGCTTGAGAAACTCTTGAAATGATCTCTACCCTCAGAAGAAGAATGATATTTTGCCTTTCATACCATCAAACCCAGCTTTTCTTCAGCATCAATGTTGTCCTGGGTATAAACTGAAGCAGGTTTAAAGAAGCTGAAATTGAACCCTTAGAAAACATGTGTTAGACAAGAAATAAAAGAGGCAGGACCAGAAACTGAAATGTCGCCAGTAAACTAAGGGACACTCATTGTTGTGCTTTACTGTTTGTGCTTTGAATGGCTGATGCCATGGAAATATGAATCAAAGTAAGGTGAGCGGGATGTCACAGTAATCAAGATGGGAGATTGCGGAACTGGAGAGTGTCTGAGCCTGAATTTGCCAAATCAATTGATAAAAAACAGTTTTCTCCGTAATAATATAATCAGTCTCCTCTCTAAATATTTCAGGTGCTGAAATTGCCTTCTGTACTTGAATTTATAATAAGAAGAAATAATAAACAGCTCAAGCAAAAGGATTAAGCAAGAATGAGCTGCATGTATGTGCTCTATGCAAATTGGTGACACCTCTTTATTCATAATTCATTGCAAGCGGTTGAAGGTAAACAGATTTTTATTTTTATTCCCTGTGAATTTCTCCCATAAGCAGGAACTATCTCTTTAGAACATTTCCCCCCTCTTGTTTTATTTAAGTTGAGAAAGAAAGTGAACAGATGACTGTAGCAGTTCCTGATGTCGCATCGTATGAGATGCTGATACTGAGGCTGTAAGTCCCTGTTTGGATGAATCCTTTCTACTTGGCTCTGTCTCAAAGCAGAGCTGGGGTTGGGGACTTGAGGGCAGGGCATTTAGGAGAGGGGCATCCCCCCAGATTGCATTGGTTTGAAAGATCGTGAAGGGGAAGTGATGAGAGAATGGTGTTTAAGATCTCCCTCATCCTCCCTGTGTTTTCTATATTAAGACATAACATGATTTCTTTAAATAATTAAGCAAAACCATAAAAGCAGAGCAGACCATGAAGACATGCAGAGACATAGTTAGGGAACCACAGTACATCCTTAGTAGGAGCATTGTGTATAACAGGACTTGGGAGCAAGAAAGAGAAAAAAGAATTCAAACACTTTTATCTTGATGACCCTTAAATGAAAGAACAAGGAAACAGTATGATCAGCTAGCAAAACATTGGGAAGATAAGAGCCCTTTGTCAGCACAGAGGGCCTGATTCTCCCTTCCTTTGTCATTTGCATACGTGCAAGGAGAATGACAAATTGCAGCAAAGACGCTACCAAATCAGATCAGTTTAAATCAGTTGCTGGCTTTGCACGTGCTTTAATGACAGTACAAGGTGAACAGAGTTGACTCAATCCCAAAAAGTGATCAGTTGATCTGAAACCTGATCTACATTTGTATTAAGTATTAAAATATAATTTTTCATATTGCCAGCATGGAAACAAAAACCCAGTACTGCGATATGATGATAAAAGGAATATTGAAATATCATTAGATACTTTAATAAATAGTTCCTCAAAAGTACATATTTAATTTTCAGACTTCTGTTTCCTTTTTGGTATCTTAGAATAGTAAGATATTTCTACCATGAGTTGCTTTCTTTTTTACACAAGTTCAGTTTTATCTCAATTATCCACCAAGTAAAAACATAAAAAGCCTCCCAAAGCTCTTTATATTATTTCCACAAGACTAATATAAAGCAGATACATCCTGCTGCATTCACATTATATTTTAAACAAAATGACCCTGATGTTGTTCTGGATCTTACAAATGCTGATATATATGAATACCTTTCAATGGGGGAGCATTCTCAGGAGTATCCAATGGGTCAGGCTTTCCCTGTTTGAAATGGTAATCATATGCATGGGGTTGTTTTTCAGTTTCATTTAGGTCCTTTTTAAGTGTTTATTTTTGCAGCAGGTTGTCCTGTATTTTGGTATTTTTCCTGTACATTTCTCAAGGCAACTAAAAATAATACATGGCAATATTTAATTCTTGTATAGCATTGACTGTGACAGTCCTCAGAAATATAGGTGCATATTGGCTGCTGCCGTGCGGTAAGTCTCCAGACATAAATCATCAGGTGTATATAAGGCATGAAGAAACACCTGTCCAATTTTCGAAAGTAATGTAGGATCTGATTCTAAAAAGTATGTGAAGTGGAATTTGCAGAAAATTTAAGTGCCAAGAGAGCAAAATCCAGAACTCCTTCCTTCCTCCACTACCAGCTTCCCTTGGAGGTCCCTAAGGATGGGATTCAGCCTGAGTGAGAATTTAGGTGTCTGTGTCTGCACCTGAATTTAGATGTCTACAGTGTGTCTGTGAGTGGTATGTAGCTGTGTGAATCTAGCTGAGTTGTACTCAAAATGTCTAAATGACAGCACTCCTCACACTCCCCGGCTAGGCAAGGTGGACATCACAGCTTCCACCTTACCTCTGCTATGATCTGGAGGCAGTTGAACTCTGCTTAAGCCTATCCCTATTTGACTCTCAAAGAGAAAGGAGAAAACATTGTCCTTTTTGCCCAGATTTCTATTTTTTACCCATCCACCTGTCGCATTCTGAGACACTTGGGTGTCCCAACATACTGGACTTTAGGACATACATAATCCCATTGTTCAAACAGGAGAGCCACAGAATTGCCCTCACCTTCTGCAGTAAGTGGTGTCCAGCTTTGGTGTTGAACTGGGGTTGGCTTTGTCCACAGAATGGCTCACTCTGGGAGCTGGACATCCCAGTTGCCCAGGTCAATAAGCCTTGTAGAGAAAGCTGTAAGTGATCTGTCTCCAAATTTATCCATAAAGGTATGAGAGAGAAATTCAGGCCCAGGAACATGAAGCCTATTTGTTGCAGCAAATACATAGTTGTCTATATTGGACCGACCGTAGGTATTTAGGGAATTTCATCCTCTAAGATTTATAAAAAGGCAGTACTGACTTTGTGCCCCATCCAGGGAGGAGGCAATTAGTGTGGACTGGCTTGTGTCCATAGCCTTCAAACTGCCACCCACACTCAGCACAATTCAGACACAGTGAATATATTGAGTTTACAATACAGATGCTTAAACTAATTATCTTTTCTAATTTATCTCTTTTTATTATTGAAAGAAAGTGTTTGTGTCCCAAATAATAATCTGGCTATCAGTTCCTTGGTGTGAACCAGGTTGGCAATAGAAAAACCTTCTTTGAGTTTCCTCAATATTTCATTTACTTTGGCGAATGGGTCTAAGTCACCAAGTTAATGTGAGCATTTTGAAGAATATTGCTTTTTCTCTTGCTGATCTGCATCCATACCCATATCAGCTGGGATAGGAGGAAGGATAGAAATTTAATTTTACATATCCCAGTTTTGTGCCTTGACTGCAAACCAAAATGCCCCCTCCCTCTTGGCAGCGTACACGGAGGTGGGGTTTTGACAACAGCCTTTAATAGACTTTCAGAAAGCACGTCTGTAAAAGACCTATGAGGTCATCTAGTCCAGTTCATAGCCAGAGCGATAATTCAGGCTGTTCTCACCAACAGAGGTGATGGTACTTAGTGGAAAGTCAGACATAAATTCTGAGTCAAAGGTCCCTAAATTTTGCTGCACGAGATTCAAGAAGATAGAAAGTCCAGAGCAGCTTCAGTTATTTTTGAGAGAGGTTTTTATTAAATTATTTATACAAGCATGAATAAGGCAGTAGAAAAGAGGACAAGTATTTAGCTATATTTATTTGTCTATTTAAGTATAAGAAGGTTTGTTTGTTTGTTTGTTCATTTTATTTCATTTAATAATTACTGGTCAGGTGTTTGGATTATGAGGGGCAAAGATGGAGAAGTTGGCTTTTCCTAAGGAATCATGGCATTTTGAGTGGTGTGGCAGGGAGATGAGGAGTGGGGTTCAAGGATCATATCAATATTGGTCAAATATTACTGCATCATTAAACAGAAAAAGTTTAATATAGGTTATATTTCTGATGTTATTAGGTTTTGGAGCTGCCTGTCATCATGGACGTGTCCAGTTCCCACTTACTGAAGCTGATGTGTGAGATCACTGAAGATTCAGGCAGGTGTTACTACAGCTGATCCCACTCATCTTTAATATCAGGTTTTTGTGTGGCTTTTTTTTCCCCCCACAGTTATGAGCTTTGAAGCATTTTCTTTCTAAAACCAAACTGTGGACAGCAGAAGACAACTTAGCAGCGAATGGCAGGCTCTCAGCATCCTCTGGATGGCTATTCAAGGGCCTTATGGATCCCCATGCATGCTGGTCTATCCGTCAAACCTTTGTCTCCTCAGAGCTTAGCTGTCCCAGCAGGAGATGGATATAGATACAGATATAGAAATGGATATGGATATAGATATAGATGTAGATTTTTTCCCCCATATGTGTGCAAGAGATGAATCACCCAGTCCACAGCAGAGTGAACCCAAACCTTTCCCAAGTGAAATCGTGGAGGGGACGGGAAGGAGAGGGAAGAGCTCCCTCTTGCCCACCCCTTATGAGTAGGATGGAGAGCGGTGTGGCGGTGCTGCTGTGCTTGTCAGGGGCCCTGGGACGGTGGCAGCATACGCACGCCAGGCTGTTTGGGGCTGAGTGGGTGTGCTGCACTCTTGCTTTGCCTGGAAATTTCACATTTGTTGAAATGAGCATGCATATATAAAAAAAGGTGTGTGTGGGAGCTGATGAATCACATCTTCTGTCAAAGACTCAAGACACCAAACTGGAGTGTTGCTGAGTATCTGGAGCTCTTGAATCATCTTTAATCTTTTGCGGGTTTTAATCTCTCACAGAATTTTCCTTGTCATACAAATTTGTCATAGAAACATTTCTCTTATCAACTGCTTTCCCAGCTCTTTCCCTTTCACCCACCCAGCCCTGCTCCTCTCCCCACCTCTCCAGAGGCACTTCCTGATGTTCATCATCCCCTCCTTATTTGCCATCCCAGCTACTCACTTCATTATTCTTCCACAGAAATGCTACAATTAGGGCCTAATTCAAATATTTGCTCAGTGAGACAATATTACTGATTTACAAGTGCACGTCCCTGGAGCTTGTGGAGGTGACTGGTGTCTGCTTGCCTTGTGCTGCACCTGCCACCTTGGGAAGGATGTGGGGAAGGAGAAAGAAGGCATGAGCCAACCAGAGACCAGCTAAATCCTAACCTCCTCCCCAGCCATGGCTCTCCTGTCCGTCTCTGACTCACAGACAGAGATGGCCCCAAATTGGGAATGTTTTAATTGGTTTTCTAGAGGCAGGATTTGCACTGACAGCAACTTGCAGTGCTGGGGAGGGAGGGTAAAGTGGATACTGTTTTCTTTGAGGTTCCAGGCTTCAGTTCATCTTCATGATCTCTGTCAACTAAGGATGCAACCAAAGCTTGCCAGGGAAAGGAAGTTCTCTGAAGGGCGAAAACCAGAATAACAGACCTGTGACTATGGTGACAAGCTAATTTAAAAGCAATATAAAACCCTCCCAACCAGGTTGAGTGAGGGATGTGTATCCCTGAAGCTGCAGCAGGATGGCAGAGCTGACCCTGCTCTGAAGAAGCCCTGCTCATGTTGAAGCCCTGTAACGAGGTCAGGGCTCACATCAGCACCAGGCAGGTCTCTCCTGGGCCATGGGCACTGTGATGAGGCCACAGGTTCCACAGAATCACAGAATCACACAGAATCGTCAGAGTTGGAAGGGACCTCTGGAGATCATCTAAGTCCAACCCCCCTGCCACAGCAGGGACACCTACAGCAGGTTGCACAGGATGTCGTCCAGGTGGGTTTTGAATGTCCCCAGTGTGGGAGACTCCACAACCTCTCTGGGCAGCCTGTTCCAGTGCTCTGCCACCCTCAGAGTAAAGAAGTTCCTCCTCATGTTAAGATGGAACTTCCTGTGCTCAAATTTGTGCCCGTTATCTCTAGTCCTATCACTGGGCACAACTGAAAAAAGACTCTTCTCATCTACCTGGCACCCTCCCCTTAAGTATTTATAAGTATTGATAAGATCCCCCCTGAGTCTTCTTTTCTCTAGACTAAAATGACCCAAGTCCCTGAGCCTTTCCTCATAAGAAAGATGTTCCAATCCCCTAATCATCTTAGTAGCCCTTTGCTGGACTGTCTCCAGCAGTTCCCTGTCCTTCTTGAACCGGGGAGCCCAGAACAACAGAGACATAACAAATTAAACACCCAGATTCACAAACTCAAAGGAACAGTAAATATCAGCTTCAACACCAATGACCCAAGCTCTCAGTTCGCTGAATGGTGGGCTATTGAAGGGACCACTCAAAGCCTTGAGGAGGGTCAGCCAGAATTTTGTAACTGGTAAGAAGAGGGAGATCGCCATGGGTCTCATGGGACAGAGCAAAATTGCTGTGGGATATTTTAGGGGACTTGTGGGATTGTGTAATACTTCCCATGCGATGTTTGAAGGTGCCCCAACAGCCCTCTGGGTCACTTGTGGATTGGCCTTGATAGTTTAGCTTTGGGATAATAAATCCTTTTTCCATTTATTTCTGAGAAGCCCTGAGCAAGTTCTTTTTTGTGATCAGGCACAAATATTTTATGGTTGCTCTTCTTTCTTGGGCCTTACTAGACTCATGCTCGTCTCCCTGGCTTTCCATAAAGCGCTTGCATAACTTTGTTACTGCACAAATCGGGTAGGAATGTCTCTAGCTGTTTTGCTAACGGGTGCCAGGCCATGAAACTATACTGCTAACTGAGCTAATTTTTTTACATTCAGACAGCCTGAAACCTGAGATTACAGCAACATACAAGTTTCATTTATGTCATGCTTGGAAAGGATTTTGTTTGCTCACTTGCTTGTTGTTTCAAACAAAACAAAAAAGGGGGGCTTCAAAAGAAAGCTGAAATTCTGCCAATTATGTGGAGACCTGTGCAGGCATATGTTTGACACTTTTGATATACTGTATAAGCACTGGACCTGAACCTCAGAAACTGGTTAGACTGAGAGGCCGCATCTATATTTACTGTAGCCAGCAGGTCCTAGGAGCAGACCTGCCTTGGTCCTGGCCCTGCACATTTATATTGTCCTTGTAGAGTCAGATATAAGTATATATAGATATCTGATTCATAACCTATCCTGCGCCTCACTGGAGGCATTGGTTTAGGACCTGGGTGGCCTTGGTTTTATTATTAGTGCTTCCACTGGCCTGCTGCTCAGCAGTAGGTAAATGAGGTCATCGCTTTGTGACTCCATTCCCTTTTGCAAAATGTAGATACAAACTCTTTTAATCCTGCTGATGAAAGGTTGTATGATGAATAGCATTCTTACCAGTCTTGCCTTCCTTATAGTAGGGGTCTTTGTGAATCCATTCTATTAACAGCTCTAAGGACCATAGAAATCCCTATATAAATTAAACACAAAACCTTAGCAGTGCCATGAAACTGCAATTAGGAAATGAAAAAGCTATAGTTTTCAGAGTAACAATAGACTTGCCCACATTGCATATCGTGCATATATTTAAGTATGCATTTAATAGTCTGACTGGTAATAAAAACATTATATAGATACAATATGTTTGATTTATTATTGGTATGCTGGAAGAACTGCACTGTTTCTGTACCCTGGCTCTTGTGTGTTTAAATTTGTAACTTCACTGTTACACTCTCAGACTTGTTTGCATTCAATTTCTTTGAGCTTTCTAAATTAGATATCTACATGATGCTCTGTGTTAAAACTAAATCAATTGATTCTTAATAGTCATGTGGTGTTAATATTAAGCCAGTTGGGCTCAAATTAACACGCATATTTATTTAAGCAAGGCCCTGATCTTGTAAAGGACTTAAACAAGTATTTTGAACTCTGTCTTAGCAAAGTTCCTAAGTACATCAGCGATATAAACCCTGTAAGACATCAGCTGCCTAAGTTAATTGCAGAAGCAAACTTGGAGTGACACCACAGAGAAGCTATATGAATAAATGCCATTTCGGGGGCGGCGGGGGGGGAAGAGGAGAAGGAAAAGATAAAGCTTTTAGAAACTCCATTGGTAGCTCCAGATTCAGACCACTAGATGTACATATCTATGGGATAGGTGTCTACCCTAAGGTTTCTTCTCAGAGATCTATTAGGTAGAGGCACACGAAGAGTGATTCAGCTCATCGTGGACGTTTGCCAGCTGATCAGCTGAACATCTCTGGTTTTCACTGCTTAAATTGCCACTGACTCCAGTGGGAGCTCAGATGGGAAGCTCACATGCATACTGCTACCTGCAGACACAGATGTACATAGACTCAATTAGGTATCCAAATTGGGAGCTGAGCCATGCCTGTCACTATAGAAGGAAATGGAAATTGCCTTCTAGGAACCTAAAATATTTCCACACATGCAGTCTTAAGTATTGAGTTGGAAGCAGTATAGGCTAAGAGGCTCTGCCTATTTGTAAAACTACACATGTGCTTACGTGTGCTATTAAATCTGGGCTCAGTGGCTTTCATTTTAGTTTGACTAACATTTCTAGATGATTAGTATTTTTACATCCTTCTCCTATCACTTTTCCAAAATATAGTCTCCCTCTTTGGCAGCACTCCTTCCAGCCGTGTTTCCCACTCCGCTCCTCTCGCTGCTTACCGCAGTCTCGGAGAACTCAGTCCTGCTGAAGGGTTACCGTTGACATCCTCTGCTACCAGATGTCGGAGTGGGATCGGAACTGGAGTAACGACGCGATCTCAATGTGAGTATGATCATCCTCGTTTATTGCGTATTTTAGCAGAGTATATATAGGCTCGCAGCAAAGCATGCATAGTCAACAACGCTATGATTGGTCCAGCTCCCCTGTTCACGTACAACGCCCCCCAACCCGATTGGCTAAGACCCTCTGTTCACGCGCCTCTGTTTAACTTTTCTCCCGGGTATGGTGATGTCACCTTTCTTGTTTACTTAGATCTTTTCTCCCTCACTCTGGGTGCTTAGTTCAAACCCTGGGTTGCTCAACAGAACCAAACCATGCCCTTTTTCATTTAGGAATATCTCCACACTTTAAAGTATGCCCAGTGTGTCTGTTTGGCAGCAGTAGACAGACAGCTCCAAATCATTATTTTTTTTTCTGCTTACTTCTTGTGATTAGGTTCCTGTTTCGCAATTGTGGTGACTGTTTACGTATTATAATGACATTATAATGAGCAAAGTTCACACAAAGGACAGCATTTTGTCAAAATTTGACAAACTGTTGGCTCAGGGTAGCAAGTGTGCAGCTTATCAGTTCCATAGGACCATCTCGTTCCCATATCTGTTGATTATCACAGGGCTTGGCCATGGAATCTCCACCCCACTCCATCCCCGTGTTACTTGGCGAGCGATATTGCGCAGGGAATCACAGATGTAGTGGATTCTTCGCATACCAGCTGTGGCTGCATTCTACCTTAGAAGCCTTTTTGATTTTAAGCTTTTTTCCTTAATGTGTGAACAATGCTGTATTTTTGTTATTTTAGTAATTATTCCACAGGTGACTAAACCAATTAAGGTGCAATTTAAGGAAGGAACTAATAAATACTGTACAAAGGCAGTATTGACATATCTAAACTTTATTAAAGGGGAAGGGGGGGGGGGGGGGGGGGGAAGAGAGGAGGCTAGGTTTCCAAACTGAGCAATCCATCTTAGAAGACTCTGCTATGTGCAGTAACTTCTGCAGTATGAAAAAATATGCGTAATCAAAAAGGGAGCACAGCTCACTTCTCTCTATTGCTCATTTGATATACCTCTTCATGTCATATCTGCTTTCACATAAACAACAAAATAATAAAACATCTACATTGCTAAATAACACTATTGTGTTCTGATTCCTCTGGAATGACATGAATAAGAACATCCTAATCCTGTTTATTAGAATTCATTGATGGCATGAGTGTGTAAAGCAGCAGAAGGCATAATTAATCTGGGTACAGCCCCAAATTACACGTCCAAACATGACAAGGTTCACTCTTGACTTGCATTACTTTCTCTTGTTGAGCGATAACATCAGGGGCTTTGACGAGGTACAGATGTCCTGCTAAAGGAGTGGCAGGGAGGGAGTTTGCTCCTTCGTTCCGGCTTTTGCAGATGTGAAGGGTGGGTTATGGCTCACTGAGGAATGATGGGGGAAATTGGAGCACTTGGTAAAAAAGAAAATAAGCAGCCCCTTGCTCGAGACAGCAAACAGCACGCTAATGAAGCTTACTGATGATGTTCAACTGGGAGGAGTAGTGAGCCCCATCAGGGTAGAGCAATAATATCGGCAGATTTAGAGAAATTAGAAGTAAGAGAACAAAATAACAAAATTAGATTGATCTTGGGGAAGACAATTTGAAACACAAAGGCAGCTGGAAGGAAAAGCTGAAAGCAAGCCATAATGTAGAAATAAGTCTAGAGGGTATAATGGATGAGGAAATAAACATTGTTTGCAATGTGATGGGGCTATGAAAACAGTGGCATATGTAGAAATCTAGCCCTCAGTTCATAAAATCATGGAATGGTTTAGGTTGGAAGGGACCTTAAAGGTAATCTAGTTCCAAACCCCCCTGCCATGGGCAGGGACATCTTCCACTATACCAGGTTGCTCAAAGCCCCATACAGCCTGGCCTTGAACACCTCCAGGGATGGGGCCTCCACAACTTCCCTGGGCAATTTGTTCCAGTCCCTCACCACCCTCATAGTGAAAATTTTCTTCCTAATATCTATTCTAAATCTCCCCTCTTCCAGTTTGAAGCCTTTACCGCTCATCCTATCACTACATGCCCTTGTAAAAAGTCCCTCTCCAGCTTTCTTGTAGGCACGTAGAGCCGTTGACCACAACTCTTTGAGTGCGACCATCCAGCCAGTTCCTTATCCACCAAATGGTCCATCGGTCAAATCCGTGTCTATGGATGGATGTTCCAGTCCCTCACCACACTGATAGTGAAAAATTTCTTCCTAATATCTATTCTAAATCTACCCTCTTCCAGTTTGAAGCCATTACCCCTCATCCTATCGCAAGGCAAGACTTTCAGAAGAGGAGATGTTTCTACAGCACCTGAACACTGTGGTGACAATCCCTCATTTGTAATCCCAAGAGATCCCTTAGCAGCTCTGCAAAACCTTACTTTCCTCCTGAAAGCCTGAGCCACGTTCCACCAAAAACAACTGAAAGACTTCCATTAATTTAACAGATTTTCAATCAAGGTCTTATCCAAGATGAGAGC